>OX451735.1:35436275-35966792 GCA_948472305.1 Vicia faba | reverse complement strand
ATGAAAATGGAAACCCTAATTTGAGGTACATTGCCTATTAAATATTTGTGTTTGTTTTATTTACGTGTGATCTAATGTTGCTTTTGTAAGATCTATTTATATATTCATTGTCTTGTCTTTCACAAACTTTGAACATACTTTTATAACAGAGATCAATAATTATGCTTTGAGAGTACAAAATTATTTGCTATAATTATTCAATCATATTACTATAGAAATATTATGTTTATATAATTTAGAGAGGAATACAAAAATTTGACATCATGATAAAGCTTAATTGAATGATTATGCAATACTTTTTAAATTTGACAGACATAAATTTTACACGATATCTTTTAATTATTTTTTGTTACTCAAAATTTTATAGTTCATTATAAATATTTAAAGTTTTTGGTTCATATAATTTTTAATACAAAAATAAATAAATTTGAAGTAATGAGTCCGAATAAACATTAATATGAAAGGTAGTTTAATATGAAACAACATACTTCTATAACTCAATTTTATAAGAAACTGATCTTTGATAATTTTCTATATTGGAATTGATAGTGATGGCGTAAATGTTCAAGGTTATTTTTTATGGGCAGCATTTGATACATATGAATTTCAAGCGGGTTATTATGGAAATTGGGGTCTTTATCATATTGATTTTAATGATACTCTCAAGTGTATACCAACAGATACAGCTAAATGGTATAAAAAATACCTCACAAGTGATTTGAGACACTAAAATATATTTTTGTTGGAATCAACTTAGAAGAAAAGAAGATCAATATAAATGGAGAACAAAGAAAGGAATCTCACTTCAAATGAAATTGTATATAATATGTTACTTATTTCATTTTGTTTTTATTTATAATTTTAAATGTATTTATGTGTGTAGTTTGAATTTATACTTGTGCATATACATGTGTGGATACATGTGATACCTCATACCCCAAAATTGCTTATTTGTTGATATTTATATAAAGTGTTTGTTTCAAATAAATGAAAATTGAAAATATTAAAAACATTTCCTTTAAATATTATTCGAATAAATATACCACAATATTAACTATAATAACAAATAGTTCTTTTTAATAATTTAAAATAAAAACCTTAAAATCTCAAATGACGTGACTAAAGTTTGAATGAACAATGGACATAACAAAACGCTTCTCCTATCATTATCTAAAACTATAATTTTTTTAGTGACAATAAAACTATAGCTTTGTTGAAGTAACACATTTTATTCTACCAACAATTATTACTTATTGATATAGCATGAGTGAGAGTTTTAATTAGAATCATATATATATATATATATATATATATATATATATATATATATATATATATATATATATATATATATATATATATATATATATATATATATATATATATTAAAAATAAGGATATATAAACAACATCATGCATATATCATATCGAAGGCTCACTACCACACAACAACAATTGATAAAAAACATCATACTAATTTTAAACGAAAAAATACTATCTATCAAATAATTAGGCCCCTCATTCTATCGCTTTCTAGATTCGTCCCTGATCAATCCTACTTAATCAACTTACCTACTTCAAGATCTTTACTCAATTGGTTTCCATTATCATAATGCAATACTAAGTCCTCATAATCCAAAAAACATAATATAGATTCCTTTATATGGGTCATTCAGAGTTATGTTCCATAATCGCGCCTCATAAATGTTTTATTCTTCTACCATCAACAAGGATACACAAAAACTTATAACAATGTTATATTTATGAAAATTGTTAATCATACATAAATGTCTTATAATAAGTAAGTACATTGTCATTTAAACAATATCATCATTTTACAAATAGTATCGTCGGCAAAAAATACATTATACATTTAATATGGAATCATCTACTATTCTAATATAAATCATGACATGGTACTAAATACTAATAATTATAGCACAAACAGTTAACTTTTAATTTCTACATATATCTTAATCCTCATCAAATAAAGTGCAGTAATGTTAAAAACCATGATATAAATCCTTTTGAAAGTAATAAGTACACAATAAAATGGTATAAATTGTGTGTGACCTAAAACATTTCTTTCAAAAACCTCTTTAAAATAAAAAATGAAAAAGAAAACTGAAAGTAAATAGATAATTACATAATATATATATATATATATATATATATATATATATATATATATATATATATATATATATATATATATATATATATATATATATATATATATATATATATATATATATATATATATATATATTTCTTCACCACTTAATTTGGTATTTACTTACGACCCCTTTGCACTTGAAAAATTATCCTTGTTCAATTAACAATACTGTAGATTATTCTTACAAATGTTTTGTATCGAATAAGTTCTTTCTATTTTGATGACTTACAACTTTGAAATGAAAATTTATTTGAATTGAATGTTTACAAAATAAGTCTCATAAGAGAGACATGAAGTAATCCCAATAAAAATGATAGGATTTATAAGGTAAGTTTCTTAAATAAGGTTCACTTAGGACTTTTATTTCGGGTAACTTTTTCTTTTTGAACTTTTTTCTTATCAAATATTGAAAATGATAACTTGTCAATTGCTGATTTTATTTACATGTCTTGAGCATAATATATAGAGAATGTCTTTATCATATTTTGACAGAGGTATATTTCTTGGGATTATGGTTGGCATAGGGATGCCCGAAGTGTCAGGAATTTTGTGTACAAAATATTTTATTTTGATTTTTTTTGGTATTGTATTATTGGAAAGATCTCAAGTCTGACATTGATGGGAGATAGAGCTTTGAAAGAGTTTATATAGAGTGACACCACGTCTCCTTACAAAATTGTAAGATGAGGGTGTGTCACTCTATTTAAACTCTTTCAAGGCTCTATCTTCAACCAATGTGGAACTTAGAAGTTTCTCAATACACCCCTTCACACCCAACACACTTTTGAGATTGGTGCATGGATTTAAACTATGGGCAGCCCAAGACTCGATCGATAGGCTTTGATACCATATTAGAGTTTGACCTAATTCATCCTTATAAAACTGGATTATAAGGTGATGATACCATTCTATATAAACTCTTTCAACCAATGTGGAACTTGGGATCTTTTCAATATGTATAACTTGTATTATTGTAGAATGATACTATTTCATGTTGTCCTAATTTAAAAATTAATTTTATGGGGGAAAGTATCATAGGATGCTATTTTTTTATCTTTAGAGGATAACTACTAGATCATATAGACTAAATGATATCAACGATGGGTTAATAACAATATTAGAGAAAATTCAAATCAATTCAAACTACTCTTATTGAATGTGGAGCCTAAAGTTCTCTGATAACAAGTTGTTTATTTGGTACTTTAATAAATAAATTTGAGGATTAAATTATTGGAGGTTGAGGGTTAGAGAAATTGTAGTTCAAACTTGTGAAGTGGGTGTTGGAAAATTTTATATTTGGATATTATTTAATTACTATATTCCATAATTTTTATGTGAGCATATATATTTATATTAGTTATTTATCAAATTAAGAGTCCTAATTGTCATAATGGTCCATTTCGAAATAATGAGAATCTTAATTGGTCATCATCCTATATATAGGTCATGGTCCCCAATATACCGTAATACAAGTAGATTATATTTTCTCCCCATATGAAGAGTACCTAAGGAATTAGGAGTATTAGTTGAGGAATATTCACAAATCAACAAGTGTTAGTTACTTGTGTATACACATTTGTGTTTTAGGATAACTATTATCAGTGCCTAGAAAGTTTTTTCTTTGGATCCATTTAGGTATTTCTATAATCCTTAATAATATCTCATAGAATAACATGTCATAGATCATAAGGTTGTGAGGATGCATACTCATATATATGTTTCGCTTTCGCCTTAAATTATGATTATAATTTGTAATGGTTGTATTGAGTATGCTTTGTATAAATTAATTATTAAATTAATTCTAATAATTGGTATCAGAGCAAGTCTTCATGTTTATTGAGATTGTCCTCTAAACATCAATATTTGTTTTTGATCATGAAACATACTTTTGAAATTCATGATTTTTTATTTTATTTTTTCATAAGATTGGTATATATGTTTTATTAGAGGTGATAAACAGGCATGTCTGTCCCATTTAGGCCCTCACAGAAAAGGCCCATAAAAATGGAACGAGGTGGGGGACTTTGTTAAGGGTGGGGCCTAAAATCTTGCCATGACCCGCCAAAAAATAAGTGCGGAGTGGGCCCTCGGGTATAGCACTTTTTAAGCCAAAAAACTGCAAATTTTTAAGTTAATACCCATGCCCATAAAATCCTGCATAAAAATGAGGTGGGGAGGACATATTAGAGAGTGCGGGCCTTAAACCTTGGCTCACCTTGCAAAAATGTGTGGGTAAAATGGGCAGGTCTTGCTGGCCAAACCCGTTTTATAAGAATAAAGTTGGTTTTACATTTGGTCTTATGTTTTGATGATAATTTTACATGTTATCTTATAGAATAATTGTGTATAACTAACAGGTTTTTGTCTAGTGTGAGGCTTTAACTATACAGGTTCTGAATCCATTAAGAAGGTTGTGACGTCATCAATTTCTGAACACAACACTCTGGAAGAATACCTTTGGTGTGTTACAAGTTAAGTCAAGATTAAGGAATGTGTCTTATGCAACAATTCTAAGGAACGTTAGTAAAAGAGCTTCTGATCGTGACTTATTCAAGGAATCTTTGGAGGCCTTTTAAAGCTTTACTTCTGATGTT
Organism: Vicia faba; assembly: GCA_948472305.1. NCBI lineage: Eukaryota > Viridiplantae > Streptophyta > Magnoliopsida > Fabales > Fabaceae > Vicia > Vicia faba. The sequence continues at coordinate 35,962,022 of OX451735.1, read as the reverse complement.
CCAAATTCTGAAGATGCTGAAGAAAAGGTTCTGCTGAACGAGTTCTGAAGATCAGAAGACATTCTTCTGAAGATCAATTGCTGAAGACTGAGAGGGAAAGAGTTTTTTGAACAAGCCCGGTAAGGTTCTAATGACTTCGGTTCTAAAGATATAAAGTTATGATCCTTCTACAACATGCTTCATCAACAAAAATATCATAAGCCTCTGAAGATATATGTGATACGGTGGTAGAACTGACTATTTAATACTGGTTTGTGTTTTGCGTTTTTATTCGCAAAATGTCATGGTAAGCAAGAGTCGCCACCAACTTTTATTTCATCCAACCGGAAAGGAAAAAAGTACAGAAAAAAATACTTTTTTGAGATATTCTGAGTACGGAGGGTAGATTATGGAAAGGGAAGGTGTTAGCACCCTTTATATCCGTAGTTATCTACGGGCTCTTAGGTACTTGCTCATTTTTAAATTGCTTGTGTGTGCTTTGTTTTTGAAAAATGTTTTACTTTGTGATAACCCTTGTATCAGTCCTCAAGGGTGTGACGAAGTTTGTTTTGAAAATTGGTTTTGAAAAGTGTAAGTGTGAAAAGTTTTTATTTGAGCAAGTACCTACTAGCATCTACCTACTAAAAAAAGATTGTTTATGTTCTTGTTTCCTTTAGACAATGCTATCCTACTATTGATAAATATGTAGCACCGTCGTTGATATTTGTAAGGGTCAATTCGAAAGGGATGTACGGTCACTAAAGCAATGTTAGGACACCTTATTAGTAACCCTAGAGTCTTAAGATCTTTTCCGAGGCAACATTTCCAAGGCAACATCCGAATGGGACAATTTGATCTTTTAGACTGGAGGGCAACCACTAAGATACCTTATGCTTAATGATCGTTTACCGAAGGAAACCGAAGTGAGATTATACCCTAAGAGTGAATATGTGCGAGTGATCCATTTTCAGTTTATTATCTTTGCACATTAGGGTTTTCTAACCATTTTAATTTTGTCATGCATTCTTGCCATGCAATCCTATTAGCATACATCTAGACAGTTAAATATTTGCGAGAATTAAAAATGCGAGAAAATAAACCTAGCTATTACAAGGCTTCGGGGAGGGGGATTAATTACATAACCAAAAATCGTGGATTTAAACAGTAAATAAAAATCCTAAGTTAACTATTACAATCCCTGAAGAGTTACAAAATAATGGCAAAATAATCAACAAGCGCGCGGCGAATTAAATGCGAGGCGATTAGGGTTTTGACCATTTGACTAATCCTACTTGCGATTGATTAAAGGAAAAAATGTTTTTTGTCATGATTTGTTATTTAAGAAAATAATGGAGAATTAAATTAAAAAAGAAAATCCAAAGTCCTAATTTATAGGAATTTTTGAAAATAAATTAATTAATTCTAAACAACCTATTTTTGTATTTTTTGTTTATTTGAGAAAAAAAAAAGAAAAATTAAATGGCATGGTTAGCTTGAAAACCCCTAAAACGAACACAGAAACCCTAGCAATGGCAACATCATGTACAGGCATCAAAAACGCAATTAAATGGCATGGTTAGCTTGCAAACATGATGGCAAACACGAATATAACAATCAAAAGTGATAATGATTCAAGAATCATGATAATCGAATTGAAAAAAAATGCCAAACCGTGTGAGTTATAGTTGGCGATTCTGAGTGCTTCAAGCCTTGCAATTGATTTGATTGGCTTCTGGGAAGGTCCAGCAATGGATTAGTAACGTTGGAATGGTCTGAATTGATCTCTAGATACAAAAATTGAAATTCTGGCTACAGATACTTAATGTCACAATGAATGTTATGACACCGTATCTGACACACTTCACGATAGTAAATTTAAAAGCAATAAAGAACACAGTCAATTGTTTACCCAGTTCAGTGTGTAACTACACCTACTCTGGGGGCTACCAAGCCAGGGAGGAAATTCACTATAAGAGATATTAATTCAGGAATAAACCAACCAGTTTATCTCCTTCACTTAAGACCTACCCAATGCAACTTCAATCTAAGTTCAACTTAAACCTGAGTTCCTACTCACTCCCCCTCAATCACAGCAGTGATACTAAACTATTGTTTTATGAAATTATGAAGATAATCTTCAGTACACACACTTGATTTTGTTTCACAGCTTTAATCAAGTAACAAACACTCGTGCTTCAATGCTTTGAGTGATACACAACCCTAACTTGATTTTGCTTTAAAGCTTTAATCAAGTAACACAAATACTCGTGCTTCAAAGCTTTGACTAATACACAATCCTTACAATCAAATCCTACTCCAAGTAACTTATCACAATGATAATTTCTTGGCTCACAGTAGTTACAACTATACAATCCCTTGTTGATCTTTTGTCAAAAAGTTGTCTTTTGCCAACAGTCTTCATGAGGAATATATAGGCAGCTATTCTTCAGTTAGGGCTTCCACGAAAATAGCTAGGGTTAGTTAACCCAAAAGACTTGGTCTTAGACTTCTATCATAGCAAATTAGGGTTAAGCAAAGTTAACCTAATGTCCACGGGAGCATCTGATCTGGACTGTATACATCAACTTAGATAAGCATACCAGATTCTTGAAAAATCTCAGGAATAATAACTCTGCCTAAATGTTAGATCAGTATAGGATTGTCTTAACATTGGTTATGACAACAAGAATCCTGCTCACTGATTTTTGGTAGAATATACTACATATGATCATTGTTTAATGATCATGATAAACACTTCAAACTGAGTAGTTCCTGTATGACATTCTTTTCTGCAGAATGTACCTTTATCCCAGAATGTTATGACATCAGTCATGACATTCGCAGCTCTGGTTTTACCAAAAAAGATGCCAACAAACAAACACTTACAAACTCCCCCTTTGGCAAATTTTTGGCTAAAACCTCTAAGCAATCAGAGATTAGAAAGCACAAAATTTTTAATAACATCTACCAAGTCTAATTCTACCAAAATTATCACAAAATCTTCTCCCCCTTTTTAGCCATAAAGAGGCCAAAGATACTTGTACTTTTAAGTTATACAGTCATCCAAAAGGAATTAAAAAAATAAAAGTCATTTGGCAGCAACAGGTTCCAGCAACAACTTTTCAACAACACTGATCTTCAGGCACTGTCATCTTCAGAGGAAGCACTATCTTTAGCATTATGCTGGTCTTCATCAGCATCTTCTTCCCTCCTTTGTCCTTCATTATCCTCCTGTTCTAGTCTAGCAATCAGGTCCTTAAGAGTCCTTTTCCTTGTATCAAGCTCTTTGCAGGTTTCCTTCAGCACAACTATAACATCAGTTTTCTTGGAATGAGATTTGACAGTTGATGTCGCAGTAGATGTCATAACAATGTCAGGGACATGTGTTCCCTGAAACAGCTTATAGTGCAAACCAAGAGCAGGGGCTCTTTTGCATACATTGTCTTTTTCAACTAGAATATCAGGATACTGAGCAATAACTATACCACACAGGAGATAGGGAAAAGCAATAGGACCTTTAATAGCACAGCTTCCAGCATGTTTCAAAGTTTGATCAAAGATATACTTGCCATAGTCAAAGTTTGTCCTGGTTCCAACAGTATAAATAAATATTCCCAAGCCTGTGGAGATGGTTGATTTATGGTTGGTGGGAACCCAGTTAGCTACACCAATTTTGTGCAGAATGGCAAACTTCATGCTCATCTTGCTTGCAGTCAGTTTCCCTTTTAAGGGCCAGCTCTTGACTTGATTTGCAGTGATGGTTTGACAAACTTGGTTGTCAATAACTTCAAGCTCAGGGAAAGCATCATCAGTTCTTCCTAGGAATTTGTTTATTTCAGAGGGAGAGAAATTTACCTTCCTTCCTCTCAGCTTTCCGATCCTTCTCAGCTTCTACTCCAGTCTTGTTCTCAGACCTGGTTTTCTTATGAACAACTTCAGTAGCCTTCTCTTTGGAGAGGCTTTTGGCAGCATCCTGCTTTCCTTTTCTGCTCATCATCCTTCTAGCTATGCTAGGGTTGATATTAGCAATTAAATCATTGTCAGAGTATTCTTCATCAACATCAATAACCGGGGGTTCAACATCCTTGTCAGTAGGGTTTTGGTGATCATCATGATTTTCTGTAGATTTCCTAATGTTGTCATCAGGTGTCTCAACATTCTGAGTGACATCTGGATTCATTTCAACATTTGGACTAGCAGATTCTTGGTTCAAATGTACAGAAATGCCAGGTACAGAGTGATTCTCATTAAGAATCCTAGTGACTAGTCTAGCAATAGCTTGATGAATATAAACATAACCTTCCCTATTTGCTATTTCTGGAGGAACAGAAGATGATGGTTGAGAAGATTTACCAGATAGAGAGGCTTGTGATCTTCTTGCATGTCTGGTTCATAGCTTCTTGACCTTAATGGGGTCAGCTGTCAGTTCACGAAGAGGAGTTATCTCCAGAACATCAGAATCCATGCAGTTTGTGATTTCCCTAGTTTCGCAATCAGAGGATGCAGAAGAAGCAGTTGCCTTTGAAGAGGATGATGACATGGATAGTTGAGACATTTTGAGTGATTTAGAAAACAGGTAACAGCGATAGTGAAATCTTCGTTTGAGAGAATGGAGATTGTTGCAGAAACGCGATAGGAGGGAGATATATGAATGTCTATTCAACTTCTTAAAGGTTTGGAAGGAAATAGAGAAACAAATGATTAGCCCAATCAGAGTAGACTTAACTAAAATATCTCTTTCATCCCTTGTTTTAATCAAAATTAATTGCTACATCTCTTCATGTTGGCAAATACCCAGCTTGCCCCTCAAATTTTCAAATTGACAAGCATCAAGTGCCTTGGTAAAAATGTCAGCCAATTGTAGTTCAGTGGCAACATGTTCCAGTTTAATCGCCTTTTCCTCCACAAGATCTCTGATGAAGTGATGTCTAATGTCAATATGCTTAGTCCTGCTATGCTGTATAGGATTCTTGGAAATGTTGATAGTACTCAGATTGTCACAGTACAATGTCATGACATCTTGTGTGACATTATACTTAGTAAGCATCTGTTTCATCCAGATCATTTGAGAACAGCTACTACCAGCTGCTATGTATTCAGCTTCAGTAGTAGATAGAGACACACAGTTCTGTTTCTTGCTGAACCAAGAGACAAGATTATTTCCCAAGAAGAAACATCCTCCAGAGGTGCTCTTTCTATCATCAGCACTTCCAACCCAATCAGTATCACAGTAACCAGACAGAGTTGGTTCACATCCATGAGAGTACAACTACCCATAGTTGTAAGTTCCACTCACATACTTCAGAATTCTTTTCACTTGGTTGATATGACTTACTTTGGGTTCAGCCTGGTATCTTGCACATACTCCAACTGCAAAAGCAATATCAGGTCTGCTGGCTGTTAAGTATAGCAGACTTCCTATCATGCTTTTGTACAAGCTTTGATCCACATTAACCCCACTAGAATCTTTGGACAGCTTTAAATGAGTAGGTGCAGGAGTACTTTTGTGACTGGAATTCTCCATTCCAAACTTCTTGACAATGTTCTTTGCATACTTGCTTTGAGACAGAAAAATTGAGTCTTCCATCTGTGTGACTTGCAGTCCAAGAAAGTAGGTCAATTCTCCCATGAGGCTCATTTCAAATTCAACTTGCATTTGGTCAGCAAAATGTTTAACCATTTTATCTGACATTCCCCCAAAAACTATGTCATCAACATAGATTTGAGCTACCATTATCTTTCCTCCTTCATTTTTGACAAAAAGAGTTTTATCCAAGCCTCCTTTCCTGTATCCTTTGTCAGAGAGGAATTTTGTCAACCTGTCATACCAGGCTCTAGGAGCTTGTTTCAGGCCATATAAAGCTTTCCTCAATTTGTAGACATGATCAGGGCAGTTTGGATCCACAAATCCTTTAGGCTGTTCCACATATACTTCCTCATTTAAGTACCCATTTAGGTAGGCACTCTTTACATCCATCTGAAATAACTTGAACTTAAGGAGACAAGCAATTCCCAATAGGAGTCTGATTGATTCCAGTCTGGCTACAGGAGTAAAAGTCTCATCAAAATCAACCCCTTCAACTTGAGTGTATCCTTGAGCAATAAGTCTTGCCCTATTCCTGGTGACAACTCCTTCAGCATCTGATTTGTTCTTGTAGATCCATTTTGTGCCAATGATGTTTGTTCCTCCTGGTCTAGGAACTAACTCCCATACTTGATGTTACTTGAATTGGTTCAATTCATCTTGCATTGCTCCAATCCAGTATTCATCAGTCAAATCCTCCTTAACATTTCTTGGTTCAATCTTAGATACAAAGCAAGAGTTTGCGATGATTTCTCTAGATCGTGTAATGACTCCACTGTTAGGATCTCCTATGATGAGTTCCTTAGGATGATCTTTCTGAATTCTGATAGAAGGGTCTTTGTTAGCTTCCTTTGATTCAGACTCTGATGAAGTAGTTTTAGGTACATCATCCTTTTGAGTTGAGGTCTCAAAGAATGTTTCAACATCATATGGGACATTTGTTTCCTCATGGTAATCATCAACTATGACATTTATAGATTCCATCATAACTTTGGTCCTGGAATTGAATACCCTATATGCTCTGTTGTTGGTAGAGTATCCTAGGAATATTCCTTCATCACTTTTAGGGTCCATCTTTCTCCTTTGTTTACGATCTGTCAGAATATAGCATTTGCTTCCAAAGACATGGAAGTAGTTCACTGTAGGCTTTCTTCCTTTCCATAGTTCATAAATGGTGGATGATGTTCCCTTTCTCAAGGTGACCCTGTTATGGACATAACAGGCTGTATTCATAGCTTCAGCCCAAAAATGAATAGGAAGTCTTTTGGCATGTATCATTACTCTGGCAGATTCCTGTATAGTCCTGTTTTTCCTTTCCACAACTCCATTTTGTTGAGGAGTTATGGGTGAAGAAAATTCATGATTAATTCCTTCTGAGGAGCAGAACTCATCAAACTTACTGTTTTCAAATTCCTTGCCATGATCACTTCTGATTCTGACGATGCATCCTTCTTTTTCTCTTTGAATTCTTTTGCACAGTTCCTTAAATACTTCAAATACATCATACTTTTCCCTAATGAAGTTAATCCAGGTGAATTTGGAAAAATCATCCACAACAACATAGGCATATCTTTTTCCACCAAGACTTTCCACCTGCATTGGTCCCATCAGATCCATATGTAGAAGTTCTAGCACCTTAGAGGTGGTCAAATGTCTTGTCTTTGGATGTGACATTCTAGTTTGCTTTCCAACCTAATATTCACCACAGACTCTCCCTTCATCAATTTGAAGCCTTGGAATCCCTCTGACTGCCTCCATGGATATAATCCTTTTCATTCCTCTTAGATGTAAATGACCAAGTTTTTGGTGCCACAGTTTCACTTCTTTTTCTTCTTTGGAAATAGAGCACACAGAAGAATAATTAGTGTTCTCAGACTCCCATAAGTAACAATTGTCTTTAGATCTGACTCCTCTCATTACAACCTCTTGTTTTTCATTAGTTACAAGACATTCAGACTTGGTGAAGTTGACCTTGAATCCTAGATCACATAATTGACTGATACTTATGAGATTAGCAGTCAAGCCTTTTACCAGCAATACTTCATTTAGGTTTGGAACTCCAGGGCAGTCCAAGTTTCCAACTCCTTTGATTTCTCCTCTAGAACCATCTCCAAAAGTCACATAACTAGTAGTATGAGGTTTAACATTATTGAGAAGATACTTGATTCCAGTCATGTGTTTAGAGCATCCACTGTCAAAGTACCAGTCTTCCTTTGCAAAGACTCTAAGGGAGGTGTGAGCTATCAGGGCTGCAGACTTTTTCTTCCACTGTTGAGTATATGGTGCCTTGTTAGACTTAGGTTTGACAACTGGGGTCTGATTAGGATATCCATATAATCTGAAGCAGAATGGCTTTATGTGACCAAACCTCCCACAATGATGACATCTCCATCTTTGATACTTTTTCTTCATATTTCTCTGTTCTCGATGTTGAGTGTTATGTTGTGACATCTGCTTTGACATTTGTTTATCAGGCCTGATCTTCTTCTTGTCTACAATAGATTTCTTTGCTGCCACAAATCCTATACCAGACTTGTTTCCCACATTTTGTCCAACCTGAAGGATTTCTTCTAATTTGTCAGTTCCATTTGTCAGCATCTTGACAGATTTGGTCATCTGGTCAAGTTTTGAGTTTAGCATTTGAACTTCACCTTCGAGATGACTTATAGTATCAGTGTCTGCCTTCTTCTCAGCCTCCAACTTTACTATGAGTTTTTTTGTCTCTCATTTTGTTGGGACACTTCAGCACTTCTGATACATAGCTTCTTGTAGGAGTCATCCAGTTCTTCAAATGTCACTTCCTCATCACTAGAGTCACTATCAGAGTTATAAATACCAGTTAGTGCAGTAACTAGTTTGGCAGATTCTTCTTCAGAATTACTTTCTGAGTCACAATCAGATCAAGTAACACACATTCCTTTCTTTTGTTTCTTAAGAAAGGTAGGACATTCAGCTCGAATGTGCCCATATCCTTCACATCCATGGCATTGGATTCCTTTGCTTTAATTTTCCTTCTCTTCAGACTTTAGTCTTCTGCTGGAGTCATAGGATCTATTAATGTCAGAGGGAATGTTCTTGACATTTGACCTTGACTTTGGGTCCATCCTCTTGATGAGTTTGTTGAACTGCCTTCCAAGCATGGCTATAGCTTCTGAAATATTTTCTTCATCATCCTCCTTGTTTTCATCTTCAGTATTTGATACAAGTGCTATGCTCTTGTTTTTCTTGTCGACATTGTAACTGATCCCCATCTCAAAGGTCTAAAGTGACCCAATGAGTTCATCAACCTTCAAGTTGCAGATATCATGAGCTTCCTCTATAAAAGTCACCTTCATTGCAAATCTTTTAGGCAAGGAATCTGAGAATCTTTCTCACCATCTTTTCTTCTGACATCTTTTCTCCCAATGCTCCTGAGGTGTTGGCAATTTCCAAGATGTTCATGTGAAACTCATGAATGGTCTCATCTTCCATCATCCTTAGGTTCTCAAATTTGGTAGTCAGCATCTGAAGCCTTGACATTTTTACTTTGATGTGCCCTCATGGGTAGTTTTGAGAGTCTCCTAAACATCCTTGGCCAGTTCACATTGATGTACTAGTCTGAATATGTTTCTATCAATTCCATCGAACAAGGCATTTAATGCTTTGGAGTTACCTAGGGCTAACTCATCTTCTTCTTTGCTCCATTCTTCCTCAGGTTTTAGACTGGTTGTCCCATCTTTCCCAGTTATGGTGGGATGGTTCCATCCTTTGTCAGCAGCTCTCCAAGCCTTTTTGTCCAGTGATTTTAAGAAGGCAATCATACGAGGTTTCTAGTAGTCATAATTTGATCCATCCAGAATGGGTGGTCTGTTCCCAAATCCTCCTTCTTTGTCCATAGCGCCAGAAAATAATATCCCTAGATCTCACCCAGTAAGACAGGCAGGGTGCCTGCTCTGATGCCAATTGAAATTCTGGCTACAGATACTTAATGTCACAGTGAATGTTATGACACCGTATCTGACACACTTCACGACAGTAAATTTAAAAGCAGTAAAGAACACAGTCAATTGTTTACCCAGTTTAGTGTGTAACTACACCTACTATGGGGGCTACCAAGCCAGGGAGGAAATTCACTATAAGAGATATTAATTCAGGAATAAACCAACCAGTTTATCTCCTTCACTTAAGACCCACCCGATGCAACTTCAATCTAAGTTCAACTTAAACCTGAGTTCCTACTCACTCTCCTCAATCACAGGAGTGATACTAAACTATTGTTTTATGAAATTATGAAGATACTCTTCAGTACACACACTTGATGTTGCTTCACAGCTTTAATCAAGTAACAAACACTCGTGCTTCAAAGCTTTGAGTGATACACAACCCTAACTTGATTTTGCTTTAAAGCTTTAATCAAGTAACACAAATACTCGTGCTTCAAAGCTTTGAGTAATACACAATCCTTACAATCAAATCCTACTCCAAGTCACTTATCACAATGATAATTGCTTGGCTCACAGTAGTTACAACTATACAATCCCTTGTTGATCTTCTGTCAAAAAGTTGTCTTTTGCCAACAGTCTTCATGAGGAATATATAGGCAACTATTCTTCAGTTAGGGCTTCCACGAAAATAGCTAGGGTTAGTTAACCCAAAAGACTTGGTCTTAGACTTCTATCATAGCAAATTAGGGTTTAGCAAAGTTAACCTAATGTCCACGGGAGCATCTGATCTAGACTGTATACATCAACTTAGATAAGCATACCAGATTCCTGAAAAATCTCAAGAATAATAACTCTGCCTAAATGTTAGATCAGTATAGGATTGTCTTAACAATGGTTATGACAACAAGAATCCTGCTCACTGATTTTTGGTAGAATATACTGCATATGATCTTTGTTTAATGATCATGATAAACACTTAAAATCGAGTAGTTCCTGTATGATATTCTTTTCTGCATAATGTACCTTTATCCCAGAATGTTATGACATCAGTCATGACATTCGCAGCTTTGGTTTTACCAAAAAAGATGCCAACAAACAAACACTTACAAAAATGATTCAATACTTTTTGTCACTTTTTTTAGTTTTGTTCTATGCCTCTCACGACCTGTAACCCCTATTTTTTGATCTAGAATTCTTCATTATATAACCTAGAGTGAATTAGGTTAACAAACTTGGATTGAATCTCTGCATTTATCCAAGATTTGATTTGATCTTCAAGTTGTATGATATGTTCCTATTTTGAACCAAAACATACCTTTCTTGTATCAATTTCCCTTGATTCGATTTTCTCTTGTTTACTTAGCATATCTTGATTGCCAAACTTTCAAAAAACAAATCAAATCATATATTTATTAATTTTCATCATTTATTTGATTTAATTCACTTTTTAATTAATGGAAAATCAAAATAAATTGAAAAATGAAGCACATAATGAGTGAGTGAACATTTGAGTCGTGGACCACATTATAATTGAGGTGCAAGCATAAAAAGTTGGGCCCATTTAGCAAAAAATGCAAATTTGAGCACATTTGACTTTTGGCAATTTTGCAAAAATGGTCAACTTGGTCACTGCATAACTCTCTTAATTTTGACCCTATAGAGGTGTTCTAGGACATTTTAGAAAGCTTAAGATTTTCTCTAAACAACCCTTTTGGTCTCATCTCAATTGAGTCTTCCATGTTCATGTATGAAGCTTTGACCCAAAATGTGTTTTTGTTGACTTTTCAAAAGGACCTATAATGTCAAAATTCATATCTTTTTGTGAGTGCATATTCTGGACTTGGGAGCTGAACATGAATTGTTGGGAGTTGCGTCCTCTTCAAAATGAGATTTGGATGGGTCATTTTTTATAAAGTATGAGAAAGTTATGCTTGGTCAAAGTTGAGTTGACTTTTCCTGTAAAACCCTAATTTAGAAACTTTTGGGTTTTGATGAATTGTAAGCAATCCTTGAGGAATCATGATCAACCCTTGATTAAAATGATGGATAATACTTCAAAGTGAGGATGTTGACCAAAAATATTGAAGTTTGACTGTATGTGGGCCACAAATTGACTTTTGACCTAGCATAGTTGATTTTCAGGCATTTGGGCAATTGACTGAGCAAACATCTTCTGCAAGGATTGAAACTTGACATGGGTGATCTTGAGAACATATTAGGACAATGGTGAGGATTTGAGTCCTTTTTGATTCATACATCTTGATGAAGATGGAAACCCTAATTTGAGGCATACTGCCTTAGGAGAGAGTTTGTCTGGTCAACCCTTGAACTTCCTTGAGCAATTTGAGGACCTCCCTTGCCATTTGTTGAGTAAAATGAGAGGGAAAATTTTTGGGTACAACAGCTGCCCCTGTTCAATCTTCTTAACCATGAAGATGTAGATTGGCTCGTCTGCCTTTCCTGACATGAAGGTGGAAGATGATTGAACACCAGAGTGCCCAGAAATTTGCACTCGCATGAAGTGATACCGATGGGAACTATCGGGAATGGGCTTATAGATGCCATTTGGAAGTTAAGGATTGAAGATTGTCGGGAATGGGCTTAAAGATGCCATCCTAAGAGGTGTCAATCTCATAAGAGATTCCTTTGTGAGAACTCGTATACGAGTTGTTAAGGAGGACTTCGTTGGGGAATGCTGGTCTCTGTCTTAGGAGAAATAGAGTTTTAGGAGCTTTAGTTGTCCGTTACTCTACTGGGGAATAACTCCGGCTTGAGGAAATAGAAGTGAACTGTGCGTCTGGTCGGGGTATATGCTGCACCGCGACTTACTGGAGAGATGCGAAACCAATCATGTTTGATTGGGTCCCGGTCTTACAGTGTTGTGGACTGCTGTATGGGGATAAGAGAGAAAGAACCCGGATAGTAAGGTTATGAGAAGAACCTGGATAGTAGGGTTACTTTGAGATGAAATCCTGGATAGTAGGGATGGAGAATGAACCTGGATAGTAGGATTACTTCGAGATGAAAGCCTGGATAGTAGGGTTGTGAGAAGGAACCTGGGTAGTAGGGTTACTTCGATATGAAAGCCTGGATAATAGGGTTGTGAGAAGGAACCTGGATGGTAGGGTTACTTCGATATGAAAGCCTGAATGGTAGGGCTGTGAGAAGGAACCTGGATAGTAGGGTTACTTCGATATGAATGCTTGGATAGTAGGGCTGTGAGAAGGAACCTGGATGGTAGGGTTACTTCGATATGAAAGCCTGGATAGTAGGGTTGTGAGAAGGAACCTGGGTAGTAGGGTTACTTTGATATGAAAGCTTGGATAGTAGGGTTGTGAGAAGGAACCTGGATGGTAGGGTTACTTCGATTGAAAGCCTGGATGGTAGGGCTGTGAGAAGGAACCTGGATAGTAGGGTTACTTCGATATGAAAGCCTGGATAGTAGGGATGTGAGAAGGAACCTGGATGGTAGGGTTACTTCGATTTGAAAGCCTGGATAGTAGGGTTGTGAGAAGGAACCTGGGTAGTAGGGTTACTTCGATATGAAATCCTAGATAGTAGGGCTGTGAGAAGGAACCTGGATAGTAGGGTTACTTCAATATGAAATCTGGGATAGTAGGGCTGTGAGAAGGAACCTGGGCAGTAGGGTTACTTTGATATGAAATCCTGCATAGTAGGGTTGTGAGAAGGAACTTGGATAGTAGGGTTACTTCGATATGAAAGCTGAGATAGTAGGGTTGTAAGAAGGAACCTAGATAGTAGGGTTACTTCCATATGAAATCCTGGATAGTAGGGTTACTTCGATATGAAAGCCTAGATATTAGGGTTGTGAGAAGGAACCTGGGTAGTAGGGTTACTTCGATATGAAAGCCTGGATAGTAGGGTTGTGAGAAGTAACCTGGATAGTAGGGTTACTTCGTGATAAGTTCGTGTAAAACTCCAGAATGAACTAGGGGTAAGGTTATAAGTTTGTGTAAAACTTCACGATGGAACCTGTGTAAGGTTACTTTGGTCGCACCGATGATTACTCTGTTTAGCTTCAAGTGTTGATCGAGGACCTGCTGGAAATTGTTGATAATAACTTTCTTTCCTGAAAGAAATACATGGTTATTTATGTACGATGCATGAGATGCATTGTGATGACGTTCTCAAAATAACTGAGATTATGTTATATGTAATGTATGTCCATGTCATGATGTATGAACATGAAATGATGACATAGTAATCTGAGTCCGGGAAAATAAATCCCTGACTGCTGCTTGGAGAGTATGAGAAATGGTATTCTTGACTGCTGTAGAAAACCATAGTTCCTCTACTTCTGTTGGGGATGGTGAATAAAGATGACTGGCTGGGGATTCACATCCATTGGGCTGGTGAATATTCTGCCGGAAGAGACCCTATTTGAGGATAACTCTGTGAGGAATAATTTTTTTGGAGAGGAGATACTTTGTTGATAAACTCAGCTGGGGATGAATTTCCGTTGCTGGTGATAATGAATTTTGTTAGAGATTGAATTTCTGCTTGTGAGAGAAATAAACTTTGCTTGGGGAAAAATTTACTGACTCACTTGCGATTGTGAACCTCAGCTGGGGAGAGTTATGTCCTGTTCGGGAAAGTTAACATCACTGTCTTTGGATACTTTTTACTCTGTGGGGAGTGTATGTACCACCACTCATGTTCTCAAGCTGGCTCTATCCCGGTACCTGATGGGAAGAGTAATTGTAAGGTTTGGGCACTTCTTGTTTTCCCTATTTTTGGAATTATGAGTAATCTTCTTTTGTTTATTGTTGTAAACATTTATGAGCATCCATTATTTTCAAATGCATATATCAAATATGAATCATTGGAATTTCTTGCAAAACAAAACAGAAAAAGAAAAAGAAACAAATTGAAGTTTCATAAGAATGATTTGTATTGATTTTTGAAGTTAGACTGTAATAGGAGTTTTTTGTACAAGGAGGTTGACGTCCTAGTAAGAGAACGCCGCCGAAAGTCAGAAATTATACAATTTGTGTAAAAGAAATAAAAACAGCTATGTGAAATGACCCCATTGGGTTCCAACTCTGCTATTGCCTTTATATCTTCAAGCATCTCATCACTTTGCTAATTGGCCGAAGGTTGATCAGATTGATTGGCATTGTCTGAGCTTGATAGCTGATACCGAAGTCTGGTCGCAAGATGATCCAATGAGACATAGTGTTATGCTTCAATCCCTAATTTTTTCCTAGACCGCCCTTTCGGGTTTTCGGTCCACCGGGATACCCTTTTTTGCCCAAGTCTCCTTTTCAGGTTTTCAACTTGTCGGGTGTATATTTTTTTCATTTTCATCCCTTACTTTTGCCCGAACCGTTTTGGTTCACCGGGTAGCCCTTATTTTTTCCTAGGCCAGTCAACCTAGCGGGTCTTTGATTATGCGTAGTATCTTTTCACTATGTCGGCATTGACGGGGTGAGGAAGGTCGTCACCATCCATGGTGGTTAGAATCATAGCTCCTCCCGAGAAAATGTTCTTAACCACAAATGGCCCTTCTTATGTGGGGGTCAATTTTCCCCTGGGATCACCTTGCGGTAGTATGATGCGTTTGATCACTAGATCCACGACTCGATCTTCTTGACATCTGACTTTCTTGTTAAAAGCCTTTATCATTCGCTTTTGATACGTCTGACCATGACAGATAGCAGTAAGTCTCTTTTCATCGATTAGATTCAACTGATCAAGTCGGGTTTGGATCCAGTCGTCTTCGTTCAAACCCACATCCTCCATAATCCTGAGAGAGGGTATCTGGACTTCGATGGGTAGGACTGCCTCCATGCCATATACCAAAGAGTAGGGTGTTTCCCCTGTCGACGTCCGTGCTAAGGTACGGTACCCATGAAGAGCGAATGGTAACATCTCGTGCCAGTCTTTGTATGTCACCGTCATCTTCTGTACAATCTTTTTGATGTTCTTGTTAGCTGCTTCAACAACCCCATTCATCTTCGGCCGGTAGGAAGAAGAGTTATGATGTTGAATCTTGAACTGTTTGTAGAGCTTGGTGATCATTGTGTTATTGAGATTTGTACCATTGTCAGTAATAAATCTCTCTGGGACACCATATCGACAAATCAGATTGTGTCGGATGAACCGCGCCACGATGTTCTAGGTTACTGTAGCAAAGGAAGCTGCATTAACCCACTTCGTGAAGTAATCAATGGCTACTAAGATGAAGCGATGCCCGTTAGACGCAGTAGGTCTGATCTCGCCGATCATGTCAATGCCCCACATTGCAAAGGGCCACAGAGTTGTCAAAACATTTAGAGGAACCAGAGGTACATGCACCTTATTAGCATAGACTTGGCACTTATGACAGGTTCGAGAGTACTGATGACAATCGGCTTCCATAGTGGACCAATAGTATCCTTCCCGTAGGATCTTCTTAGCCATGGTATCTACACTAGAATGGGTTCCGAAAGTGCCTTGATGTAAATCTGCCATGATCCTCTCTGCTTCGCCCTTGTCTACACACCACAGTAAGGTTGAATCATGGTTACGCTTATAGAGGATCCCATTGCTAAGAAAGAACTTTGCAGCGAACCTTCTCAGAAACTTCTTATCATTAACAGATGCTCCCTCAGGGTATTCTTGAGCCTCGAGATGCCTCTTGACTTCGTGAAGCTAGGGTTTGTCTGCCACTTCTTCGGCGTCGATCTCACAGGAGTGTGCGGGTTCATCCAACCTCTCAACGGTAATCTGGGGAGCCTCATTGTCCCACCTAACTTTGAACATAGAAGAAATATTAGCTAGCGCGTCCGCTAACTGATTCTCTTCTTGTGGGAAATGTTCAAAGGTTATCTCCTCAAAGTGTGAGAGCAATGTCAGTACATACTCTTTGTAAGGAATATGATTCGGGTGCTTTGTATCCCACTCTCCTTTGATCTGACTTATTACCATAGCGGAATCTACGAATACACTCAAGAACTTAATCCTCAGGTCAATAGCAGCTCGAAGACCCATGATACATGCTTCATACTCCGCCATATTGTTAGTGCAATTAAAACATAATCGGGCGGTGAACGGAGTATGATAGCCTTCAGGAGATATAATTACAGCGCCAATGTCATTACCCAATGCGTTCGAGGCTCCATCAAAATACATAGACCCCCGAGATCCCTCCTCGGGTCCTTCATCCGGTCCAGGTTTTTCGCAGTCGGTTACCAACATGATATTGTCAATCGAGAACTCAAAATTCATGGAATGGTAGTCATCCACGGCCTGAAGCGCCAACGGATATGCTAATACACTCCCCTTGATTGCTTTTTGGGTTGTGTATTGGATGTCTTACTCGGTCAAGATCATCTTCCATCTTGCTATTCTTCCGGATAAGGCGAGCTTCTCGAAAATATACTTGATCGGATCCATCTTTGATATCAACAAGGTAGTGTGAGTCAGCATATACTATCTCAGTTGGCGAGCAGCCCATGCCAAAGCGCAGCAAGTTTTCTCGAGCAATGAGTATCGGGTCTCACAGTCGGTAAACTTTTTGCTAAGGTAATAAATGGCGCGCTCTTTTCGACCAGACTCATCATGCTGCACCAGCACACACCCCATTGAATTGTCTAGCACTGTCAAGTATAATATTAAAGGTCTTCCTTCAACTAGAGGTATCAGAATTGGAGGTTCTTGAAGGTATTCCTTGATTCTTTCAAAAGCAGTCTGGCATTCATCATTCCACTTTACAACTTGATCTTTCTTCAGCAGCTTAAAGATTGGCTCACAAGTAGCAGTTAGATGTGAAATGAACCTGGCGATGTAATTCAGGCGTCCCAAGAAACCTCTAACTTCCTTCTCTGTGCGGGGGACCGACATCTCTTGTATGGCTTTTACCTTTGCAGGGTCTACCTGAATACTTTTGTCACTGACAACAAAACCCAAAAAGCTTACCAGACCTTACCCAGAAGTTACACTTTTTCGGATTCAACCTCAGCTTGTACGTCTTCAACCTGTCAAATAGTTTTTGGAGATGATCAAGGTGCTCTTCCTCAGTTTGGGACCTGGCTATCATGTCATCAACATAAACCTCGATCTCGTGGTGAATCATATCGTGGAACAAAGCGACCATGGCGCGCTGATAAGTTTCCCCGACATTCTTCAACCCAAAAGTCATTACCTTGTAACATAAGGTGCCCCACTGTGTAATGAAGGTTGTCTTCTCCATGTCCTACGGAGCCATCTTGATCTGGTTGTAGCCAGAAAAACCATCCAAGAAGGATAAGATCTTGTGTTGCACGGTGTTGTCGGCTAGAACATCAATGTGAGGAAGTGGGAAGTCATCCTTGGGGCTTGCCCTGTTCAGATCTCTATAGTCCACACACATCCGTACCTTGCCGTCCTTCTTAGGTATCAGAACGACGTTGGCAACCCACTGTGGATAAGAAGTGACAACTAAGAATCCTGCGTCGAACTATTTCATGACCTCTTCCTTGATTTTCTCTAACATTTCAAGGCGCATACGGCGGACCTTCTACTTTACCAAAGGGCAGGCTTCTTTAGTCGGCAAGAGATGTACCACAATATCAGTGTCTAAGCCAGGCATGTCTTTATAGGACCAGGCGAAGATCTCAACATAGTCATGTAGCATCTGTATTAACTATTGTTTGACCCTATGCTCCAGATTCACACCTATTTTATCCTCTTTCCTGTCTTCCTCTTTACCCAAATTCACTGACTCAACTGGCTCTTCATGAGGTTGTATGGCCCTTTCTTCTTGCTGTATTAGTCTAGCAAGTTCTCCATGCACCTCACAATCATCCTCACCTTCGTCCTCGCCTTGGTTGATCGGATTTTTGAAGTCATAACGGGCAGTAGCAGAGCTATTATCAATGGGATCCATAGTGGATATGGATCTGCATTATGATATGTGAGTGTGTGTAAGAGAAATAGCTGTTTTGATAAAGTGAGAAACAGAAAAGAAAAACAAGGAGCGCAAAATTTGTATGCAAGAAATGTCCAATGCTTTATTAATGATATATGAAATGACAAATAATAGCCCTCACAAACAAAGCCAAGGTGCCTCGGCCAAGGAACCGGGCCGTAAGGTTTCAAATTGTTTATTACAAATCTTAAAACAAATGATTCAATTACTGCGGAATAAAAGAAACAGGTATGAAGTCCCTAGCCGTCCAGTTATTCGGTCCACCGTTGGTTGTTGGGTAGATCCATCTGTCAATGTCTGAATCCTCTTCACTGTCTTCAATTGCATTAATTCCTCTATTGCTGATGTGTAGAGGAGGTCTTCCAGCCCGAGCGTGCCTAACAGCCGTTTGAGCCCCTGTAGTAAAGCCCAAACAAAAATTGTCAGTTTTGTGAGTGAAATCAGGGAGCTGACCCCAATTGGTACACCCACCTTCTTCAACCACAGCCCTGGCATCCTTGAGAGAAGTCATCTTCAAAGGAGTTTTTATGAATTCCCCATCCATATCTATATAGCGGAAGGAATTGAGGTGACTCACCATATATTCTTCTTCACCTCGCACTGTGACAATCCTTCCCTTCACCGGATACTTCAGCATTTGATGGAGTGTGGAAGTAACTGCCCCAGCCTCATGGATCCAAGGACGACCCAGCAAGCAAGAATGCGACGGCTTGATATCCATTAAGTAGAAGGTGGGCCCAAAAGTCTGAGAACCCACTTTGACAGGGACGTCCACCTCCCCGTGCACCATTCTCTTTGACCCGTCAAAAGCCCTTACCATGATGTTACTAGGCTTTAGAGTTAAACCCTCACAACCCAAATGATCCAATGCTTTCTTCGGCAGAACATTCAGTGAAGACCCGGTATCTACCAGCACATGAGCCATAATGGTGCCCCTGCACTCAATCGAGACATGCATAGCATCATTATGCTTCCTTCCTTTCGGTGTCAGATCCGCATCTGAAAAACCCATCCCATTGTCAGCAGTTAGGCTGGCCACATAATCTTTGAACTGATCTGCTGAAGTTTCCTGCGGCACATGCACAGTCTTGAGAAATGCAATCAAAGCCTTCACATGGGCTTCAGAATACAACAGCAGAGACAACATGGATATCTTTGATGGGTTCTACCCCAGCTGCTCGACCACATTGTAGTCGCTCTTAATGATTTTCAGTATTTCCTCTATTTCTTGTTTAGAGGCTTCCACAACGATTTTCTTAGGTGCCTCCGTCCGGGAAGGCTCACCTATAATTTCCTTGCCCCGAGTCCCAGATGGCTCAGTAGCAGGGGTAATAACTGGAGTAGGAACAAGAGAAATGTCAAGAGTGCTGGTTGGAGTAGCAGTTGGAATAACAGTAGGCTTGATGATCTGCGGAGCAATCTCAGGACAGAAAACCCTTCCACTTCGGGTGACCTTACTAGTCCCGACAATATTACTGACATCAATATCAGCTTCTTCATTATTCAGATCTTTCTTAATACCATGATAGTACACATCAGCACCATAATGCCATGGGACAACCTTGTCTGAGGTGTACAGGATGGGACCAGGAACAGTGATTATCAGCAGAGCAATTCTTTGAACAAGTGTAATCATAACAGGTCTTCTCGAGGAAAACTTGGAAGGATTGGTGGAAATGGTTATAATGGCGACGTCTTTAATGGGAATAACAGGGATCACAGTGTTCTCGAACAAAATCTCTATATTATTCGTCAGGCGCTGAACACCTGACTTAAACAAACGACAATCAGAAGGTAGAATCGAACACATGTGGCAACCTTCACCATAACCCGGAAATAAACCGGCCAATAGCAAATTCTTCTTAACAGTCATAATAGGAGTAGAAATTTCTTCAACAGAGGTCACAAACAAGTCAGTGTCAATCGCATTAACTCCACGACCATGCTTGGGCATGGGAGCAGTTATAACATTCAGATTTTCTGGAGCATCGAACTCTATCTCCTTGGCTTCAATAAAGTCTTGTACTTTGTTTCTTAGAGCCCAACAATCATTTGTATTGTGGCCAGGACTCTCAGAATGGTAGGCGCGCCGCGCGTTCGGATTGTATCTGGGAGAGGTAGTGTTTGGATTCTTGGGGGCCTCTCTCAAGGTTGCCAAGTTGGATTTTAATAAGTGAGGTAGAACTTCAGCCAAAGTCATGCTGATGCGGGTAAACTGCCGTTGTGGTCTTTCCACCATTTGTTGATTGTTGCATTGTGGAGCAACTGCGGGTCTTGGTATCCCTACAACATTTACCGTTTGGCGGTGTTCAGGTCTGCTTTGACCCCTCGGGCTATAGACCGCACTGGCTTCCTTCTTACCAGCGAAAGGCTTCTTTGCTGAACTCGAGGAGGCATCCTTCTATATTTTACCACTCCGAATTCCAACTTCTACTCTTTCTCCGGTTAAAATCAGCTCAGTGAAACCAGATGACGAGCTGCCGATTAAGTGATTGAAAAATGGACCTGATAGCGTACCAAGGAACATATCAACCAACTCCCTATCAGACAAAGGGGTTTGAACTCTCCCAGCCAAGTCTCTCAACTTTTGAGCATAATCTTTAAAACCTTCACCTGCACCCATGGACATACTCTGGAGTTGAGTACGAGTGGGAGCAAGGTCGACATTGTACTGATACTGCTTGTAGAAAGCAGCAGCAAGATCTTCCCATTTTCGGACACTAGCTCCCTCTAACTGGTAGAACCATTCAAGATGAGCCCCTGACAGACTATCTTGAAAGAAGTGCACCCACAAATTTCTATCAGCAGTGTGGGGTTGGATTTTCCTGACATACGAGCGGAGATGGAGTTTTAGGTAGGACACCCCATCATACTTGGCAAAAACCGGAGCTTTAAACTTCTGAGGGATAACCACTCCCGATACCAGTCCCAATTCTCCGAAATCCAAACCAGGTATCCTCTGGACCTCCATAGAACTCAAACAATCTTCCAACTGCTTGTATTTATCTTCAGCAGGAGGATACTGCTCATCGTTATAATCAGTGTCGTTGTCAGAGACTACAGGACTAAGGTCCTTTTCTCCTTCTTGGTTTTCCCCTTCCTTGGATGAAGAGGTCAGATCAGTTTGTTGCCTCAACCTTTCTCCAAACCTTCTGCCCATATTCATAATAACGACAACCTTCTTCTTCTTCTTCTTCTTTTCTTTCAGTATGAGGGCTTTCAGATCCTCTTGCCCTTTTTCCAGACTGATGAACATTTGTTGGAACTGTGCATTTTGTGCCTGAAGATCTTTGATGGCTTGATCGAAAGACATTTCTGCTGAAATAACTAGCGAAGAAGATGAGAAACCTGTAGTGGCACCTGTAATGATGTGTATCATGATTGGATGCGCATGTAATGATTTCAAAGACTTTGGGAAATTTAAATTTGTAAACAAAAATAAACAAAACTTTATTAGCTTAAATTTGAAGGTTAATTCCTTTAAGGCGTTACAAAAGAGTAAATAAAACAAATCTAAAACTAGAAAAGAAAAATCAAAAGTCCCATGGACGCTTTCTCTTTGTGCTGATATAATCATTGAGCACTCTTTCTTCTTGGAGCTGCCTAGTGAGCTTTAAAACCTTCCTCTCTTGATCATGGAATTGTTCCCTGTAAGTATCCCGCTCGTTCTTCAGCTGAATCCAAGACCTCTGTAACTCCCCGAGATTAGTGGGCATGTAAGGATAAAGAACCGTGTAAGGAATCCCTTCTTTAGTAGTGGGCTCCACAATCACTGGTAATACGGCCACATAAGGCATCATAAGCTTCTGGGCCCGGACTCGTACCCATTGGAGGTAAGGCTCCATAGGAATGGAAGTCTTTGGTCCCAAATCTTTGGGGTCAGATCTATTTACCATGCCCCAAGCTCGTATTAACCTCTGGCGATACTCATTAACACCATCCTCATAGTTGAATACAATGCCCTTAATAAGTAACTCATGGGGGACCATCCCTTCGAGCATGACCAAATTGTCGCAAAGCTAGACAAGGATTGTAAGTTATACCCCCTCTGATACCAAGTAATAGGACATTAGGGTACTCCCCACAGCGGTCAATAATAGCAATGTCTTCCATAGCTCGAGAACACCAAAGAATATCCGTATGAGCGTGTGACATTATCTTGTGCGACCAACTCAAACCTTCTTCGTTCTTCGGTATAGACTTAGGGAGGTGATAAATAAACCACCTTGATAGCAACGACATGCAGCACATAAGAGTCCCTCTTCTCTTCATGGTACGAGTATGGAGAGCGTGCAAAATATCTCCAAGCAAGGTAGGCACAAGGTTGCGAGAAAGGAAAATCTTGATAGCATTCACATCTACGAAGGATTCCGGATTAGGGAAGAGAACTAAACCATAGATAAGAAGAGCCAAGACCTCCTCAAAAGCCTGAAAATCCAAGTCATCCCAAAATAGCTGAGATTTTTCTATTAGAAATTTGTCTAGAAAACCCTCGACTCCACATTGAGTTTCCCAATTGGATACCACGTCGGCCCATTTCAAATGCAAAGCTGAGGCAATGACTTATGGCTTAGGAAATTCTTCTATACCTGTGATGGGTACCTATTCAAGAACGGGTATGCCTAATAGCTGAGAGAATTCTTCTAAGGTGGGTACCAACTGATAATCTGGAAAGGTGAAGCAGTGATGCTTGGGATCGAAGAACTGAAAAAGTACGCTCATCATCTGTTCATCAAGGTTTGAAGTAACCAGGCTGAGAAGTTGACCGTGTCTCTTAATGAAAGTAGAAGTTTCAGAAACTCTTGATACTAGCTCTTTGAGTTGGGAAGGTATCTGCACAAAGCTGATTCAGATAGTATTTCTATGCACGGAAGCCATGATCTGCAAAACAGAACAAAGATAAATTCCATTGGTCTTTGAAATGGTTAGTGTAATGAAGCATGAATGCCATGTTATGATGCATGATGTCATGATAAACCACAGGTATAGCAAACACAGGTATTGCAAACACAGTCAAATCACACAAAACCCTTAGGTTTAAGGCTTGCACGAGTTCAAAGGTAATACCCTCTTGAAGTTAACTTTTTCAAACCTGTCCTAGAAAAAGTAACCGGGTTCTAGAGGATCTCAATATCACTGACCATCCTTTATCGGTCATGGTTTCAGCTCATGCAATCTTTTCTTGCGGCCGAAATATTTCGAAAGTATGATCTCAATGGGCGTAGCATCGAGTATCAACCAATTCTCAGCTCTACACCGAGGTCGGCTATCTCGTTACTTTCTAATGGCCAAGTTGGGCAATTAAAGGTTCTAAGGTCAGTTGATGCTTCACGACACCACGCAGCGGCCCCGTATTCTCCTTGTTTCACCACAAGGGATACTGGTACCAACCAAAGTGTCACACCAACATAGCTTCTACTTCAACCGTATCGGTCTACGTCGTATAGTTCCCTCACAGTCTATTGCTACTTACCTAAAAGGTGTTCCCCAGATCCGGGTGTAGGATCTATAGTAACCCCAAACAAAACCCTCAAAAAATAAAGCAAACAAAACAATCAAGAGAAGCAATTTTAATGACCTAGATCCTAAGGTATACCCCACTTATAATTCCCCAGCAGAGTCGCCAGTTCTGTGATACGGTGGCAGAACCGACTGTTTAATACTGGTTTGTGTTTTGTGTTTTTTATTCGCAAAATATCGCGGTAAGCAAGAGTCACCACCGACTTTTATTTCATCCAACCGGAAAGGAAAAAGTATAGAAAAATCATTTTTCGAGATATTATGAGTACGGGGGGTAGATTATAGAAAGGGAAGGTTTTAGCACCCTTTCTATCCGTAGTTATCTACGGGATCTTAGGTACTTGCTCATTTTTAAATTGCTTGTGTATGCTTTGTTTTTGAAAAATGTTTTACTTCGTGATAACCCTTGTATCAGTCCTCATGGGTGTGACAAAGTTTGTTTTGAAAATTGGTTTTGAAAAGTGTAAGTGTGAAAAGTTTTGATTTGAGCAAGTACCTACTAGCATCTACCTACTCAAAAAAAAGATTGTTTCTGTTCTTGTTTCCTTTAGACAACGCTATCCTACTTTTGAGAAATAGGTAGCACCGTCGTTGGAATTTGTAAGGGTCAATTTGAAAGGGATGTACGGTCACTAAAGCAATGTTAGGACACCTTAGTAGTAACCCTAGAGTCTTAAGATCTTTTTCGAGGCAACATTTCAGAGGCAACATCCGAATGGGACAATTTGATCTTTTAGACTGGAGGGCAACCACTAAGACACCCTATGCTTAATGATCGTTTACCGAAGGCAACCGAAGTGAGATTATACCCTAAGAGTGAATATGTGCGAGTGATCCATTTTCAGTTTATTATCTTTGCACATTAGGGTTTTCTAACCATTTTAATTTTGTCATGCATTCTTGCCATGCAATCCTATTAGCATACATCTAGACAGTTAAATATTTGCGGAAATTAAAAATGCGAGAAAATAAACCTAGCTATTACAAGGCTTCAGGGAGGGGGATTAATTACATAACAAAAAATCAGGGATTTAAACAGTAAATAAAAACCCTAAGTTAACTATTACAAACTCTGAGCAGTTACAAAATAATGGCAAAATAATCAACAAGCGCGCGGCGAATTAAATGCGAGGCGATTAGGGTTTTGACCCTTTGACTAATCCTACTTGCGATTGATTAAAGGAAAAAATGTTTTTTGTCATGTTTTGTTATTTAAGAAAATAATGGAGAATTAAATTAAAAAAGAAAATCCAAAGTCCTAATTTCTAGTAATTTTTGAAAATTAATTAATTAATTCTAGACAACCTATTTTTGTATATTTTGTTTATTTGAGAAAAAAAGAAAAAAATTAAATCAAGAGTTAACCTAATTTCCTAATTTAATTTTAATTATGAAAAACAAATTAAAGTTACCCTAATTTAAATATTAATCTAATTAATTAACAAAATTAAATTTGATAAAAAACCTAATTCTAATTTTGTGAATTCTTGATTTTATGATTTTATAAAAAAAATGATTAATTTTGTGAAAAAAATAATTAAGCAAAATAATTAAATAATGAAATAAAAATAAGAAAGAAATAAAAATGGGCCTGTGTTGTTGTTAGCAATGTTAGGGGTGCAGATCTGATTTTTATAAGGCCCATTTAGCATCAAGCCTGGTCAGCACTAAATCTGGTATGGGCGTTGACTTGAGGAGCATGGTAGACCTTCATTGGAGAGGCGTGGGATCTGATGATATGTTGGATCACTTGGACAGATATTGATGGAGTATGGTGGTCACTGGATAATGCACTGCATTGGATCTATTGAATGAAAATAACATAAACGAAATACTGGGACCTGGGGATCAAACCCAGGTCTTTATGATCAATACCAACGCTTGCTTGCCAGTTGTGCTGCACGTTTTTGTTGTTAGTGTAATAATAATAAAACATAATATGTACTAAAATGTGAGTAGGTGGCCAAAACAGAAGAAAAAAACGCGTGCCAGTTTGAATGGACCAATCATTTTCCTCCACGCCATCATCTTCTTACCTTTTGCGTCATTTTAGACGAAGGGACTTTTACCTAAAACAGTTTTGCTGTAACTATAAACCTGTGACATTCAAAAATCGTGTACAAGCAATATAAATGAAAGGTAATGGTACCAATCAACTCGTCTCATCCTCACGAGCATCATGGCACCTGATTCAAGTCCTAATTTTTCCTGTATTGAAAACCCCTAAAACGAACACAGAAACCCTAGCAATGGCAACATCATGTACATACATCAAAAACGCAATTAAATGGCATGGTTAGCTTGCAAACATGGTGGCAAACACGAATATAACAATCAAAAGTGATAATGATGCAAGAATCGTGATAATCAAATTGAAAAAAAATGCCAAACCGTGTGAGTTGCAGTTGGTGATTCTGAGTGCTTCAAGCCTTGCAATTGATTCAATTGGCTTCTGGGAAGGTCCAACAATGGATTAGCAACGTTGGAATGGTCTAAATTGATCTCTAGATGCAAAAACGATTCAACACTTTTTGTCACTTTTTTGAGTTTTGTTCTATGCCTCTCACGACCTATAACCCCTATTTTTATATCTGGAATTCTTCATTATATAACCTAGAGTGAATTAGGTTAATAAACTTGGATTGAATCTTTGCATTTATCCAAGATTTGATTTGATTTTTAAGTTGTATGATATGTTCCTATTTTGAACCAAAACATGCCTTTCTTGTATCAATTGCCCTTGATTCGATTTTCTCTTGTTTAATTAGCATATCTTGATTGCCAAACTGTCAAAAAACAAATCAAATCATATCTTTATTAATTTTCATCATTTATTTGATTTAATTCACTTTTTAATTAATGGAAAATCAAAATAAATTGAAAAATGAAGCACATAATGAGTGAGTGAACATTTGAGTCGTGAGCAATCCTTGAGGAATCATTATCAACCCTTGATCAAATGATGGATAATACTTCAAAGTGAGTATGTTGACCAAAAATCTTGAAGTTTGATTGTATGTGGGCCACAGTTGACTTTTGACCTAACATAGTTGATTTTCAAGCATTTAGGCAATTGACTGAGCAAACTTCTTCTGCAAGGCTTGAAACTTGACATGGGTGATCTTGAGAACATATTTGGACAATGGTGAGCATTTGAGTCCTTTGTTTTTCACACATCTTGATGAAGATGGAAACCCTAGTTTGAGGTATACTACCTTAGGAGAGAGTTTGTCTGGTCAACCATTGAACTTCCTTGAGCAATTTGGGGACCTACCTTGCCATTTGTTGAGTAAAATGAGAGGGAAAATTTTGGGGTACAACAATATAGAAGACGGAGATCAAGACCAAATGATTGCGTGTGATGATAAGTATAAAAGTACAAAAGTACTTTGTGACCTCTACTCTCTAGAGTGGCGCAAGAACATACCTTTTTGTACTATTGTTTACCAGCCGCACCATGATCGTTGGGAACAATACAACTGTATTTGTGTTTCTTATTCTACCCTCCAACAAATCTCTTCTATTCAGATATAAAATAAGTACTTGGAAAATTTTGAAATCAACAAATTAGTTCAACAAAACTACACTAAACTCATGCACAAAAACTATATAGAGAAATCTTTTGTAAAGTTTTGTAAATAAGTAAGGAGTCGTTGCTTGTATCTTGCTATCAACACTTTTGTGTTATTGTACTTAAACATTATGTGTTTGGCTTGTGTAGAAGCATATTCGTATACATATCTTTGTAAATCAATTATTGTTGATAGGTTCCTTGAGTGACCAAGTTAATGTCTAGAGACTTAAGAAGACTTTGGTTGTGGTCATAGTGGTTTGCAATAAGAACCAACGAACTTATTGGGGGTTCCAATAGGGTTGACCGAACTTATTATGGTTGTCTGTAATTCGGTTAATTATAGTGGATTAAGTCTTTGTGTATAAGGAAAATCATCTTGCGGAGTGGATTGGAGTAACTTAGTTAATAGTGAACCAGGATAAAAATAATTTTGTTCATCTATTTTTATTCACTTGTTATCTTTGCGTTTTAGGTTGCGAAAATATTATATTTGATATAACCCAATTCAAACCCCTCATTTCTTATATTTATCCCACATTCAATTGGCATCAGGGCTCCGGTTCTGGTATTGATTTCTATCAAACATTTAATTGTGTCAGATAAAGATCCTGACGAGTTTCTAGAAACATTATGGTTGATCCTATTCCACCAACACCTGCTCTAGTTTTTGATAAAGATGACTACAATGCGATACTTCCCATTATTTTATTATCAAAAGTTTTAGTACTAGAAAGATAGAATATAAAGTTTATTTCTAGGTCATGATGTTGATCTCTGGGATATGTTAGTTGATGGTTATGAACATCTCACGATGCAAATGGAAAGTAGCTTGAAAGGAAAGCTATGACTGATCAACAAAAAAAAGGATTGTAAGAATCATCATAAAGAAAGGACTATCATGGTGAATGGTATTTCTTATACTGAGTATGAGAAGATCATAAATAGAGACTCAGCTAAGTCTATATTTGACTATATCATAATGGCTCATGAAGGGAAATGATCAAGTTAAGGAAACCAAGGTTGTGGCCTTGATTCAGAAGTATGGAGCTTTCAAGATGGAGGATTATGAAGCAACTGAGAAGATGTTATCAAGGTTTTAAAGCTTAGTTGCAGGACTCAAGAGTTCTAAACAAAGGTTACTCAACAACAGATCACGTGAAAAAGATTATCAGAAGCTTGCCATCCAAATGGAGGCCTGTGGTAATTTCACTCAACCTTGTAAAGGATATCAACAACACTTCTCTACAATAACTGGTGAATTCTCTAAGAAGTTACAAGATTGAGAGAAAACAAGATGGACCTCGAGAGAGAGAGAGGAAATTTTGTTGCGCTCAAATTTGTCAGAAGATCTGAGAAGTCCAAAGCTCTTCATGCTGAGCTTCATAAGGACAAGCTGTAACACCCCAATTTCATTTATTTAATTTTTTTAGTAAATATTAGCTAATTATATGTGAGTATGAATATTTTTGGTGTTATGATATGTGATTATGCTTTGATTTGGAGTAGTTTCCTTAGAAAATAAAGAAATCAAGGTATTGGGGGTGTATGAAAAAATGTAAAAAATAGAGGTGGAAGGAGAGTCTTGGTTTAATATTAATATTATTTGTATTAAAATAATAATTATAATTTTTATAATTATATTTTCCCTACCATTCTATTCAAGGCACGCTCATTGAGGTCCCCAATTGCTCAAGGTTGACCAAGAATTGACCAGACAAATTCTCCTCCTAAGCAATGGATTTCCATCTAGGGTCTCATTTCTCACAAAAACAAATTTGGTTTGGAAAGGCTTCAAATGATTTCCATGGCACCCTATACGCCTTAGCATAATGGCATATCTGAAAGAAATAAAAGAAGTGTACTGAACTTGACAAGATATAAGTTGAAATCTAAAAATATGCCTAAGAGCTTTTGGATCGAAGCAGCTCCGACAACATTGTGTAGTCTAATTTGATGCCCAATAAGGCAGGTGATGAAAGAAATAATAGTTCGAAAGAAAGTGTGAGGAGGCTTTTATGAAGTCTTCGATTGATGAAGAGCTAGTAAAGAGCTTTTAAGGTTTCATCTTTGAACTATTGAAATAAGTTATTCGAAGCATTACAAGGGAGGGCATTTCGACTATCATGTTGATTTGAATTGGCGCTTCGAAAGGAAGAATATTTTGAATTCAAAAGCTTTGAAGAAACATGTGGAGGTCTAATGGTTCAAAGGACATGCAAACTTCGAACATGGCATGATTTCATAGAAGGACTTAGGGTCGAATAAGCCAAATATAAGTCCTCTTAGAGTTTTTGGACTAATGTGTTTCAGGCATGTATCTGAACAGGCAAGGAAGAAGTTGGATAATCGAAGTGAATCTTCGTGCTCATATGTTACCATTCAATTGGTGCATACACGTTTTATTCACCAATCGAAGATAAACTAGTTGGTCTTGTAGACAAAAGGAAAGGGTGGGACTAGAGTCGAAGTTTAGTTCGACAAGGAAAAGAACAGAACAAAGCTTCCACCAAGTCAAGATGAAGAGGTGATACTTCGATTGGTCAAATTGAAGGAAAGGGGATCGAAAGGAACAAGACGAAGCTTTAATAGGTCAAAAGGAAGAGGTGATACTTCGATTGGTTGAATTGAAGGAAAGGAGATCGAAAAGAACAAGATTTGTTCGATTAGGCTGATGTTCTTAGATTATACAATTGAAGCAGATGGTGACTTAATCAAAGAAGCCATGATGATGAAGCCTTGAGTAATTCAAATTAGAACTCAGAGCCATCAAAAAGAATAATGCTTGGGAGCTGGTCGAAAGAACCAATTGATGTGAAATGGAGATGCAAGTCGAAACACCAACCATAACATGTCTAGGTTCATTATGCTTCAAGAATGGCCAGAAAATTATCAAAATGGAAACTTTTCAAATATTGTGATTCTTCTCTCAAAGCCATGATTAATGGCTGATTCATGCCATATTTGTTCACCACCACACCCCTATAAGTACAAGACTAAATCAGAAGCAACCAATATGGGAAAACCACCTCAAAGAGCCACGCTAAAATCACAAAGAAATACATCAAAGTTGTCCAATACAAAACTAACTTTTCAAGCTCCCTCAGTCCAAACAAATACCATATTCGTTCTCTTGAGACTTCCAGAAGCCAGACCCAATCCTTGCATAAGCCATCCCACGCTCAAAACTACAGATCGAAGCACCTCCGTTTGGTAAAAAAATTCTAATCTCAAACTCATTCGATCTCTGATTTAAACTCATTTTGATTGCATATTCATGTTATTATTGTTTTTTGTGAACGATGTAACGTAATACATGTAAGTTGCAGTGTCCATAAACTACAGATGGAAAGGGTGATAACACCTTCCCTTCCCATAATCTACCCCCTTACTCAGAAAACTCTCGAAAGGTCTTTTTTTGTTCTTTTCACCCTTTACTTTGTTGGATAAAAGAAAAGTCAGTGGAGACTCTTTCTTACCGTAACATTTGCGAACACAAATGCAAAACCAATATAACAGTCGGTTCTGCCACCGTATCACAACAATTATTTTAATGAGGAATAGAATAAGAGAAAATAAATATTAGGGGTCTATAAGTTAGATTTTGAAAAGAAGGAAGTGAGAAGACATAACGTGAAAACAGAGAACGAGAAAGGGAGAAGAGTGTACTCGAGGCTAGAACCAAGGAATTCGCGGTAGAAGTTTAGAATCGTCGATCTAAGGTAAGGGTGGGGTTCTAACTCTATAACGAATTGCATGATGATGGGTAAAGGTAGTGATTACGTTTCCATAATTGTGTGTTCTTGAGTTCTCAATATTTTGTTTTGTGGGATTTAACCTTGTTGATGAATTTGATGATGAATTGTTTACACTTTGTGCATAATTGATGAAATTGATTAGTCGTAAGGATGTGTGTTGATTGTGATGGGATTTTTGGGTTTGAATATATAATTTTATATGAAATTTAGGTTTTTCGAATTGGGATCAAAAGGAATTTTGTACAACTGTTGTTGATTTATGAAAAAACTGCTTTTGTACAGGGTGCAATCGATTGTTCAGTCAAAAGTTGTGAAAAAACTACTTTTGTACAGCGTGCAATCGATTGACATACTGGTGCAATCAGTTTCACAATAAAAAATTTGTGAAAAAACTGCTTCTGTACAGGGTGCAATCATTGACATACTGGTGTAATCGATTACATAGTGTTGTATACTTTGACATGACGTATAATTGATGTAAATTAAGTGAAGGTGTAAGATGAGGGATGTATGAGTATGTGTAGTAAATTATTATCTGCGTATTAATATTCGTTCTTTTATATTGTTGTAATATCTCACCTCTTCTATTTGAATTTTACCTCCACGATGGTAATGCACAGGTGATCCACAATAGAGGATGATTCTCGTCATTTATTTCGATCCAGCGTCGTCCTCTGATACGTAACACTAAGGGGGGGGGGGGGTGAACACTTTATATTTAATTTTGTGATGATGAATTGTCGGAGTCTCATGAACTCTTGGATGTTTTGAATAACATGAATTTGTTGTTGGATGGATTTATTTCAAATTTCAAACTATGAACACTTTCTATTTCATAATAAAGTTTGAAAACTTGAATATTATGAGGTGTTGATTTAGTTCATCTATATTGGTGTTATGTATTTTTTTAAATGGTATAGGTAGTCGTGTATGTTTTTGGAGGATGTAGCATCCTGATTACAATTTGATGTTTTTATTTACTCTGATTTAATTATAATATCGCGGGGTAAATTAGGGTGTTACATAGTGGTATCAGAGCAGGGTGGTCTATCCGACCAGGTTTTTAAGTTAGTGTGGTGTGACGGTTGAATATTATTAGTGTATTGTTCCTTAGTACGCAACATGTGTGGGAATTATTGTTGGTACTTTATTTCTTTTCCAATCGCTTGTTTGCAGGAGAGATATTGAAACAAGTGGGGGAGAAGTCGTTGCTTCTCAGCGATGTTTTGGTTGCAAGGTGTGAACAATTGGATGAGTGTTCCATGGATTGAAGAGTGTAGATGTTGGTGAGACTGTATTGTTTCCCGATTCCAAAGAGAATAGGGATTTGAGATTCGTGTGGGACGGCCAGGTCGAAGTGTCCTTTAGAAGGGATGATCAGGTATTTTTGTTGTTTGTACCTCTAAAAGTATAGGATGATGTTATGGATAATGATGTGCCTGTTGCGTGTGGGTCTTGTTGTTTCATGATGATATCTATTATGCAAGTAGGATGACTCTTAAGAGATGAGGCTCATATGTTTACATGTCTAGAATAACAGTTGTATAAGATTATGCATGGATTACCGACAATGGATTAAATTAATGATTGAAATTAAAGATTCACTTCAAATGATTAATGATTTAATGGACCAACTGGTAGGCAAGTATGTCTTCAGTGTAATCCACTTGAGGTCGGGTTACCAGTAGATTCGAGTGGAAGGTGAGAATATTCAAAGAAAAACTTGTAGAACTCAGAATAGGCATTGTGAAAATTTTGATCAGTTTGTTGAGGACATTCTGATTTATTCTAAGTCAGAATAAGAGCATTCAAAACATTTATGAATTGTGTTACAAGTGTTGAAAGAGAGGAAACTTTATGCTAAGTAGTCAAAGTATGAATGTTGGTTTGAGGAGGTGAATTTCCTTGGGCATATTATTTCGGGGAATGATGTATGTAGATTCGTCCAAAGTAGATGTGGTTCTACTATTAGAGTCTCCGAAGTTGGTTACGAAGATTAGAAGCTATTTGGGCTTAGTTGGTTGTTATCACAGTTTTTAAAATAAAGTAAAGTGTTTGTTTCAAGCGAGGTCAAGTGCGATAGGTTGGTAATGAATAAATTGAGGGAATTAAATGTTTGGTGTTAAGAAAGACGTGTTAAGAAAGTGTTGTAGAAGCACATGGAGGTACAACTTATGCCAATTGGGAATGGTTACAGTGAAGAGATCCTTGAGGAAAAGATAAAGTTAAATGGTAAAGTAGATTACACATCATTGATGACATGGTATCCACATGTGTCAGGAAAATTTTGGAAGTTTCTATCACCAATCAGATGACGAGATGGTATTATTGAGACTCAAATTGGAATGAGAACTAAATGTAAAATTATATGGGTCATTGAGGTCATAAAATGAAAGTAAAGCTTAAGGATTTATTGGTATTCTTAAAATTCTTTTCTTGGATAAAGACTCCAATTGTAGAAGAACGATTTGGATTATACTTGGTGTAGTAGTATTTCATATATTGGAGGATACTTAACAATTGTGTTGTACTACATGCGTGTAAAGGATACTACGTGATAGATTTTAGGCATTATGTCTCATTGACAAGGTTGGAAAAGAAGGAAATTAAGAAAATATTTGTAAGCTTTAGAGAGATTGTTGGATATTATACTTAGGTAACTTTGAGCATAAGATAAAGGATGTTATTGCAGTTGGGTAACAATGGTTTATGCCACCATCATTGTTGTCGGCTACCTATTGACAAATTGAGGAACTGATCACCCTTAATCTCTTGTTGATAGTAGACAGGATCGTATTGGATGGAATAGACTTGTCTTGCTAGCTTGATAGTGAGTAAAGTGAATTAATATTCTATCGGGAGGGTATTCATTCACCATTTTGTGTGAAACTAACGGAAAAGGGGCTATGAAAGAGTTGGAACTTATTGAACAGTTTGAAGGCTTGAGTTGGTATGCGAGCTAATGCTGCATAGTGGAAAGTTGAGGATGTCAAAAGGTGAAAAATGATTGTCTGGTGGATATTAAAGAGGGTCAGGAGCTAGATGTAAAAATTGTAGATCTGATAGTTGATGGAAATCAAAGTAAAGACAATGACTTTAAGGTAGATGACCAGAGTGGCATAGTTGAAGCCTGATATGTGACAATTCGTTATGAGAGTATGACTAATGGGAGTCAAGGATTAAACTTTAGAAGTTGTAAGGATAATGCAAACCATTTGAAGTTCCAGGATAAAAGTGATAGGTGAAAGGTTTGTATATTATTCCTGTTACTGCCACATCATTAGATGTATTAATTTATATGTTCGATTGGTGAATCGTAGCATGGTGGTACTAATGTTGTGTGTCGAAGGTGTCGGTATTACGATTATGTTGACGTTCTTATGGTATTTTTGTCGTGTGATGAAAAATTAGAGACTATGTTCATGGACTGGGAGTTGGAGAGTAGGATGCGAGGGTCGTATCCGGAGTTATTCACATCAGGTGAACTTTCGAGGATGAAAATATTCTAAGTGGGGGAGAGTTGTAACACATCGATTTCAATTATTTAATTTTTGAGTAAAAATTAGGTTATTATATGTGAGTATGAATAATTATGGTGTTTTGATGTGTGGTGATTCCTTGATGTGGAGTAGTTGCCTTAGAAAATTAAGAAATTAAGGTATTGGGGGTGTGTGAATAAAAATGTAGAAAAATAGAGGTGAAAGGAGAGTGTTGGTTTAATATTAATATTATTTGAATTAAAATAATAATTATAGTTTTTATAATTATATTATTATTATTTTAATGAGGAAGGGCATAAGAGGAAATAAATATTAGGGGTCTAGAGGTTAGATTTTGAAAAGAAGGAAGTGAGAAGACATAACGTAAAAATAGAGAACGAGAAAGGGAGAAGAAGAGAATAGCGTACCCGAGGCTAGAACCAAAGAATTTGCGATAGAAGTTTAGAATCGTATATCTAAGGTAAGGGTGGGGTACTAACTCTATAAAGAATTATATGATGATGGGGAATGGTAGTGATTAGGTTTCTGTAGTTGTGTGTTCTTGAGTTCACAATATTTTGTTTTGTGGGATTTCACCCTGTTGATGAATTTGTTGATGAATTGTTGACACTTTGTGCATAATTAATAAAATTGATGAGTAGTAATTATGTGTGTTGCTGGTGATGGTATTTTGGGTTTGAATATGCAAGGTTTCATGATTTTTTTTTAATTGGGTTTAAAGGGGTTTTCGTACAACTGTTATTGATTTGTGAAAAACTGCTTATGTAGATGGTGCAATCGATGGCATAGTCAAAAATTGTGAAACAAATTGCGTATGTATAGGGTGCAATCGATTGACATACTGGTGCAATCAATTTCACAATAAAAAATTTGTGAAAAATTTTCTTCTGTACAGGGTGCAATCGACTGACATACTGGTGCAATCAATTGCACAGTGCTGAACAACATTTTTTATAAAACTTCAAAAATTCATAACTTGAACGTCGGGTGTCTATTCGACACACCGTTTGAACTTGGGAAAATATCATACAATGTAATTTCTTTTTAAAATGGTTTTATGTTCCATAAATAAATTTATTTGTGTGTAATGAGATTTTGTGATGTCGGTGTATGATGTCGGTGTTTGCAATCTTTGTAAAAACTTGTAAAATTCATAACTTTTGACTCTGGTACTGTTTGACGCACCGACTGGATCGACGAAAATCTAAACATATTGTTTATATTATAATAATAATTTTAAAAAAATGTGATTATTTTGTTGGAGGATTATGCCCTTTTTGTGTCAATTTCATAAGGTGCATGATGATGAATGTGTAATTGAATGTGATGATGTTATATGAAGTTGTATGAATAAATTATGTAATATAGTGAATGATGATCATGATGAATATGAAGATGATGATGATGATGAAGATGATGATGGCCTATATTGGCATATTGCATTGGTGGATAGGAATATCAATGCATAATTATGTTGTTGTATGTCAGTGTTGCATGTATTAATGGTGAGGGCTTATGCTCGGTTGATGGTTTGTATTGGCATGATGGTGAGGGATTATTCCATGTTGATTCCTTATTTGTTATAATGATGAGGTCTTGTGCCTTGTTGTTGCCCCATTTGGCATAATGATAATGGCATATGCCCTGTTGGAACCACATGCATTGAGTCAGTGTCGGTCTCATTGCATTGCATTATTATTAACATAATGTTGTACTACGTAGATGATGTATGTTGATATTTTATTATGTATATGATATATGTTTATATTGTATTATGTAGATGATGTATGTGTTATACACTAATGGATGATGTGTAATGTTTGGATGTTTGATTGTATACTTTGACATATCGTATAATTTATGTAAATGATGTGAAGGTGTAAGATGAAGGATGTACGACTATGTGTAATAAATTTCTATTTTCTTATTATTATGCTTTCTTTTATATTGTTGTAATATCCCACCCCTTCTGTTTGAATGTTACCTCCATGTGAGTAACGCGCAAGTGATCCACAATAGAGGAAGATTTTCATCATTTATTTCGAGTCAGTGTCGTGCTCTGATACATAACACTAAGGGGGGTGAACACTTTATATTTATTTTTGTTGATGATGAATTGTTGGAGTCTCATGAACTCTTGGATGCTTTGAATAACATGAATTTGTTGTTTGATGGATTTTTTTCCATATTTCGAATTGTGAACACTTTCAGTTGCTTAATAAAGTTTGAAAATTGAATATTTTGAGGTGTTTATTTATTTCATATATGTTGGTGTTATGTATCATTTTAACTAGCACGGGCAGCGTGCATGTTTTTGAAGGATGTAGCATCCAAATTACAATTTGATGTTTTTATTTACTCTAATTTAATTATAATATCGCAGGGTAAATTAAGGTGTTACATAAGCCTAAGAAGAAATCTCTCAAGAGAAAGAAGAAAGGGAAGATGGCAACTTTGGATGAGTCAAATTCTTTAGAAGACGACTCAGAAGAAGAACGTGTTAATGTCGCGTTGATGTCTCAAGTTGGAACGTGTGTTGAATGGATCCTCCAGAAGTTGAAGCAGAATCAAAATCAGACACATAAGAGGTATTCTCCAAAGAGGTATTTTCCGACTTTACTCATTTTGAATTTATTGTTTCTTTACTTGAAATTCTAGAAAAACATAAGTTACTCAAGATTGAATTCAAGGAACTTAAAAAGTCCCATGAATCCATATGTTCAAAAAACAACAAGCTTAAGTAAGATCTCTCTTTTTTAAATGAAGAAATTTTCTTTCTCAAAGACAATAACTTTATCCTCAAAGGCACAAGAACTCTTTTAGAAGTTATTGAGAGTACTGATGATATCATTTTGAAATATGACAAAGATTTCCAGAAGTTCCTATCCAGAAGCATAGAGAGAAGCATGATGCATTCTATGATCTATGGCATATGCAGAAATGGTATTAATAGTATTGGTTATAACTCCTATGATGAATCCAATTCTGATAAGGAAGACAACCCTAATACTCTTCACTCCTATTTTGTCTTCGTTGGATTTGTGCCTAAAAATAAGGGAAAAGAAAAATAGGAATATGCTTCTAAACCTAAGGAAAAACCTTTGGAAAAACCATCTAGGTTTAATTCTTGCAAATATGATTATTCTGCTATTAAACCCAAAGTTATCAAAACCTCCGGGGGAACTAACAAGAGAGGAACCAAGAAATTATGGGTACCGAAGAAACAAATAATTTATGTTGCAGATATTCTTAGCAGCACAATTGAAACACTTGTTTTGGTACCTGGACTCTGGTTGCTTGCAACGCATGGAGGAAAGAATGCATATGTTCCTAAAACTGGAACCTAAACTTGGAAGCTTTATGGAAACATAATTGCTAAAGGAAATAAAGTCACTCATTTAGAACAAGAAATTAAAGACTCATAAAATGCTAAATCCAAATTTGTTGAAGCACAGAAGATGATGACGAAGATTCTCTCAGCATTTAGTTCTTCTAATCATTGTATGATTTTCTAAGGTATATGTCATTCTTGTTAATGACTTATGGGATGCAATACTTCAATCTAATGAAGTTCTCATATATAAGAAGTATCCTTGGTCAATATCTTCTTTTAAAAGGATAACTTTGTACTCAAGTTTCTCTCAATAAATGAGATGGTATATTAATGAATACTTGATAATTCAAATTAAAGACAACTATCTTTTTTGAACCACCGCTAGCACTTGATGTGACATATTGGGAATCGATAAAATCGTAAGATTAAAAATTTCAATTATTGCTTTACCCTATGTCATACTTTTCTTATTTTCAAAATACATTTTCATCACTTCAAAGTCTATTTAAAACCCACTCACTTCAGTTCACATACCTCGCAACACACATCCTTCAATTTTTCTGTTGTTAAGCCCCAAATCTTTTTAAACTATAAAAATCCCTCATACCAGTCTGTGTTTGCATCCTTCTCATCTCCTTCAAATGGCTTCCCAAAAATTATCTGCTGAAGTTCAAGGTCAAGATTAACAACCTCAATAGGAACAACCCTCTGATATTTTTTTATTCACTCATGTTCGTGAATTAGAAGTTCTTGCTGAAGCTCTCGTGGTTTTCAAATATCTTGCAACTAATAATTGTGATCTCCTTGATATGGTTACTCTTCAAGGATGGTCAGTTTACTTTGATCGTCTTTGTGGACTAGTTTTTACTGATCTGGTTAAAGAATTCTATATCCATGCATATGTATCGCTCAATGGGCATGTTTGCTCAAGCGTCTACAGAAAGAAGATCTTCATTACTTAGGAATATATTGCAAAATTATACAGTCATGATGGAACTGGATCCAGATTAACTAACATGACATCATAAGGTTTTCAAAATTATGGAAAAGCGGAGGACATTTTCAAAGAAGGTTATGAAGAACAGAAACCCAATTGTCTTATTAAAAATCTTAGGGTTTTGTACAAGATTTTTTTGGAAAGCTTGTGATAGAAGTTGAAGACGAGCCAGCCAGGTTAAAGGCTATGTTGGACAGACAATAGGAAGAAAATCGTGTCATCCATCAACGCTTGGATCAACAGAATGAAAGATTTTCAGCTCATGCATCTTTGTTCAAACAACTAATGGATGCATTGATGAATTTTATGGCAAAGTTTGACAAGAAGGATGATTCTTAGAGTCGTATCCCTTTGTATTGGAACTTAAGAATAGTTTTTCTTTTGTTTCTAAAACAATGATATCTTTATCCTATTGGTTTTTAATGAAAATTATTTTTGTCTTTTAAATCCTTTTTCATTTCTAATAAAGGTGGAGAAAGAGTATATGATTTTGATAGTACTTAATATTTGATCTCTAACCTAAACAAGATATAATGATTTTATTGCTAATTGTTTGTTTGATGTTTGATTCAGGAAATTTGCAAAAGTTCACTAGCTTTCATAGATAGATTAATTGACTATCAAAATATTATCATCTGCCAACCAAAAGATCAAGATCAAGTTCAAGATGCATGAAGTATGCTTTTATGAGATAAGCAACTCTGAACATGTATTTGTTAGAAGTTGTGAACTTTCAAAAATCGAATCATGAACTGATACTATGATTTAGTCAAAGGTTTATGACTAAGTTAAAGGTTGAAAAGGATTTGATATACCTATTGTTTAGAATAGTGAACTTTGTGAAAATATGGTTAAATCATGCTCTGGTACTCCTATTGTTCAAAAAGTTATGAACTGACTGAAAGTAAGGAAATCGTGCGTTGATATACCTATTGTTTAGAAGGAGTGAACTTTGTGAAAATATGGTTAAACCAAGCTCTAATAATCCTATTGTTCAAGAAGTTTTGAACTTTATGGAAGTAAGGAAATCGTGTGTTGACTATAACACCCTCTAAACCCTGCAAAAATATATAGCATAATTAGAGTAAATTAGCATGCATATCACAAGAGGGCGTCACATTTACTTCTCCGCAAACAATAACATACATTGCATACTAGTCATAATCATAACACGTATTTAAAATCATGTTCCATACACTAACACAAATGCATCTCACAACAGGATAATTCTTAACTCAAAATAATACTAATCATGATTGAAATCTCATACTGACAATCATCAAATAAATCTTAGGCACTAAAGGCCATCATCACATACATCTCAATCCAACATAAAATAATTCAGAGAGTATAACAACATCTCTCACATAAACATGAATACCATAAAAATAAGATGAATCCAAATGTTCCCCGTGTTACATAGACCATAGAAATAACTCACTACCTAAGAAAGCAGATAAATAGGAACTAGCTCCTCCATCTAATCCTTGTTAAGAGCGCCACTAACTTCGGTACCTGAGCGATGTCGTATAAAAACATCATTCCAAAACAAGGGTGAGAATTCACATCATTATAGAAATATATAATAATAAGTAATGCATATCAAACATGCATCAATTGAATTCATCACAGTTCACATAATCATGTAACCAACATATTCCAACATAATTCACATGATTACATATAAAACATTTCTCAACAATTCATGATTCAAACATAATCAATCACAAACACCACATATATAACATTCACACCAATATCACATAATACACATCAATTCAACATTTTTACATCGACGCATGTGACTCCAATGCAACTCAATGCAATATTTATGTTGTAATACGGTGTGAGAATTGACTTGGGTGTTTTGCGTTTTATCACAATTGTTGCAAACAACAAGAGTCGCCACCGAATTTTCTTTTATCCAATAAGGAAAGGGGTGAAAAGAACAAGAAAGACCTTTGAGACATTTTCTTGAGTTCGAGGGGTAGTTTATGAAAAGGGAAGGTGTTAGCACCCTTTTCATCCTTAATTATCTATGGCCTCTTATTTTCTTGCTAGATCACTTTTGAAATTGCAATGTTTGAAATGTGTTTGTGGTGGGTTTTGAAAGTATTTTTGAAAAGCGCCTTCATTTAGGCAAACTTTGTAATGATTCTCGTCTCTATAAGAATGCATACAAAGTGTTGGACTTTTTGAAAATATTTCATGATTTGAAAGTGTTTGGTGTTTTTGAAAAGATGTTTGTTTTGAAGATGGGTTGTGAGCAAGCAACTAAGAACGTTCTACCTACTCAAAATTATTTTGTTCATTTCTCTCTTTCTTTGATATTGCTATCTTACCATTGGTTGGTAAGAAGCCTCATCTTTGGATGTAAAGGGACGGACATGGGTCATCGTATAGTCATGGATAACAATGTTGTGAGATGTCTTAGCATTTCTCTTAAGGGACTAAGATCATTTGTAAGGCAACATTCGTAGCGTCATCGAGGGACTATGATCTTGTATTTTTGATTTGTTTTGGCTAAGATGTCTCACATGCATATCATGACTATTTTAAGGCAACAAAGTGGAGTTAACCCTAAAGGTGTAAAGTGTGCAAGTGTTTTGTATTTCATGCTTGATTTATCTTGGATTAGGGTTTTCTAAATATTGATTTTATGTTTTCATACAAACCCTAATTACTAGCATTTATATGAAGGCGATAAATTGCGGAATGTAAATGTCCTACATTTTTGGGAATGGGGGATGCAAATTTACAAATGGGGATTGCAAGAAATTAAGCCCTGATTATCTATTACAACCATATTTAATATTTAAAAGAATTAAATGTACAAGGATATAAATGGAAAAGAAATAGATTTTTGTTTGGATTTTGTTTGAGAAAAATGGTCTTTTGACCTAGTTAATTAAAGAAAAGAATTTAATTAAACTAAGAAAAATTAAATCTAGGGTAATTAAAAAAGAAATATTTTTAGGTTTTTTTTTAGAAAAGAATTTTAAAATTAATCAAAATAGTATGAAAAAAAGAAGTTAATTAATTAAAAGAAACCTAAGTTCTAAATTAATTTTAGTTAAAAGAAAATAAATTAAACTTAAGTCTAATTAGCAATTTATTTATGAAAAGAAATAAATTTGTCTAAGAAAAATATTTTTGTCTTTTTTATCTTAAAAAAGGAAATGAAATAAAAAAAATATAAGTATACTAAATATATAAATAAATAAATAAATAATATTTTTGTGGATTTTTATTATTATTAATAATAATAATAATAATAATAATAATAATAATAATAATAATAATAATAATAATAATAATAATAATAATAATAATAAAAGAAAAGATAGAAAGAAAATAAAATAAAAAGATAAAGTCAGGGGGTAAAAAATTTGAATCGGAGGTTTGTTAGAAACAACAAATTTTTGTACTAGGCTTGGCCCAATAACCATTTTAATCATAAAAATAAGAAAAATAAAATGGGTTGCGTGTAAGGTAGTAATCAGGGGGGATGTTGAAGAAAAATGGGACAAGTCCAATGGCCTTAGGCCCAGGCGCGTTATGTAACAAAAAAGGAACAAAAATGTTAGAAAATCAAAACAAAAGACAACGTTAAGCCCTCTGCAATATACGTGCGCAGCCTTACCACTGAGGTGGCTATACATCTATTATCTTAAACAAAACCATAAATATATATTGCAAATCCATTCTTATGCATGTACTTCATCTTCAACCTCACGCCCAGCCAGACCACCTGTTTCTTACTCATTTCTCAACAAAAATTAAAATTGCAAACATGAAATTTGTTCCATTTTTCCTCATGATTCCAAAAATGTAAATCACTTAAACTATAAATCAAAGATAAGCAAGAATTTTGTTGACCCTAATCTGAATCCTAATTTTTCCAGAAATTTCATCTCAAATAAATTTCAGTTCAAACTAAGCAATATAAATGAAAACTATAAACATGGTTAGCTTCAGGGTAATGATGTCTACATTTTGTCTTTGAAAATGGAAGAATAACGATGCCCAAATGAAGATATGAAAGTTTAGAAAAATACCTCAAAAAATGGAAATCGTGAAATGAGTTTAGCTTGTTTCAAGTGATGGTGATGATCAGGTTAGCTTCCTTGAACCTCTAGGAAGCTAATGCAATAGTTAGCTTGAACTGGGAGTAGCTGAAATGGCATGGAGAAGTCAAGATGAACACCTCTGATTTTGGTTATGGAGAATGAGGAAGATGATGTTTCAGTTTGAAAACATATATTGGGATAGTCTCCCTATGTGTATTAGAAGCTTTGTGAATGGTTTGGCCAAGAAACGCACGAGGGAATTATGAGTTGGGTGTTCAAAATCAGAAATGACACAAAAATGGAAGTTTTGTGCAGTTTCTAGCTTGAGGGAGTTTGAGGGTGTTTTAGTGCTTGTAATCTCGTGTCTTAGCTCATAAATAGTGTCTCCATTTATAAGCAAAATGTTTGGAGTGCTCAAGTTGATCTGAATTCAAAATCCATGTTTAAGCTCAACATGTGATTTTCTTCACAAAACAAGTTTCCATTCCTTGTACTTTTGTTCATAGAGTTATTAACCACCTTAAACACAATGCCTCTGACTTTTTAGATAGAGTGTAATCGGAGCAAACAAGTTAGGAGCTCAAGAAGCTGACTTTGTGCATAAAGCTTACTTTACAAGAATGGATATGTTACTTTCTTCCCAAAATGACAAATTGATTTGGATAAAGCTTGAATCAATTGGATAACTGCTTGATCAGTTGTTTAAACCATTAATTATAGAGTGAAACACAAGTTTAAGGCATGCAAAACAAATATTATGCAGCATGGGCTTGAGATTTGAGTTCTTATACATCACAAAATGACCTATAATTCAAGAATGAAACTGTGACTTCATCTCTTTGATTCTCTTAGCTCAAGCATGATCTCAATGAGTTCTTGAACATTTTGGAAAGCTTGTAACATTCTATACAACCTTCATGTTGGAAATTTTCGAAGAATCACTTTGGAACCATGTGAAACTTGGCCAAGAAGTTAGGTCAATAATCTGCTTAACTAGGGCAAAATTTCACAAAGTGTTTTTGTTTCATGGACATGTCTTTATGAATTTATAACTTAAAATCCAAGAATTTATAGAAAACGTTTTGTCCTACAATGTTTTAGATCTCATTAAGATTTAGAAATTTCATGTTGGAAGTTTTCCTTGAATCATTTTGCATCATGGTGAAAATTTGGCAAAGTCATGAAAACAGGTAAACTTTCCAACACATAAGTCTTAGAATTTTGACTTTTCAAAGATAATTTTGAATTTTTGATTTCTTGATGAACAATCTTCATATTTCGACATGTCTTGATGAAATGTGATTTTTGAAACTTGATTTTGATAATAAAGTCAAAGTTTGACTTTTCAGTGTACAATTGACTTTTTCATAAGTTGGCCAAATTTGAATTATCAATCAATTGATCTTGAGGAGTGTTTTGAACCATGCCATTTGGTCAAGATGATGCATTTGAATCCTTGATATCATGTCTTAAACCAATAATTCATGTTGTAATACGGTGGCAGAACTGACTTGGGTGTTTTGCATTTTATCACAAATGTTGCGGTTGGCAAGAGTCGCCACCGACTTTTCTTTTATCCAAAAGGAAAGGTGAAAAAGCACAGGAAAGACCTTTGAGATTATTTCTTGAGTTCGGGGGATAGATTATGGAAAGGGAAGGTATTAGCACCCTTTTCGTCCATGGTTTTCCATGGGCTCTTAGTAACTTGCTAGATCACTTGCTTTTGTTTCAAATTA
This sequence comes from Vicia faba, assembly GCA_948472305.1. Classification (NCBI taxonomy): domain Eukaryota; kingdom Viridiplantae; phylum Streptophyta; class Magnoliopsida; order Fabales; family Fabaceae; genus Vicia; species Vicia faba. The sequence continues at coordinate 35,917,139 of OX451735.1, read as the reverse complement.
TGCTTTGTGTGGTTTTTGAAAGTATTTTGTAAAGAGACCATTGTTTAGGCAAAATTTGTAATGATTCTCGTTCGTAAGAATGTATACAAATTGTTTGATCTTTTGAAAATGTTTTCAAGTTTGAAAGGTGTTTTGGAAGTTTAGGTGTTTGTTTTGAAAATAGCAAGGATGTTTTGTTTTGAAATTGAGCAAGTAATTAGGAGCATTCTACCTACTCAAAAGTCTTTTATGTTCATTTCCTCTTTTCCTTTGATATTGTTATCTTACCATTGATTTGGTAAGTAACCCTATCTTTGGATGTAAACGGGACGAGCGTGGGTCATCGTATAACCATGATTAGCAATGTTGCAAGGTATCTTAGTATTCTATTTTAGGGACTAAGATCATTTTAAAGGCAACATAGATAGCGTCATCGAGGGACTATGATCTTATATTTTGCTTGTTTTTGCTAAGATACCTCACATGCGTAATATGACTATTTTGTAAGGCAACCAAGTGGATTTTACCCTAAGGGTGCTTGTGTGCAAGTGTATTGTTTTTTCATGCTTGGTTTTGTCTTTGATTAGGGTTTTCTAATTGATTGGTTTTAGTCTTTCCATACAAATCCTAATTACTAGCATTTGCATATAAAGCGATAAATTGCGGAATTTAAAATTACTACACTATTACAATATTTGTGGGAGGGGGTGTACAAATCACAAATGGGGATTGCTAGAAAATAAACATCATTATTTATTACAACCATATTGAATTTGGATAAATAATGTACAAAAATGAATAAATATACAAGAATGTAAATGTAAAGAAAATGGATACTTTGTTTGGATTTTTTTTTAGAGAAAAGGGTTTTTGGTTTTAAACTAATTAACTAAAAGAAAATAATTATTTAAAATAATAAAAAGTAAACCTAAATTTACTAGGAAAAGAAATTAAATAGAACCCTAATCTATTAATTGATTAAAAAAGGAATTAGGTTTATAAGAAGAAAATTTTTGGCATTTTTGTCTTAAAAATAATTTATAGTATTATAAAATATTTTTGGTCTTTTTTGGTTTTAAAAACAATATATTTAAATTGTGTAAAAGAAAATAACTAAAACTCTAGTTTTTTTAATTAAATTTACAAAATTAATTAGTAAAATAAATGAAATATGATTAAATAAAATATTTTTTTTGTGTAAAAAATAAATAAACTATATCAAAATATAAATCTAATGTTTTTATATTTTTTCTGATTTTTTTTTAGTATTAGATAAAATATTTAAGAAAATAAATAAATAAAAATGAAAAAAAAAAAAGAAAATGAAAAGGGCCAGGGTGTGAAAAGCCAGCAAGGGGGTCAGAAGTAAGAAAAAAGCTAGGCCCAAAGCTGTTAGGCCCAGCGCTACCAAAAAAAAGTTAGAATGTGTGAAAAATATGAAAAAAATCCAAAAGGGTACCACTTGGGCTCGAACCCAAGTCCCTATAGTCACAAGTGCGCGCTTCTACCACTGGGGTGGCTATACATCTGTTTTTATAAATCAAACCATAAATATATATGGTAAACACGTTCCTGAGGCCAACTTCATATTCAACCTCATGTCCAACCTGAACCTCCGTATCTCATTAAATTCTCAACAAAAATGAAAAATGTAAACAGGAAACTTGTAGCAAATTTCCTCACAATTTCAGAAATGCAAAGCAATAAAATTATAGATCAAAGATAAGCATGAATTTTAATGGCCTTAATCTGAACCCTAAAAATTTCAGAAACTTCAATCTTAAAATTCTCTAAGCTCAAGCAATATAAATGAAAACTATGGACATGGTTAACTTTAGGGCAATGATATCTACATTTTTCATTCACAAATGAACCATTAATGATGCCTGTATGAAGAGTTCAAAAGTCAGAAAACTCACCTTGCAAGAGGGTATCGTGTTTGGAGTTTGAGTAGCTTTTAGTAAGTTCCAATGATTGGATTAGCTTCCTCAAGATCCCAGGAAGCTAATGTGATGCTTAGCTTGAGTTGAAAGTGCCTGGGGAGTTCGGGAGAAGTCAAGGTGCAAGGTGTTGTTTTTGAAAATGGTGGATGATGATGGAGGTGTTACAGTGGTGTTGTAGGTGTGGGGATTGTTTGTGTATGTTAGTTAGAAGCTTCTGAAAGTAAAAGGACAAGAAACGCATGAGCAAATTTGGAGATTGAGTTCAAAACTCAAAAATGGAAAGTTTTGAAGTGTTTTTTGGTGATTATGTGTTCTTGGTGTTTTCAGGGCTTAAGCCTGCATGGGAATGGGCTTAAAGATGCCATTTGGAGGGATGATGGAAAGTTGTTGGAGATGGGCTTGTAGATGCCATCCAGAAATGATTGTTGAACCGTATCTGTAAGCTGAAACTGAATGAATATCAGAATGGCGTCCGTGTCTGGAGCGTATCTGAACTGTATCTGAGAGTTGAATATGAATGAGTATCAGGATGGCATCCACGTATGGAGCGTATCTGAACTGTATCTGAGAGTTGAATCTGAATAAGTATCAGGATGGCATCTGTATCTGGAGTGTATTTGAACTGTATCTGAAAGTTAAATCTGAATGAGTATCAGGATGGCATCCGTGTCTGGAGCGTATCTGAACTGTATCTGAAGATTGAATCTGAATGAGTATGAGGATGGCATCCGTGTCTGTAGCGTATCTGAACTGTATCTGAAGATTGAATCTGAATGAGTATCAGGATGGCATCCGTGTCTGGAGCGTGTCTGAATTGTATCTGAAGATTGAATCTGAATGAGTATCAATATGGCATCGGTGTCTGGAGTGTATCTGAACTGTATCTGAAAGCTGAAACTGAATGAGTATCAGGATGGCATCCGTGTCTGGAGCGTATTTGAACTGTATCTGTAAATCATTTGAACATGGTAGCTATTGATTAACCTAATCCTGAAAATGGTAAAATGTTAGCTAATATGCAATGTCATGTTGTATGAAATGCATGGTATAACGAGATTGTGATACATGCATTCGTGTTATCGGTGTTTATGATATATGGATGCGATGTATGCGTATGTAAGCTAATATGTTGCATTGTTAATGGATTGGGGAAATAAATCCCTGACTGCTACTGAGGATATGGAGTGTAAGTCTTCATGTTGTGAAGTGTTGATGAATTTCCACTTAGAGAAATAAACTTTGTCGTAAGGGAAATGTCGTGTACTGCTTGTAAAATCCTGTTGGGGAATCCTAAGAAATTTGGCGACTTCTACTGGGGAGTGATAACTGGAAGTTTTGTTCCGCTGGGGATTAAACTGCATACTACGGGGGACTTTATGGAATAGCTTAGAGAGATTTCCATATTTCTTAAATCCATTAGTGATTGTCTTTCTATTTTGTTCATTTGTAAATGGTAGTTACGTCAAATGCATATGTTCAAAAATAAATCGTTGGACATTTTCGTAAACAAAACACAAGAGTAAAGAAAAAGAGATAGTTTTGCACTTTCAAAGGGATATCTTTGTATTGACTTTGAGTAAGTATTTTTGTACAATGAGACAAACATTCTAGTAAGAGAATGTCGTCATAAAAAATGAAAACTTGATACAAAGAAAAGATAGCTATGTGAAACAATCACATGGGGTTCTCATTCTGCTATAGCCTTCGTATCTCTGAGCATCTTATATATTTGTTTCCTTGTCCAAAGCTGATTGAATTGATCAGAACCGTCGAGTTTGCAGATTGTCCGTAAGGTGATCCAACGGGGTCATAGTCATACGCTTTTATTCCCTAACTTTTGTCTGGACCGCCCTTTTGGGTTTTTAGTCCACCGGGATACCTTTTTTGCCCAAGCCGTCCCTTCAGGTTTTCAGTTTGTCGGGTGTACATAATTTTTTTTGTTTTATCCCTAATTTTGACCGAACCTTTTTGGTTCGCCGGGATGCCCTTGTTTTGCCTAGGTGTTTCAACCTAGCGGGTCTCTTATGCGTAGCATCTTTTGACTATGTCAGCGTTCACAGGGTGCGGCAGGTCGTCGCCATCCATGGTGGTCAAGATCATTGCTCCACCAGAGAATATGCTTTTGATTACAAACGGTCCTTCATATGCAGGAGTCCATTTTCCCCTGGGATCACCTTGCGGCAGTATGATACGTTTGATCACCAAATCCCCGACTTGATACACTTGGCGTCTCACCTTTTTGTTGAAAGCCTTGATCATCCGTTTTTGATACATTTGACCATGACAGACAACAATAAGTCTTTTCATCAATCAAATTCAGTTGATCAAGTCGAGTCTGGATCCAATCGTCTTCGTTCAGATCTACATCCTTCATGATTCTCAGAGAGGGGATCTGGACCTCAATAGGAAAGATAACCTCCATGCCGTATACCAGAGAGTAAGGTGTTGCCCCGGTTGATGCGCGTGTTTTGGTTTGATAACCGTGGAGAGCTAATGGTAGCATCTCATGCCAGTCTTTGTATGTGACTGTCATTTTCTGTACGATCTTTTTTATGTTCTTATTTGTGGCTTCGACAACACCATTCATTTTTGGCCGGTAAGGGGAAGAATTGTGATGCTGGATCTTGAATTGCTCGCACAGGGCGATGATCATATTATTGTTTAGATTCGTACCATTGTCTGTGATGATCCTCTCTGGGATACCATACCGATAGGTGAGATTCTGTTTAATGAACTGGGCTACAACATTCTTCGTAACGGAAGTGAAAAAGGCCGCCTCAACCCATTTTGTAAAATAGTCAATGGCCACCAAGATGAAGCAGTGTCCATTAGAGGTTGTTGGTTTGATTTCCCCAATCATATTGATGCCCCACATAGCAAAAGGCCAAGGAGCCGTCAAGAAATTCAAAGGAACCGGAGGTATGTTCACCTTGTTAGCATAGATTTGACACTTATGGCAGGTTCGAGAGTGTTGATAGCAATCTGCTTCCAAGGTAGACCAGTAATAACATGCCCGTAGGATCTTCTTTGCCATCATATGCCCACTGGAATGGGTGCCAAAAGTGCCTTCATGTAACTCAGCCATGATCTTTTCCGCTTCAACGTTGTCTACACACCGAAGTAACACAGAGTCATGGTTGTGTTTGTAGAGAATGCCATTACTAAAGAAGAATTTAGCAGAGAATCGCCTTAAGAAATTTTTATGATTGACTGAAGCTCCTTCTGGATATTATTGAGCCTCGAGATACCTCTTGACTTTGTGAAACCAAGGCTGGTCCACTACCTCTTCAGTATTAATCTCGTGATATTGAGTTGGTTCATCCATTCGTTCAATGGTGATCTGGGGAGCCTCGTTATCCCATTTAAGTTTAAACATGGATGACATTGTGGCTAGTGCGTCTGCTAGCTGATTTTCTTCTCACGGCAAATGCTCGAAGGTAATCTTCTCAAAATTTGGGATCAATGTCAGCACATGTTCTTTGTATGGGATAAGGTTAGGGTGTTTGGTGTCCCATTCCCCTTTGATCTGGCTGATGACCAAAGCTGAATCTCCGAATACATTTAAGGATCTGATCCCCAAATCTATGGCAGCTTTGAGACCAAAAATGTACGCTTCGTATTCTGCCATGTTATTTGTACAATTGAAGCCGAGTCCTGCCGTAAAGGGAATATGACATCCTTCAGTAAATATGAGTACAACACCTATACCATTTCCGAGTGCGTTGGACGCCCCATCAAAAACCAGGGTCCATCAGGATCCTTGTTCAGGTCCGTCATATGGTCTAAATTCTTCACAGTTGTTTACCATCATGATGTCTTCATCCGGGAATTCGAACTTCATGGACTGGTATTCATCCAGGACTTGATGAGCAAGGTGTCAGCTAGTACACTGCCCTTTATTGCTTTCTTGGTAGTGTACTGTATGTCATATTCTGTCAGGATCATCTGCCATCTTGCTATTCTCCCAGAGAGAGAAGGTTTCTCGAAGATGTATTTTATTGGATCCATTTTAGATATCAATAAGGTAGTATGGGTCATCATATATTGTCTTAGCCGGCGAGCATCCCATGCCAGAGCGCATAAAGTTTTCTCGAGCAGTGAATATCTTGTTTAACCGTCCCAACAATCCTATGACTTCTTTCTCAGTACGAGGAGCAGGCATCTCTTGTATCGCTTTCACCTTGGTGGGATCCACTTCGATACCTTTATTGCTGATAACAAAGCCTAGGAGTTTACCGGACCTCACCCCAAATGTGCATTTATTCGGGTTCAACCTCGGCTTGTATTTCTTTAGTCTCTCAAATAATTTCTGCAAATGACCAAGATGCTCTTCTTCTGTTTGAGATTTGGCTATCATGTCGTCCACATAGACCTCTATTTTGTTATGTATCATATCGTGAAATAGAGCTACCATGGCACGTTGATAGGTTACCCCAACGTTCTTCAACCCGAATGGCATAACCTTGTAGCAGAATGTGCCCCATTGTGTGACAAAGGTTGTTTTCTCCATGTCTTCAGGCGCCATTTTGATTTGGTTGTACCCTGAGAAACCGTCCATGAAAGAAAACACTTTGCGTTGTGCTGTATTGTCAACTAAAATATCAATGTGGGGAAGTGGGAAATCATTCTTAGGGCTTGCCCTATTCAAATCTCTGCAGTCCACGCACATTCACACCTTGTCGTCCTTTTTAGGCACGGGAACAACATTGGCAACCCATTATGGATAGGAAGTGATGACCAAGAATCTGGTGTTGAATTGTTTCATGACTTCAGTTTTAATCTTCTATGACATGTCTAGTCACATACGACGGACCTTTTGTTTTACCAGAGGACAATCCTCTTTTGTAGGTAGACAATGTATTACGATATCTGCATCAAGTCCTGGCATGTCTTCGTACGACCAGGAAAAGACCTCAACATAATCATGTAGCAACTGAATCAGACGCTCTTTGACATTGGGTTCTAGATTGGCACCCATCTTGACTTCTCTCTTGTCTTCTTCGGTACCTAGGTTAATTTTGTTCACTGGTTCTTCGTGAGGATGAATAGTCCTCTCTTCTTGTTGTAGTAACCTGGCGAGTTCCCCTAGTACTTCACAATCTTCCTCACCTTCGTCTTCGGCTTGGTAGATTAGATTTTCAGAATCACAGAAGGCCATAGCAGAATTGTTACCCATGGGATCCCGAATGGATGTAGATCTGCATTTTGAATGTGAGTTTGTGTAAGAGTATAACTATCTTTGTAAGAAATGAAAATGTAAAAAAAGAAAAACAATGAGCACAAAGTTCTTATGAAAAAACGTCCATGATTCATTGATGTCATATGGAAATGAGATAATAACCCTTACAAATGGACCATTGTGCCTCGGGTAAGACACAAGGTTTTAAGACTCTAAATTGTTTAATATTACAGATACGATAAAATTTAAAGACAAATTACTGTTGGATAAAAGTGATTGGGAAAAAATCTCTAGCTTCCCAGTAGCTGAGCCCTCCAATGACAATTGGGAAAATCCAATCCTCCAGGTTATAGTTGTCTTCATCATCCTCCATGGCGTTGACTTCGTGGTTGCTGATCTTCAAGGGTGGTCCTCTGGCACGAGCATGATGTACAACTTTCTGGGCTCCTGAAGTGAAACCCAAACCAAATTTATCATATTTGTATGGGATATCTGGGAGTTGGCCCAAAATAGTGCACCAACCTTCTTCTATCACTGCCTTAGCATCTTTCAAAGATGACATCTTGAGCGGAGGCCTTGTAATCTTTGGGACTTGAGAAACAACCTTGGTTACTGCCACAGTTTGAGGGACTTCTTCAAAGTGCTGGAATGGAGTTTCAATAAATTCACCATCTAATTCCATATATCTGAAGGAATTTAGATGGCTGGCCATATACTCTTCTTTTTCATGAACGATGATGATTTTCCCTTGAATTGGATATTTCAGCATTTGATGCAACATAGAGGTAACAACACCAGCATTGTGAATCCACGGTTGGCCTAATAAGCAGGAATATGAAGGGTGAATATCCATTACATAAAAAGTTGAATCAAATGTTTGGGTTCCAACTTTTATGGGGATGTCCACTTCCCCATGCACCATCCTTTTTGAGTCGTCGAAGGCCCTCACTACTATGTTGCTTGGTTTCAAGATCAATCCTTCACAGTCAAGCCTATCAAGAACCTTTTTAGGAAACACATTCAGAGACAAATCGGTGTTAACCAAGACATGAGCCAAAGTCATTCCCCTGCATTCGATTGAGACATGCAATACCTCGTTATGCTTCCTTCCCCTTGGCGTTAAATCAGCATCTGAAAAACCTAAACCATTATCTGCGGTCAAGCTGGCTACGCAGTCTTGGAACTAATCGAAATATGTTTCATGGGGTACATGGGAAGTTTTAAGGAACTTTACCAAGGCCTTTGCATGATCCTCAAAACATAACAATAAAGCCAGCATGGAAACTTTTGATGGAGTTTGTCCCAGTTGTTCAACTACGTTGTAGTCGCTTCTTTTTATAATCTTTAGAATTTCCTCCATCTCTTTCCGGGAGGTCTCAGGGATAACTACTGATTGTGCCTTCATCCGGACAGGCTCAACCAGAATACCTTTGCCTCGAGTCCCAGTTGACTCGGCAGTAGAAATGTCAGTATGGGTGATAACAGGGACTGTAACAGTTTTGTCAACATGAGTATTAACAGAGATGATTGCAGGACTGGGAATAGCCTTTGGAGGAGAAACAACAACATGAATGATTACAGGTCCAGAAATAGATTTTGGAGGAGCAATTTCTGGAGAGAATACCCTTCCACTTTGGGTTATCTTACTAGTCCCTACGATATTACTGATATCAGAGTCAACTTTCTCAGAACTTGAATTTTCAGCAGCTGGCCAATCTTGCTTGATACCGTGATAGTAAATATCACCTCCATAATTCCATGGGACGATTTTGTCTGACGAATACGGGATTGGTCCAGGCATTGTAATTATCAACCGAGCTACTTTAGGAACTGATGTAATTCTAACAGGTCTTTTGGTGGAGACCCTGGAAGAATTGTCAGAAATGGTCACTATGGAAACTTCATTATAAGAAACAGTTGGAATAGAAGCCTTTTGGAACAAAATCTCTTTGTTATCTATTAGGAATTGAACGTCTGCTTTTAACAAATGACATCTGGTTGGTGAGGATAAACAGAAATGACATCTTTCATCGCAACCTGGGAATACACCGGTGTGATCGGTGGAAATAGAACTGACTGTTTTGGAATGCTGGTTCGCGTTTGCGTTTCATAAAATGTCGCGGTAAGCATGAGTCGCCACCGTCTTTTATTTAATCCAACAAGGAAAGGAGAAAAGCACAACAAAATTCCTTTTCGAGATGTTTCTCGGGTTCGGGAGGTAGATTATAGAAAGGGAAGGTGTTAGCACCCTTTCTATCCGTGGTTATCCACGGGCTCTTAGGTACTTGCTCACTATGTTTTCAAAAAGTTTTGCTTTTCTTGTGTTTGTGGGTTTTGCAAAAAAAAGTTTATTTGAAAACTTCGATTTAACTCTTGTATCTGTCCTCAAGAGTGTATGAAGTGTTGTTTGAAAACTTTGTGTGAAAAAAGTGTAAGTGCGAAAAAAGTTGTTTTGTTTTGAAAGAGCAAGTACCTGAGAACCTCTACCTACTCAAAAGAAATTAAGCTGTGTAAATGTCCTTTAGACAGCGCTATCCCACTATTGAGGAGTAGGTAGCACCGTCATTGGAGTTTTCGGGTCAATTCGATTCTAGGGACATGTGGTCACTAAAGCAATGGTAGGACGCCTTAGCGGTAACCCTAGTGTCTTAGATCATTTTTTATCGAGGCAACCATTTCGAGGAAACTTTGATCTTTAGACAGGAGGGCGACCTCTAAAACACCCTATACTCAATGACCACGTCGAGGCAACCAAGTGAGGCGTACCCTAGGAGTGGCATGTGCGAGTGTGTCAGGTTTCAGTTATGTTATCTTTGTACATGTTATGGTGATCTACGATTGATTTTAAATTAAATATAAGTCTTGTCATGCATAGCCTATTATCAAACATCTAACAGTTAATGGTGGCGGAAAATAAATTGTGGAAAGTAAATCTAAGCTATTACAAGGCGTCGGGTATTTACATCGCCAAAAACAAACCCTTGAAAAAGTAAATTGCGGGAAATTAAATGAAAGCGATAAAAAGGTCCTAATTAAAGCTATTACATCCTCGGAGCAATTACATAATATATGGATCAAAAAATCATACGCACGAGAAAAGATTGAATCAGAGAGTTTTTTAGGGTTTTGACCCTTTTTTGAGAAAGAAGGAGATTTTTATTATTTATGAATTAAATTAAACCTAAACTAATTAATTAATAAAAAGAAATATATATATATATATTTTTTAGAATGTTTAAGGAAATAAAAAGAATAAAATGGTTAAATGTATTAAAAAACCTAATTCTACATTGATTTTAAATTATTGCAAAAAAGTTAAAATTAGCCTAATTAAAACTAAATTAATTATGTCAATATTTATTTACAAAATAAAATAATGAAATTAAATTTAATAAATAAAAATATTATATTTTATGTTTTCTGATTTTATTAAGAAAATTTTAATTATTTTTTGTTAGCAATTAATTGAGAATGATAAAAATAAAACAAGCAAAGTAAAATAAAAAAAATTATGAAAAGGAAGTAGAATAAACCCAGGTGTATTGGGCCCAAAGGGGGGTCTGAATGGCAATTGTCTGGACCCAACGTAGGCAGTCTGCTTGACTTTTCCAATTCCCTACCTGTGCGTTGATTGTGGAGTATGGTGGACATCATCTTGTGACCATTGGATTTTCTTTGAAGCCACTTGGCCAGCATCTGGAGAAGGGCGTATGATGGACCCTGTTTTGAGTGCTACATAGAATTGCCTGAAACAAAATAACATTAATGTATTGGGGGACCTGGGACTCGAACCCAGGCCCCAATGGACTATGCACGCGCGCTCAACCAACCCAACTGCATTGTTTAATTGTTAATGAATTATATAACAAACAATATATTGAAAACAAAGCCTGATTCCTGAAAATAAAAAAAAAAGGCGCGCTGGTTTGAACCACCCAATAGGAAGAGGACGCGTGGTCGTCTTCTTCGTTGAAATAACCAGGGTTTTTACCTGCGGATTTTATTCGCAGCTAAACTCCTAGGTTCGTCCTAGAATTCACCCTAGGCCATGGAAACGACATCTAATAGCATCAACATGCTCGTCCTCTCCCACTGAGTCCATTCATGCCCTTGATTTACTCTAAATTTACAGTGCATTTCAGGGGGTCTTAAGGGCCGGTTCTGGTTGCTATGGCTTCAGGAGATTGCAAGCAAGAACACCACGTTGATATTTTTGATTGAAGCAAGCTCTAACCCAGAATTCGATCTCTCTCTTTTTCCAAGCTTTTTCAGTTTTGGTTTCTTGATTTTAGGCAGCTTCAGGTCGTCCATTAGGTTTAGGAGGCTTGCTTGCATATATGGGAATGATTCTAGGTCAAAATTTGGGCTTTAATCCATGTATATTCAAGAATTAGGTTTGCACTTTTTCACCATTGACAAACTTTCCAAATATGGCCAAATCTAAGATTTTGTGCACAAATAAGCCCTAGCACGAATTTGTTGGTTGTCACATGATGTTTGCAAGCTGTACAAATCACAAAGATCCCTTTTCCATCATTTTTGGATTTTATTTGATTTAATATTGATTAATAATGAATTAAATCAATAAAAATGAAATAAAATAGAAAAATAAATATTTGGTCATGCAATTAAGCATGGGACACGTGTGTGGCATGAAAAGACTAAATCAAATGGAAAAAAGTGGGCCCTTTTGTAAAAAATTGGAGTTTTGAGGATAGTTGACTTTTGCAAATTCATGAAAATTTCCCAACTTCTCCAATGCACAACTTGCTCAATTTTGATCTTTTGGAGGTGTTCTTAGACTTTTTAGAAACCTTGAGATGTCCTCTAATCAACTCTTTTGGAAAAAAGGTGTTTTTGTTGACTTTCCAAAATGACCTATAATGTCCAAATTTGTAACTTCTTGTGAGTGCATTTTATGATCTTGGTGTATGAATATGGATTGTAGGAAATTGCATCCTCTTCAAAATGATCTTTGGATGGGTCATTTCTTATGAAGTATGAGAAAGTTATGCTTGGTCAAAGTTGAGTTGACTTTTCCTACAAAACCCTAATTTAACAACTTTTGAATCTTGATGAATTTTGAGCAATCATTGATGAATCATGATCAACCCTTGATCAAATGATGAATTATCCTTAAAAATGAGAATGTTGACAAAAAATCTTGACTCTTGACTGTAAAATGACCATTTTTCCCTTGTAGCTGACTATAGATCAAATGGAGCTTTTGACTGTGTAAATTGGTACTGTGAGTCTTGAAACTTGGCATGTAGGTGCTTGAGAATGTATATGGGCCTATGAGACTTGATGGAACCATTGAAAACCCCAAATTCCTTGAAAGAACCAAAACCCTAATTTCAGCTGTCTTAGGAGGTGATTTGATTGTACAACCCTTGAACAATCTTTGAGCAATTTGAAGATCATTCTTGAGGAATATGGGAGGGAAAATTTTGGGGTACAACAATTGCCCCTGTTCAATCTTCTTAAACCTGAGGATGTAGATTGGCTTGCGTGCCTTTCGTGATCCGAAGGTGGAAGATTATTGAATACTAAAGTGCCCAGAAATTTGCACTCGCATGGTGTAGTATCAGCATTGTGATGTCGGGAATGGGCTGACGGATGCCGTTTGGAGATTTTTGGTAGGAGGATGGGCTTATAGATGCCATCTGGAGATTGTTTGTTGAATGGTAATTTTGTAAGTTGAAAGAAGGAACCTGTGTAGGGTTGCCTGACGATGAGTCCGTGTAAAACTGCATTTTGGAAGGAAGGAAACCTGTGTAGGGTTAACTGATGATGAGTTCGTGTGAAACTGCATCTTGGAAAGAGAAGGAACCGGTGTAGGGTTGCTTTGCAAGGAGTTTGGGTAAAACTACGTTGGGAAATTGTAAGGAGGAACCTGGGTAAGGTTACTTCGGGATAAGTTCGTGTAAAACTTCTGGAGGAATCTGGGTAAGGTGATAAGTCCATGTAAAACTTCTGGAGGAACCTGAGTAAGGTGATAAGTCCGTGTAAAACTTCTGGAGGAACCTGAGTAAGGTGATAAGTCCGTGTAAAACTTCTGGAGGAACCTGAGTAAGGTGATAAGTCAGTGTAAAACTTATGGAGGAACCTGAGTAAGGTGATAAGTCCGTGTAAAACTGCATTTTGGAAAGAGAAGGAACCGATGTAGGGTTACCTGATGATGAGTCCGTGTGAAACTGCATCTGAAATTGAGAAGGAACCGGTGTAGGGTCGCCTGATGATGAGTTCGTGTAAAACTTCATCTGAAATTGAGAAGGAACCGGTGTAGGGTTACCTGATGATGAGTTCGTGTAAAACTTCATCTGAAATTGAGAAGGAACCGGTGTAGGGTTGCCTGATGATGAGTTCGTGTAAGACTTCATCTTGGAAATGAGAAGGAACCGGTGTAGGGTTGCTTCATGATGGTTAAGTAGATAATTATCCTGTCTGATTTCAGGTATTAACCTATAATCCGTCGTCCACAGAATTTTCCTGGCTTGTTACAAGTATTAAACTGGGACTTGGAATGATTGGCCGATGAGATAGTTGTCCTGGCTGGTTACAGGTATTGATCTCTGACCTGAGAAAGAAAAAATAGTTTTCCTGGCTTGTTACAGGTATTAACTTTCAATCTCTTCATGTAGGTGGTTTTGTCTTCGTTGACGGGTTATCTTCATTGACGGGTTGTCTTCATTGACGGGTTGTCTTCATTGACGGGTTGTCATCAGAAAAATATTTAGGAATCGATTTAACTGGACTTGTCTTCTTTGGATTAGCGTCAGAAAAATCTTTAGGAATCGATTTAACGGGTTTTGTCTCTTTTGATTGCGTTCGCATCAGAAAAATATTTAGGAATCGATTCAACTAATTCTGTCTCCATTGACTGACTTGGCTTCAGAAAAATCTTTAGGAATCGATTTAACTGGTTTTGTCTCCATTGACTGGCTTCAGAAAAATCTTTAGGAATCAATTTAACTGGTTTTGTCTCCATTGACATAATTTGAGAATCTAACTGCATCTTTCCTGAAAGGTAAAGGTCAGTCATATGCAATGCATGATATGGATCGAGCAATGATGTTCTCAACATAAATGAGATCGTATGATATGATGCGTATATGCATGTATCATGATGTATGAAAATGTGATGTTTTAGCTGGGGAAATAGATCCCGGATAGCTGTTGGAGAATGATATTGAATTCTTTGCTTCCACTGGGGATAATGAACGAAGATGATAAACTTGCAAGAGAGGATGACTCCGTTGGGGAATAAACTGGTGAAGAGATTACTCTGCGGGGAATTACTCTGTGGGGAGGAGATGCTTTGCTGAGATTTTAACGATAACTCCGTTGGGGATTCCGTTGATGAGCTCTATTGGGGATTTTGATGGTGAACTCCACTGGGGATAGAAAGAACTTCGCTGGGGATGATCTTTCCGTTGCAACTTGCTGAGGATAACCCAGTTAGACTCTTGCGGGGGGGGGGGGGGGGGGGGGGTAACCTCTGAATTTGGCTGAGGAGATGCACTTGTACTCTGCAAGGGACAAGCTTCCAAAATCTACTGGGTAAGATGATTCAACTCCGACGGGGAAGCTTTTTTAGACTGCGCTGGGAAATGGCTGAAATCGGGGTATCTTGTATTCCACCGGTGAACATTCTTATATTCTATTGAGGAATATTAAGACTATCGGGGATGCTTGCTGAGGAATATCTATATAATCCGCTGGGGAATATTAAGACCTACTGGGGATAACCAACTTTTTTAGGGCTGATGGTAGACCAACTCTGCTTGGGGAGAGTATTTGCTGAATCCTTCGTAGTTACCAGTCTCAGTGGGGAGAGCTTCCCTTACTGTCTTACTCTGCGGGGAGTGAAGGTATCTTGGTCATACTCTTCAACTGAATCTACCTTGTACCTGGAGGACAGAGCAGCTTGTACAGTTCGGACAATTCTTATTGCCCCAGTTTCTGCGGGAGAAGAAGGCCTATGAGGTGCTTGATAACTGCCAATTGACAAATCTTCTTCTGGTAGGCAAGTGACGAGATGACGAGACATAGTCGTACGCTTTTGATCCCTAACTTTTGCCTGGACCGCCCTTTCGGGTTTTCAGTCCATCGGGATACCCCTTTTTTGCCCAAGCCGCCTTTTCAGGTTTTCGACTTGCCGGGTGTACATATTTTTTTTTATTTTCATCCCTTATTTTTTCCGAACCCTTTTGGTTCGCCGGGAAGCCCTTATTTTTGCCTAGGCCAGTCGACCGAGCGGGTCTTTGATTATGCGTAGTATTTTTTTGACTATGTCCATGCTCTCAGGATGTAGGGAGGTGTCCCTGTCGGTAGTGTTGTGTTGCCATACTACCAGAAGATGTTTGATCGTGCAAGATTCGTCGCTGGAATTCATGTCCAATGCCCCAGGTGATTCAGGCGGAGATTTGCCCCTGGCTATTTGGCATTTTGAGAGATTCCTTGAATCTTGACTTAAATGCCCCAGATGATGGACAATGCTCATGTCGTGCCCCTGGATTGGAAGTGTTTTTCCACTTGAGGTGACTCTTTTTATTGAGAAGTTTTTTTTGTTCACTAGATATTCGTCGTGCGAATTTCTCTGCTGTTTGAACAAATAGCCATATGCAAACAATGTTATTTTAAGAATGCAAAGCTTTTGTCTGTCTTGAAGTTTTTTTGAAAATGCAGTTTTCAATAAAACAAGCGAATTTTTGTAAAATGTGATGTCAACTCAGGATTTTACAGCAAGCCCTACAGGAGTCAGGATACCTTTTGTAACAGTATGCTTTCGAACTAACCCATGCTTCAGCTAGGACTTTTAAGGGTTATAACGTGGCCTGGTTCACGGTTTAAGAAACAAAGGATAAAGGCTCAAATTTTATTTGTACCCACTCGTTCTTCGTGATGTTCTTCGATCCTAAACTCAGCTAATCGTGCATTAGATCTTGTTTGAGTCTTTTCTCTGACATACCAGTGATGGTTCGGATATTGACAATTTATTTTGGATAGGCAGTCATTTTGTTGATAGTTTGTAGGACCTCTTTCTTTTTGATTTTATTATCCCTGTCTTTTGCCTGAACTGTTTCTTTTATGATTACAGTCAGCGGGATGCCCCAGTTTTGTAAGTCTCCTTCATAGGTTTTGACTTATTGGGCTTTTGTTTTGAAAGATGACGACTGCCTGTCCTGACGATTATAGTGAACCATCACTGTCTTTTGTTTTGGAAGGACTCCTTTGATGCCATTCATTGTGCACCTGGATCAACTGAGAGAACTACCCTGCCCCAGGTTATGATTAAGGGTTTTAATTTTTGAAAAGAAAAACTCCAACTTCTTTGGCTCAAAGGGGTTGACTAGGGATTATCTTCCTTATAACTCCACTGTTTAGGATTTGAAACAATGTCTGTACCTCATCAGCGGGGTCTGTTCAAAAGCATACTGTAAAGATCGTGGTATCGTTTTCGTCATCCTCCCTCAAAAGGCTTAGAATTTTTTAATCGAGAGTTGAACATCAAAAAATGAAAGCAATTTTAAGCATAGTGAAAACAATTAATTCAAAACAGACACGTGTGATGCATTAATGAAATAAGAGAGTTTGACATGATAATTGTTTGAATAAGCAAAGAAAAATACATTTTCAGAATTCAAATGAACAAAAGTCTCTCAATCCTAGCCATGTTTTGGCAAGGGAGCAGTGATCACATTGGGAGTCTCAGGAGGCTCGAATTCAATCTCCTTAGCGTCAATCATATTCTGAATCTTGTATTTCAGCGCCCAACAATCATCAGTATCGTGCCCCGGGCTACCGGAATGATAAGCAGACCTTGCATCTGGGTTGTAGTTAGGAGAAGAAGTATTAGGGTTCAGCGGAGGGTTTATCACTGTAATCAGATTCATCTTCAACATGTGTTGCAATGCTTGTGACAATGGCATGTTGATGTTGGTGAACTGTCTTTTAGGCTCGTCCGGCCTTCGTTTATTTCCCTTTTGCTGTTGTCGGTGTGACGCAGAACCAGAGATCAAGACTGCCCCTACGTGTTGGTCACGACGACTCTTTCGACTGTACACAACATCAGACTCTTTCTTCCCACTGTAAGGCTTTTTATGAGCATCAGAAGGTGTAGCTTCTTGAATCTTCCCACTTTTGATGCCAGCTTCAATTCTCTCACCAGTCAAGATAAGGTCTGTAAACCCGGCTGAAGAGTTCCCAATCAAATGGTTAAAGAATGGACCAGACAGGGTCCCCAAAAACATATCAACAAGCTCACGATCAGTTAAAGGTGGCTGCACCCTTCCGGCAAGGTCTCTCCATTTCTGAGCATACTCCTTAAATCCTTCACCCGTCCCTATTGACATACCCTGGAGTTGGGTATGCGTAGGAGCGAGGTCGGAATTATATTGATACTGCTTATAGAACGCAATAGCCAAATATTCCCAGTTACGGATACTGGCTCCACCCAGCTGATAAAACCATTCCAGCTGAGTCCCTGAAAGACTGTCCTGGAAGAAATGGATCCAAAAATTCTTATCAGTTGTGTAAGGCTGGATCTTCCTTACATATGACCGGAGGTGTAGCTTTGGGCAGGAGGCTCCGTCATATTTGGCAAAGGAAGGTGCCTTAAACTTATGGTGAATCACCACCCCAAAGGATAAACCTAGGTCTCCGAAGTCCAGCCCGGGCACGTTCTGTATCTCCATAGCGCTCAAGCGGTCCTCCAACTGTTTGTACCTATCCTCAGTAGAAGGATACTGTTCTTCATCATAATCTGTCTCGTTGTCAGAGACTACGGGGCTAGGAACCCTTCTCTCTTGTGAGCTGTCTTTCCCTACAGAGGAGGTGGTCAGATCAACCTTGTTCTGCAGTCCATTTCCAAATCTACGTCCAGTGTTGAACAAGACGGTCCTCTTCTTCTTCTTCTTCCTCTCTTTCAGAATCAGAGTCTTCAAATCCTGTTGACCCTGGGCTAGGATCATAACCAACTCTTGGAACTAGGCGTTCTGGGTCTGGAGGGCCTTGATAGCTTGTTCAGTGGAAGGTTCAGTAGACATGATGATTGCTGAAATAAACAGCGAAGAAGATAAGAGAAACCTGTAATGGTACCTGTAAAGCAATGATATGTATGATATATGTATGCAATGTTTTCAAGGATCTCGTGGGGTAAACAAAGAAACTTGTTAGAATTTGAATTTTGCAGCTTGATTGAAGGAACTTCATGTTGCTGAGAGTCCTTCTTCAAGAGTCAGGCTCACCATATCGAGTGGGTCATAGCCCCTGACTCAAGTTATCGTACTTGGATTTCTAGACAACCTTGGCTAGAGGAAAATAAATCCCCTTTGCCCCTTGTTTGGCGTCTGGTTCATCATGACCTGCATCACAAACCCTTGAGATCCTTGAAATGGTTAAGGAAATTCTATGGTATGATGTTATGATGTATATGCTATGCGTGTGAGGTGATGTAAATAAGCCCTGCAATAAATCCAAATTATGGGATAAGGACTGTAAACAAAACCTGTAAGGAACTCACGTTGTCAGATAACAAGTATGTGCATGTAGTTCAAGTTTGAAGGCACACAAGTCACACTGAGAGCCCTTAGATTTCAAGCTGGCATGGAGTTTAGGAATTACCCTCTTTCAGTTTAGTTGGTTAAGACCTGTCCTAAAAAATAGTAACCGGGTTCTAGAGGATCTCAATATCACTGACTACCCTCAATCGGTCATAATTCCAGTTTGGCAACCTTTTCTTACGGCCGGAACCATCGCGAGAGTTTAGTCTTAATGAGTGTAGAATACTGCTACTGTTCTATGGCCAAGTTGGTCAATTTAAGGTTCTAAGGTCAGTTGGTGCTTAATGACTCCTCAGAAGACCCATATTCTCCTCGTTCCAACACAAGGGATATCGGTACAGACCAAGGTGTCACACCAATGTAGCTACTGCTTCATCCGTGTCGGTCTATGCCGGACAGATCCCTCACAGTTTATTGCTACTTACCTAAAAAGGGTACCCCCAGATCCGGGTTAGGATCTATAAAACTCCGATACAAGCCCACAAAGTTTAAAGCATACAAAGCATACAATTGAAAACATAGTGATCTAATCCTAAGGTACACCTCACTTTTATATCTTCCCCAGCAGAGTCGCCAGTTCTATGATCGGTGGAAATAGAACTGACTGTTTTGGAATGCTGGTTCGCGTTTGCATTTTGCAAAATATCGCGGTAAGCAAGAGTCGTCACCGTCTTTTATTTAATCCAACAAGTAAAGGACAAAAGCACAGCAAAATTCCTTTTCGAGATGTTTCTCGGGTTTGGGAGGTAGATTATAGAAAGGGAAGGTGTTAGCACCCTTTCTATCCGTGGTTATCCACGGGCTCTTAGGTACTTGCTCATTATGTTTTCAAAAAGTTTTGCTTTTCTTGTGTTTGTGGGTTTTGCAAAAAAAAGTTTGTTTGAAAACTTCGATTTAACTCTTGTATCTGTCCTCAAGAGTGTATGAAGTGTTGTTTGAAAACTTTGTGTGAAAAAAGTGTAAGTGCGAAAAAAGTTGTTTTGTTTTGAAAGAGCAAGTACCTGAGAACCTCTACCTACTCAAAAGAAATTAAGCTGTGTAAATGTCCTTTAGACAGCGCTATCCCACTATTGAGGAGTAGGTAGCACCGTCGTTGGAGTTTCCGGGTCAATTCGATTTTAGGGACATGTGGTCACTAAAGCAATGGTAGGACGCCTTAGCAGTAACCCTAGTGTCTTAGATCATTTTTTATCGAGGCAACCATTTCGAGGAAACATTGATCTTTAGACAGGAGGGCGACCTCTAAAACACCCTATACTCAATGACCACGTCGAGGCAACCAAGTGAGGCGTACCCTAGGAGTGGCACGTGCGAGTGTGTCAAGTTTCAGTTATGTTATCTTTGTACATGTTATGGTGATCTACGATTTATTTTAAATTAAAGATAAGTCTTGTCATGAATAGCCTATTATCAAACATCTAACAGTTAATGGTGGCGGAAAATAAATTGCGGAAAGTAAATCTAAGCTATTACAAGGCGTCGGGTATTTACATCGCCAAAAACAAACCCTTGAAAAAGTAAATTGCGGGAAATTAAATGAAAGCGATAAAAAGGTCCTAATTAAAGCTATTACATCCTCGGAGCAATTACATAATATATGGATCAAAAAATCATACGCACGAGAAAAGATTGAATCAGAGAGTTTTTTAGGGTTTTGACCCTTTTTTGAGAAAGAAGGAGATTTTTATTATTTATGAATTAAATTAAACCTAAACTAATTAATTAATAAAAAGAAATATTTTTTGTTTTTTTTTAGAATGTTTAAGGAAATAAAAAGAATAAAATGGTTAAATGTATTAAAAAACCTAATTCTACATTGATTTTAAATTATTGCAAAAAAGTTAAAATTAGCCTAATTAAAACTAAATTAATTATGTCAATATTTATTTACAAAATAAAATAATGAAATTAAATTTAATAAATAAAAATATTATATTTTTTGTTTTATGATTTTCTTAAGAAAATGTTAATTATTTTTTGTTAGCAATTAATTGAGAATGATAAAAATAAAATAAGCAAAGTAAAATAAAAAAAATAATGAAAAGGAAGTAGAATAAACCCAGGTGTATTGGGCCCAAAGGGGGGTCTGAATGGCAATTGTCTGGACCCAACGTAGGCAGCCTGCTTGAATTTTCCAATTCCCTACCTGTGCGTTGATTGTGGAGTATGGTGGACATCATCTTGTGACCATTGGATTTGCTTTGAAGCCACTTGGCCAGCATCTGGAGAAGGGCGTATGATGGACCCTGTTTTGAGTGCTACATAGAATTGCCTGAAACAAAATAACATTAATGTATTGGGGGACCTGGGACTCAAACCCAGGCCCCAATGGACTATGCACGCGCGCTCAACCAACCCAACTGCATTGTTTAATTGTTAATGAATTATATAACAAACAATATATTGAAAACAAAGCCCAATTCCTGAAAATAAAAAAAAAGGCGCGCTGGTTTGAACCACCCAATAGGAAGTGGATGCGTGGTCGTCTTCTTCGTTGAAATAACCAGGGTTTTTACCTGCGAATTTTATTCACAGCTAAACTCCTAGGTTCGTCCTAGAATTCACCCTAGGCCATGGAAACGACATCTAATAGCATCAACATGCTCGTCCTCTCCCACTGAGTCCATTCATGCCCTTGATTTACTCTAAATTTACAGTGTGTTTCAGGGGGTCTTAAGGGCCGGTTCTGGTTTCTATGGCTTCAGGAGATTGCAAGCAAGAACACCACGTTGATATTTTTGATTGAAGCAAGCTCTAACCCATAATTCGATCTCTCTCTTTTTCCAAGCTTTTTCAGTTTTCGTTTCTTGATTTTAGGCAGCTTCAGGTCGTCCATTAGGTTTAGGAGGCTTGCTTGCATATATGGGAATGATTCTAGGTCAAAATTTGGGCTTTAATCCATGTATATTCAAGAATTAGGTTTGCACTTTTTCACCATTGACAAACTTTCCAAATATGGCCAAATCTGAGATTTTGTGCACAAATAAGCCCTAGCACGAATTGGTTGGTTGTCACATGAAGTTTGCAAGCTGTACAAATCACAAAGATCCATTTTCCATAATTTTTGGATATTATTTGATTTAATATTGACTAATAATGAATTAAATCAATAAAAATGAAACAAAATAGATAAATAAATATTTGGTCATGAAATTAAGCATGGGACACGTGTGTGGCATGACAAGACTAAATCAAATGGAAAAAAGTGGGCCCTTTTGTCAAAAATTAGAGTTTTGAGGATAGTTGACTTTTGCAAATTCATGAAAATTTCCCAACTTCTCCAATGCACAACTTGCTCAATTTTGATCTTTTGGAGGTGTTCCTGGACTTTTTAGAAACCTTGAGATGTCCTCTAATCAAAACTTTTGGTCTCATCCTATTTTGATCTTCATTCTCAAGTTATAAGCTTTGGCAAAAAAGGTGTTTTTGTTGACTTTCAAAAATGACCTATAATGTCCAAATTTGTAACTTCTTGTGAGTGCTTTTTATGATCTTGGGGTATGAATATGGATTGTATGAAATTGAATCCTATTCAAAATGAGCTTTTGATGGGTCATTTCTCATAAAGTATGAGAATGTTATGCTTGGTCAAAGTTGAGTTGACTTTTCCTGCAAAACCCTAATTTAGCAACTTTTGAATCTTGATGAATTTTGAGCAATCCTTGATGAATCATGACCAACCCTTGATCAAATGATGAATTATCCTTCAAAATGAGAATGTTGACAAAAAATATTGACTCTTGACTGTAAAATGACCATTTTTACCTTGCAGCTGACTGTTGATCAAATGGAGCTTTTGACTGTGTAAATTGGCACTGTGAGTCTTGAAACTTGGCATGTAGGTGCTTGAGAATGTATATGTGCCTATGATACTTTATGGTACCATTGAAAACCCCAAATTCCTTGAAATAACCAAAACCCTAATTTCAGCTGTCTTAGGAGGTGATTTGACTGTACAACCCTTGAACAATCTTTGAGCAATTTGAAGATCATTCTTGAGGAATATGGGAGGGCAAATTTTGGGGTACAACAACTGGCATTCAATAAGTTCTTTTTGATAGTCAGGAGTGGGGTCACAAGTTCACAACCAAAGTAACAAACATATCTTCATCAACGAAATTGACATCACGACCGTGCTTGGGCATAGGGGTAGTGATGACATTGGGAATTTCTGGCACATCGAATTCAATCTCTTTGGCTTCAAGGAGGTCTTGTACCTTCTTTTTCAGAGCCCAACAGTTGTTAGTGTCAAGGCCGAGACTCTCAGAATGGTATGCACAGTGGGTATTAGGATGATAGTGAGGAGAGGTTATGTTAGGGTTCTTTGGAGATTCTTTCAAAGTCACTAGATTGGATCTTAACAAATGCGGCAACACTTGAGATAGTGTCATATTAATTCGAGTGAACTGTCTGACTGGTATTTCCGTTCTTGGTGGGTTACTTCTTTGCTGAGCAGGTGCGGGTTTAGGAATCATGATAGCCCCCACCATTGGACGGTGTTCAGTCCTATCTTAATTTATCTGAGGATATACAACAACAACTTCTTTTTTTCCAGTGAATGGTTTTCTTACAACAGCAAAGGATACGTCTTTTTGAATCTTCCCATTCTTTATCCAGGCTTCCTCCCTTTCTCTGGTCAATATCAATTCGGTAAAACCTACCGAGGAACTCCCAATCAAGTGATTAAAGAAAGGACTTGACAGGATTACCAAAAACATATCTACCAACTCTCTTTCAGATAGGGGAGGCTGGACTCTTCCTGCTAAGTCCCTCCATTTTTGTGCATAGTCTTTGAAGCCTTCACTTGAAACCATGGCCACACTATAGAGTTGAGTACGGGTGGGAGCAAGGTCCGTGTTGTATTGGTATTGTTTGTAAAAGTAAGCGGAAAGCTCTTCCCAATTATGAACATTGGCTCTTTCTAGCTGATAAAACCAATCAAGTTGAGTTTCAGACAGACTGTCTTGAAAGAAGTGTACCCATAAATCCTTGTCAGCAGTGTGAGGCTGTATTTTCATCACATAAGACCAGAGATGCATTTTGGGACATGAAACTTCGTCGTACTTGGCGAACACTGGTGCCTTGAATTTTTGAGGAATGACAATCCCAGATACTAAACCCAATTCATCAAAGTCCAATCCAGGCACTTTTTGAATTTCCATTGCACTTAACTGTTCTTCCATATGCTTATACTTGTCGTCAGCCAGAGGATATTGTTCTTCATAATAATCTTCTTCTTCCTCTTCCTCTTCTGAATTCGGCTGGACAACTGCTTCCTTGCCTTTCCCATCTTGGTTATCTTTCTCACCAGAGGATGTTGCGAAGTCTAGGGTCCTTCTTGCTTGTCCTTGGAACTTTCTTCCAATATTTAGAACTCCGGTTATTTTCTTTGTTTTCTTATTTTTCTCTTCAACCAGCAAGGTCTTCAACTCTTCTTGTCCTTTGGCTAGAGTTAGGAACATCTGTTGAAACTTAGCATTTTGTGCTTGGCGATCTTTCACCGTCCGCTCGAGATCTATCTTACTGAAATAAACAGTAGAAAGATGAGGAGACTTGTTGCAAGAAACCTGCTTATGTTATGATGAATGGTAGATGCACATGCAATTATTTCAAGGATTTTAAAGATTCAAATTTGTGTTAGACAAAAAGGAAACACACGTTATATTAATAAATTAAAGTTTGAGTACATCAATGCCTCTTTGGGCAAAACAATACAAAAACTCTAAGATAAAAAGGTTGTACGCATCCTCTTTGGTGCGATGTAGGCATTCAGAGTCTGCTGCTCATGAAGTTGCTTAGTGAGTTCCAAAACCTTCTTCTCGCTAGCGTAGAATTAGGCCTCGAAAGTATCTCGGTCCCCCTTGAGTTGTACCCAATCTCTTTGTAAGTCTTCAAGAGAGGTGGACATGTAAAGATGCAGGATAGTGTATGGAACATCTCCTTTCATAACATTCTCAATGATTACCGGGAGAATGGAGGGATAAGGCATCATAATACTTTGAGCACGATGCCTTATGTCTTGTGCCCCAATATCTTGCTATCTACCTTGTTCAACATCCTCCAAGCTCGGATAAATCTCTGGCGATGACCTTGATCGTCGTTCTCGTAGTAAAATACCAACCCTTGAATGAGCATCTCATGTGGGCCATCCCTTCGGGCGTAACCAAACTGTCTTATGGCTAAACAGGGGTTATAGGTGACACCTACTCTAATTCCAAGTAAAGGGACATTAGGGAATTCTCCATAATGGTCGACAATAGTAACATTCTCTATGGATCAGGAACACTAATGAATGTCTGAATGTTTGAGCTCATCAACCTTTGTGACCACCTTGAACCTTGCTCGTTCTTCAATACAGATTGGGGAAGATGCAAAATAAACCATCTTGCCAAAAGAGGAGTACAAAACATAAGGATACATCTTTTCCTCATAGTGCGAGTGTGAAAAGAATGTAGGATGTCCCCTAGCAAAGTAGGCACCGGGTTGCGGGATATGAAGATTTTGACGGTGTTCACATCTATGAGTTGGT
Source organism: Vicia faba (assembly GCA_948472305.1). Taxonomy (NCBI): domain Eukaryota; kingdom Viridiplantae; phylum Streptophyta; class Magnoliopsida; order Fabales; family Fabaceae; genus Vicia; species Vicia faba. Next base: position 35,891,942 of record OX451735.1, on the reverse strand, counting down.
CAGGATTTGGAAACAAAACCATCCCATAGATGATGAGAGCCACAATTTACTCAAAATCTTGCAGATCCAAAGAGTTCCAACAACTTTGGGATTTCTCAAACTAGAACTTTGCTAGGAAACCCTTGACATCACTCCTTGTTTCCCAATTGGTTGTGATATCAGATGGTTGCAAGTGTAGAGCTTGAGAAATATCTTCTGGCTTTGGATCTCTTTCCATACCATTAAAAGGTAGTTGGTTAAGAATAGGAATCCTCAAGAGTTGGGAGAATTCCTCCAAAGTTGGCATAAGTTGATAATCGGGAAATGTGAAGCAATGGTGTAAAGGATCAAAGAACTGAAAGAGCACCTTCATCATGTCTTCATCAGTGTTGGAGGTGACCAAGTTTAGGAGACGACCATGTCTTTCGGTGAATGGAGAATTTTCATGAATCCTTGAAGCTAGCTCTTTAAGTTATGGAGGTATCCTTACAAGATTGACTTAAATAGTTTTCCTACGAATAGAATCCATGTCCTACAAAATAGAACAAAGATAAATCCAAAAATCCTTGAAATGGTTAGTGAATGAATATGATGTTATGATGTTCATGATGTTATGTACAATTAAATATACACAAATAAAACAAACAAGTCCTTAGGTTTAGGCTTGCATGGAGTCTCATAGGTAAGTACCCTCTTGAAGTTTAGTTGTCTCAAACCTGTCCTAGTAATATTAATCGGGTTCAAAGGAGATCAATATCACTAGTTTGTTTCCTTGGTCATTGTTCCAGCACAAGCCTCTTTAATGGAGACCAAAATATCCCAAAAAACCAAACCTCAATGAGTGAAGTATCAAGTATCTACCAAATTCAGACTGTACCAAAGTCGGTCATCTCACTACATCCTAATGGCCAAGTTGGTCAAGTAAAGGTTCTAAAAGTTCATTAGTGCTTCATGACATCACTTAGCGGCCCCGTATTCTCCTTGATTAACTCAAGGGCTACCGGTACCCACAAATATGTCGCACTAGCGTAGCTATTGCTTAGACCATGTCGGTATACCCCGCATAGTTTCCATAACGTATTTCTACTTACCTATAAGGTATCCCAAATCCAGGTAGAGGATTCAAACCCAAACAAAGAATCATAATGTAAAGCATACAAGTCAAACAATGAAAGCAAATAAAGGTGATCTAGCCCTAAGGTAACCCCACTTTTAGAATTTTTCCCCAGCAGAGTCGCCAGTTATGTGATACGGTGGGAGAACTGACTTGGGTGTTTTGCATTTTATTGCAAATGTTGCGGTTAGCAAGAGTCACCACCGACTTTTCTTTTATCCAAAAGGAAAGGTGAAAAAGCACAGGAAAGACCTTTGAGATTATTTCTTGAGTTCGGGGGGTAGATTATGGAAAGGGAAGGTATTAGCACCCTTTTCATCAATGGTTTTCTATGGGATCTAAGTTACTTGCTAGATCACTTGCTTTTGTTTGAAATTGTGCTTTGTGTGGTTTTTGAAAGTATTTTGTAAAGATGCCATTGTTTAGGAAAATTTTGTAATGATTCTCGTTCATAAGAATGTATACAAAGTGTTTGATCTTTTGAAAATGTTTTCAAGTTTGAAAGGTGTTTTGAAAGTGTAGGTGTTTGTTTTGAAAATAGCAAGGATGTTTTGTTTTGAAATTGAGCAAGTAATTAGGAGTATTCTACCTACTCAAAAGTCTTTTATGTTCATTTCCTCTTTTCCTTTGACATTTTTATCTTACCATTGATTTGGTAAGTAACCCTATCTTTGGATGTAAACGGGACGGACGTGGGTCATCGTATAACCATGATTAGCAATGTTTCAAGGTATCTTAGCATTCTATTTTAGGTAGTAAGATCATTTGAAAGGCAACATAGATAGCGTCATCGAGGGACTATGATCTTATATTTTGCTTGTTTTTGCTAAGATACCTCACATGCGTAATATGGTCATTTTGTAAGGCAACCAAGTGGATTTTACCCTAAGGGTGCTTGTGTGCAAGTGTATTATTTTTTCATGATTGGTTTTGTCTTTGATAAGGGTTTTCTAATTGATTGGTTTTAGTGTTTCCATACAAACCCTAATTACTAGTATTTGCATATAAAGCGATAAATTGCGGAATTTAAAATTACTACGCTATTACAATACTTGTGGGAGGGGGTGTACAAATCACAAATGGGGATTTCTAGAAAATAAACCTAATTATCTATTACAACCATATTGAATTTGGATAAATAATGTACAAAAATGAATAAATATACAAGAATGTAAATGTAAAAAAAATGGATACTTTGTTTGGATTTTTTTTAGAGAAAAGGGTTTTTGGTTTTAAACTAATTAACTAAAAGAAAATAATTAATTAAAATAATAAAAAGTAAACCTAAATTTACTAGGAAAAGAAATTAAATAGAACCCTAATCTATTAAATGATTAAAAAAGGAATTTGGTTTATAAGAAGAAATTTTTTGGTATTTTTGTCTTAAAAATAATTTATAGTATCATAAAATATTTTTGGTCTTTTTTGGTTTTAAAATAATATATTTAAATTGTGTAAAAGAAAATAACTAAAACCCTAGTTTTTTTTAAATTATATTTACAAAATCAATTAGTAAAAGAAATTAAATATGATTAAATAAAATAATTTTTTTGTGTAAAAAATAAATAAACTATATCAAAATATAAATCTAATATTTTTATATTTTTTCTGATTTTTTTTTAGTATTAGATAAAATATTTAAGAAAATAAATAAATAAAAATGAAAAAAAAAATAAAAATGAAAAGAGCCAGGGTGTGAAAAGCCAGCAAGGGGGTCAGAAGTAACAAAAAAACCAGGCCCAAAGCTGTTAGGCCCAGCGCTGCCAAAAAAAGTCAGAATGTGTGAAAATATGAAAAAAAATCCAAAAGGGTACCACCGGGGCTCGAACCCAGGTCCCTATAGTCACAGGCGCGAGCTTCTACCACTGTGGTGGCTATACATCCTTTTATATAAATCAAACCATAAATATATATGGTAAACACGTTCCTGAGGCCAACTTCATCTTTAACCTCACGCCCAACCTGAACCTCTGTATTTCACTCAATTCTCAACAAAAATGAAAAAATGTAAGTAGGAAACTTGTAGCAAATTTCCTCACGATTTCAGAAATGCAAAGCAATAAAATTATAGATCAAAGACAAGCATGAATTTTAATGGCCCTAATCTGAACCCTAAAAATTTCAGAAACTTCAATCTTAAAATTCTCTAATCTCAAGCAATATAAATGAAAACTATGGACATGGTTAGCTTCAGGGCAATGATATCTACATTTTTCATTCACAAATGAACCATTAATGATGCCTGTATGAAGAGTTCAAAAGTAAAAAAACTCACCTTGCAAGAGGGTATCGTGTTTGGAGTTTGAGTAGCTTTTAGTGAGTTCCAATGATTGGATTAGCTTCCTCAAGTTCCCAGGAAGCTAATGTGATGCTTAGCTTGAGCTGAAAGTTCCTGAGGAGTTATGGAGAAGTCAAGGTGCAAGGTGCTATTTTTGAAAATGGTGGATGATGATTGAAGTGTTATAGTGGTGTTGCAGATGTTGGGACTGTTTGTGTATGTTAGTTAGAAGCTTCTGAAAGTAAAAGTCCAAGAAACGCACGAGCAAATTTGGAGATTGAGTTCAAAACTCAGAAATGGCAAGTTTTGAATTGTTTTTTTGGTGATTTTGTGTTCTTGGTGTTTTCAGTGCTTAAGCATGTGTGACATTTGTGGAAAATAACTTGTGTATGTATAAGAAAAGAGGTTTGAGTGCTTTGGAGAGTCAGAAGTACAAGTTACAAGGTAATTGCTAGGTTACTTGATTTTGAAGAAAAGTGGGAAAACAAGTTTCAAGAGGAAGTACAAGCATGGGCTAGGTGATTGTAAGTGTCTAGACAATCTTCTCTTGAGTTATGGGACTTGTATGATCAGAATAAAGCAAGTGCAAAGCTCAAGAACAAGTTTTATGCAAAAAGTTACTTTATCAAATTGTCATTGTGCACTTTCTTCCCAAAATGGATATAAAGCATGGCCTTGCATTGAATGCTTGAATTGAGACCTCTAACAGTTGTGAAAGCAATTAATTATGGAGTGCCTAACAAGTTTTAGGCCTGTAAAGTAGAGGTTATGCAGCATAAGTTTGAATTTTGAATCTTGTTCATCACAAAATGACTTGTAATTCAAGTGTGAAAACCCTAACTTCATCTCTTCGATTCTCCCTACTCAAAAATGATCTCAAGGATTTCATTGACATTTTGGAAAGCTTGTAATGTGCTCTACAATCCCTCTTTTAATCACTTTTGAAAATTACCCTTGGAACTATATGAAAAAGTGCCATGAAGTTAGGTCAAAATCCTGACCAAATTAGGGAAAAATTTTCACTAAGTGTTTTATTTCATGACCATTTGTTCTTAAAATTATAACATGAGATCCAAGCACTTTTGTTAGGAGTTGTGTAAAGAAATGTTGTAGATTTCATGGATATCTACAACTTTCATGTTGAAAGTTTCTTTTGAATCATCTTGCATCATGGTGAAAAGTTTGCTCAAAGTTGTGAAAAAATAAGAAATTTTTAACACTTAGAAAAATTTCTAAGTTTAGAAATTTTAACTTTTCAAAATGAAATATTGAATTTTTGATTTCTTGATGAATAAGTTTCATATTTTGGAATTCTTTGATGATTTGTGATCTTTGACATTTGATTTTGACCAAAAAGTCAAAGTTTGACTTTTCAGTATACAGTTGACTTTTGATCAGTTGACTAAAAATTCATCTGTCAATCCATTGGACTTGAGCAATGTTTTGAGCCATGTCATTAGGTAAAAATGATGAAATTGGACTCTTTAGATCATTCATTAAACCAATTGATCATTTGCTAGGTCAAAAATCAGAAATTGCCCTTTCCCAATCAAAACCCTAATTTTGACCATTTTGCCCTTTTGAAGATTTGATCAAATTTCTTGAGGAATTATGGTCCAAACTTGATCAAATGATACATATGAGTTTAAAATGTTGATGTGGATAAAAAATTATGAATTTTTACTATAAATTGGCCACATATGACTTTTTCCTCAATATAGTTGATTTTTAGGTTAACTGCTCAACTGACTGAGCAAAAGTGTGATCCAAAGCTTGAAACATGACATGAGTAATCTTTAGGGTCCATAATGGTCTATGAAAGTCATATGGGGAATTGGAAGTTCAAATATCCGTGTGCAATCTCAAACTCTAATTTCGGTCATTAGTGCTTAAGGAGATCTTGTGAGCAAATTCTTGATAAGTGAGAGGGCAAATTTTGGGGTACAACACATGTATTTGGTCAAAATTCAAAAACTGAGCCTTCTTAGTCAAAACCCTAATTTTGACCATTTTACCCTTTTGGAGATCTGATCAAATTTCTTGAGAAACTGTGATCTAAACTTGACCAATTGACATATAGAAGTTCAAAATGTTGATATGGATAAATAATTATGAAGTTTGACTGTAAATTGACCACAGTTGAATTTTTTCCCAATATAGTTGATTTTAGGTCAACTGATCAATTGAATGAGCAAAAATGTGATCTAAAGCTTGAAACATGACATGAGCAATCTTGAGAGTCCAAAATGATCCATGAAAGTCATATGGGGCATTGAAAATCCAAATGCACTTGTGCAAACTCAAACCCTAATTTTGAGTAATCAGTGTTGAGGAAGTGCCTTGAGTTGATCCATCTTTGTGTAATCTTGAACTAATGGAAATCTGGTGAGAGAAATCTTGAGAAAATGAGAGGGAAAATTTTGGGGTACAACACATGTGGTACCAAATGTTATCCTTACCAGTCCTGCTGGATCCACATCTCCAAGTCAGATAACCACTAATAAAAGTTTGATTCAGCTTTAAGCTTTCAAACCCCTCAGCGTTAGGTTTAGGATAAGTCACTAATTCCAACAGAATTACCAAACATTTCCTATTGAAACAAATGATACATGTTCAGTCTCAACATAAATATGAAATTAAGATTCATTTCCATATCTTAATCATACAAGCATATTTCACATAATTCGACACATTTGAATTATCTTCACCAAATTGCACAACATACCTCAATCATGTCATCAATCACATACAATGTATTCTCATAGCATTAATTAATTCATCATATCATTATAACATGTAGCAAACAAGTCCAAACCATGTTATATTCAATCAACATCAATTTCCAACAATTACATACACAAAATCAAGTAATTGTTTTCTCATTAAAAGTCATCCAAAACCAACCCAAAACACATCGAATAAATTATTAAAATTCATGCAAATAAATGATAAATCATAACATACAAGACTCCCATCCAAACAAAAAAATAAAATATTTATTCTCCCAGGTGATCGCACTAAGCGCCTAATAGCCCCCTAAGCGCCCTCACGAAAAACCAGAAAAATATGCTTACAGACAGTTCTGTCTTGTTATGAATTTCTCACCTAAAATCCATTCCAACACCCATTTTCACTGATTAAATGTATTATAACTGTTGTACCCCAAAATTTTCCCTCTCATTTCTCAAGATATTTCCTACAAATATCTTCAATGCCTCAAGTTTGTGCAAGTATAGACTAGGTCAAACAATCTCCTCAACACTGATGCCTCAAATTAGGATTTAAGTTTGTACAAAGGAAGTTGGATTTCTAATATTTCAAATGACTTTCATGGATCATTATGGACCCTCAGGATTATTTATGTCATGTTTCAAGTCTTGGATCACAATTTTCCAAGAAAGTCATTCGAATTGTCAAAAGGCCAAAATGGGCAAAATTAGGGTTTTGGCTGAAAATGACCAAAATTTTATTTTTGACCCAATACCTAATTTATTGGTTGGAATCATGATCTCAAGGACCCGATCGCGTCATTTTGACATAATCGCATATTTCAATTCATCTCTTGAGATTAGTGGATTGATAGACAAAATTTGGTCAACTGGTGAAAAAAATCAACTGTACATTAAAAAGTCAAACTTTGACTTTTTGACAAAAATCACATCTCATCAATACATCCAAAATATGAAATTTGATCATCAATAATCAAGAGAGTCAAAAATCCAACTTTGCAAGACTTGGAAAATTTTCTAAATATTTTCTATACTTGTTAATTTCATTGCTTCATGACATCTTTTCACTACAATTAAAAATGATTCAAGATGTTACAAATAATTCAAGTTATTATAAAGTTTCATTTTTACAAGATTACAAATCCTAAGCTTTGCCTTGCTTGAATTTTTCCCTTTAACTCAATGTCCAAACTTTACAACTATGTTGTCCGTAAAACCAAACTTGTTTCACGCTACAAACAATGTTATCCAAATTACTACTAAACAAACTATGATATGCTACCTCTAAACACTGCTACAATACTCCAAAATTATTGCAAACCAGTCCATTTTTTAATGGTATTTTACTGTCAAAAAAACTGTTGTAAATCAGTCCAAAACTGCTCTATACAGTCTGCTCCAACCTGCATCATAACAACCACAAAATTTCATCAAAAAGGATTAAGAAAATTGTGTGGAAAAAGTATCAAAACATTAGGAAAAAATATTTCAAATTGTTATTTGTTTTTCTCCCAAAATTCCAGCAAAACTCATCTATAAATCGATTGTTTTGATAACACACAAAGGGTTGGCTTTTAGAGAGAAAAGAGAGAAGAGAAAAAACCAAAAAACATTCTTTGAAAACTCTACTCATTCGTAAAAGACCCTTTCTCAAACTCATCTCTATTTTCATTCACCAAAATATAACCCCAACCCATTGTTCCATCTTACAAACTCTCCCATAAACCAACCAGCCAAACACTTCACATCACATAAAGATTGTTCTAACATAAGAACAGTTTCTGTAACACCTTTATCATCACCTTCTAAACATAAAAAACAGTATTTTTCACCTTTGACTAGGTTGGAGCGATTCTGGAACTTTGCGGCACAGAGCAATGATTGAAGTAGCTTCAAGGAGGAGCTCATTCAATCATCATTCTTTATCCGGAGACATCCATACGTGTTCCAAAGTTTCACTTCAAGAGGTATACTTTTTCCCAAACTGTAATATCTTTATCCATACATCATTTAATGTTTGTGTTCAAAAGATATATAAAAAAGATAGATCAAAAGAGAAAACTCAGTAAAAAAAGCCAAGACAGGGGGTTGACACGGGTGCCTTTGTCATACGACACGGCCCGTGTCAACTCAACTGTTTAAAAAATATAACAAAAGTGCATGACAGGGTGATGACACAGGTGCCCGTGTCACAGGATACGACCCGTGTCATACCTACTGGAACCACGAGCTAACAAAGATGCAAGTCAGGGTGCTGACACAGACGCCCGTGTCACAAGACACGGCCTGTGTCAAGTCTATTGGAGCCAGAAACAGGAAAAGTAGCAATTCAGGGTGTTGACACGGGTGCCCGTGTCACAAGACACGGCCCGTGTCAGCTTAGATGGTGTAGAAATAAAAAACGCGCATGGATCATTATAGGGTGCTAACACGGGTGCCCGTGTCACAAGACACGGCCCGTGTCAGACCAAACAGCATAAATCTTGATTTTTTGACTTTTTGCTTTTATTTTCATTCGATTTGGTATTAATAGTATAATTATATTTTATTTTCTTTTATCTACCCATTTGTAAACGTATACCCCCATCCCCTAAAGTGATGTAATAACGTAGGATTTTAATCTCGGCAAATTTATCTCTTTAATATAATTATTAGAAATTAGGGTGTGTATGTCAAGATAAAATCAACCTTAGAGAACCCTAATCTCAAAGACCAAAATGCATGCAATCAAACACACTTCACACACGTACACCTCTAGGGTAACCTTGCTTGTTACCTAGGAAAATAGTCATGTCACTGGAATATGGGCGTTTTCACAAAGAACCTCGATAAAAAATATTGTAGTCCCTCGATGTCCCATGATGTTGCCTTCGGTAAACGATCTAGTCCCTTACAAAAATTGCTAAAATGTCTCATAAGTTTCCTTCTATGACTATACAATTGACCCACGCTTGTCCCTTCACATCAAATGATGGGGCTTCTTACCAATTGTTGTACCCCAAAATTTTCCCTCTCATGTTTTCAAATATTTTTACTTATATGGGTGATTACAAACACTTGCTTAAAGAAAATAAGAATTTTGAAAATAAACAAGGTATCTTCGATTGGCATTGAAACAAGGTATCTTTGATTAGCATTGAAACAAGGTATCTTTTATTGGTGTTGAAACAAGGTATCTTCGATTGGCGTTGAAACAAGGTGTCTTCGATTGGCCTTGGGACAAGGTGTCTTCGATTGGCATCTGAGCAAGTTGTCCTTTGATTGGCATTTGGACAAGGAGCTTCGATTGGATGTCCAAAATCCTTTGACACAAGCATGGGCTGTTTCATTCCTGATTTGATTGACAAGGAAATGACTTTCTCTGTGAGTGGCTTCAGCACACAAGGCCAAGATTCCTTCAGATTTTCTTTCAATCCACTAGGCAAAAGCTTCCTTATGCGTTCCTTGGATTCACAAGGCCAAGACCTCTCCAACTGGCCTTCGATTCACAAAACAAAGTCCCCTTCCTACATTCCTTCGATTCACAAGGCAAAAGGTTTCTTTCGACTTGCCTTTGATGCACAAGACAAAGGCCCCTTTCAACTTGCCTTCAATTCACAAGGCAAAGGTCTTCTCCAGACTTGCCGTCAATTCATAAAGCAAAAAATTTCGTCTTCATGCCTGCTTTCGTTTCACAAGCACAAAATTTCCTCTTCATGGTGCCTTTGAAGGACATACATTTTGGTCTACTCGAAAGACACACATTTGTTGGAAACAAAATTGTTTTGACTTTTGATGAGGTTGGTTCAAGCTGCTTGTTGGGAAAGATATTATATGCTGCCAAGCCCAAGCCTCATGCACCATTACATTCATGACAAAGGAAGTTTCTACTGGCCATAATGAAGTTTTTTTTTATTGGGCTAATTGGGTAGCTTCAGAGTTAATTGAAGGACAAAACAAATAGGGGCTCAATGGAAGAAGCCCCAATGATGAGAATTGGAGTCATTCGAAGGAGAAAATTTTGGGTCAGTCAAAGAGCAAGGATAAGGTGTACTTCGAAGGCATGTTAACAGGGTGTCCTTCGATTGGCATATTAGAGCAAGATGTCTTTAGGTGGGCATATCAACAAAATCAAGAAATCAATGTAGAAGCTGAATGATCAAAGAAGCTCTAATAAAGAGGTTTCTGAACACTTCGAATCAAAACTCTAGGCTAATCAAAGAGCAAGGATAAGGGGTACTTCGAAGGCATGATTAACAAAGTGTCCTTCGATTGGCATATCACAACAAGATGTCTTTAGATAAGCATATCAACAAAATCAAGAAATCAATGCAGAAGCTGACTGATCAAATGAGCTCTAATAAAGAAGTTTATGAACACTTTGAATCAAAACTCTAGGCCAATCGAAGAGCAACGCTGGAGGGAATTCGAAGGATCCCAATGTGTCCAGGTTCATGCTAAGGATCAAAGAGGCATGAATATTTCCAAATTGGAAGTTTTTTAATGTGTCTGATTTTTGTCTCATGGCCTTCAAAGCTTGGTTAATGGTCGTCTCTTGCCATTTCCATGCACTCCCATCTCCTATAAATACAATACACTCACACCACCGGTCAAGGTGGAGATACACACACATTCGAGACACATTTCCCCATAAACCACCCCAAAGCTATCAAAATCCTCATAAGTGGTCCCAATCGAAGGAATCTTCAGCAACGCTGCATTCACTCCATGAAGTCTGCAAGAATTGTTCCCAAGCACTAGCCAATTCACGCCCAAGTCGAAGCATCTCATCCTTGGTAAAATTTCAAATTCATATTCTTGTTTTCATGATGTATTGATGTTTCATAGTGTCTGATTAATGCCTAGTATATTATATACCATAACGTTCACATGGGAATACAAAGATAGAGGGAACGATTTATGTTCTTCATCGAATCCCAAGAAACCTTGGTTTTCTAAGGAAAACGAACCCAGATTCGAATTCAAAGAAGTCAAATTAATGGGAGGTCGAATTAGGGAAAGACTTGGGTTTACACCCAAGTCACGCTTTTGCTTTGTTGACACTTTTTCTTGCTGATTTTAGTACTTTTCTCCACAAGAAAATCATCGGACGCCTCCAGTAACATTCTTTGCTGGATCGAAGGCCTGTCTTTATAGGATCGAAGGCCTGTCTCCATGGATCGAAGACCATCATTGTCCTTGATCGAAGGATTCCTTTTTCTTGCATTCACTCGTACTTTTTTCATTTCTTTTAAATAAATCATAAAAAACATTAGCCTTAGGTTTTTCTAATTAATTTTAACTTTGTAAATTAATTAAATTAATTATTTTAACTTCATTTTATCAATTTAAAATCAATTAGACCTAGATTTATTTAATTCAAATATTCTCTTAACAAAAACAACAAAAAAGGGATTTTCTTGTTTACTTAGGAATTTCTTAGACCTCTCTTTTCCGTTTCGCACACGTTATTTATTTTTCGCATTTTTCATATTTTTGTATCTGCTGATGGAATGTAATAGATAATTAACTAGGGATTTATTGTTTGTTCCTTTATTTTCTTTCTCCCATTTGGACATGTAGATATTCCCCCTCCCCAAAGTATTGTAATAGCGTAGGATTTATATTTCTACACTTTTAATTCCTGTATATATATTAACTGCTAGATGTATGACTAAAAGGATTGTATGGCAAAGATTAAAATGCAAACGCTAGAAAACCTAACACAAAAGACTAAAATAACTGAATACAACACGCATTTCACACATACACCTCTAGGGTACCCCCACTTTGGTTGCCTTCGGAAAAAATAGTAATGTCCCTCGAAACGGTGACGCTTTAGCAAAGACCCATAAATCAAAAGATCATAGTACCTCGATGACCTTACAGTTGCCTTTCGGTAAATGATCTAGTCCCTAAATAGAAATTGCTAAAGCATCTCCACATGTTGCCTTTATGACTGTATGTCCCTTCGATTTTCCCTCAAACATCCAACGACATAGCTACCTACTCACTAATAGTTGGATAGCACTGTCTAAAGGATAGGAGGAAAAGAACGAATTTTTTCGAGTACAAATAGATAGCTGTTAGATGCTTGCTCAAATAAAACAAACTTTTTACACTTACACATTTCAAAAACAAATTTCAAAAACATTATCTTTATCAACACTCTTGAGGACTGATACAAGAGTTATCATGAAGCGAATCTCCGCACTAAGGCAAAATTTCAAAAATAGTTTTCAAAAACACACAAAAGTCAAAAGGTATTTCTTTTCAAATGAGCTAAGCATCTAAGAGCCTGTAGAAAACTACGGATGGAAAGGGTGCTAACACCTTCCCTTTCCATAATCTACCCCCCTTACTCAGAAAATTCTTGAAAAGGTCTTTTTCTATTCTTTTCACCCTTTCCTTAATTTGGATAAAAGAAAAGTCAATTTTGTTTAGGTTGTTACTAAAAGATCTTATACCCGGATCTGGGGCACCTTTTTTAGGCAAGTAGCAATAAATTATGGAATCTGTACGGCGTAGGCCAATATGGACGAAGTGATGGCTACGTTAGCGTGATACTCTGGCTTGTACTAATGTTCCTTGAGTCAGTCAAGGTTAACATTAGGCTTCCTTATAGTGTCATTAAGTGCTAACTGACCTTTAGAACCTTTAATTGACTCATCCTAAGCCATTAGAAAGTAGTGAGATGGTCGGCTTTGGTTCCAACCGAAGATTGGTTGATTCTCGATACTACACTCATTGAGATTGGAATTTTGGGATATTCAGGCCATAATACTCCGTTGCTTGAGCTAGAACAATGCATAAAAGAAAGGTCAGTGATATGAGACTACTTAGAACCCGGTTACTATTAATAGGACAGGTTGTGCCAACTGGAACTTCAAGAGGGTACTTACCTACAAATCCCATGCAAGCCTGAACCTAAGGCTGCTCGTGTGACTTATTTGCCTTCATTATCTAATAATTTGAACTCATTGCAGGGCTTTTGTTTGTATTCCTTGAAGGACTTTATTTGTATAAATTATCCAATAACTCGGATTTCATGCAAGACATACTTGTCTTCATCACCTTACATTTTGCTTTATGCATATCATACACATCATATCACCATACCATGACATTTCCTTAACCATTTCAAGGATCTCAAGGGCCTGTGATGCAGGTTATGATGAACCAGGCGTCTAGCAAGGGGCAATGGGATTTAGTTTCCTCTAGCCAATGTCGTCAAAAGATCAAAACACAATAACTTGAGTCAGAGGCTATGACCCACTCGATATGGTGAGCTCGTTTCTCAAGGAAGGACATTCAACAATATGAAGTTCTTCCGTCAAAGTTGCAGTCAAAATTCAACTTCTGACATTTTCTTGTGTTTACCCCGCGAGATCCTTGAAAACATCGCATAAGCATACCATACATGACATTGCATAGCAGGTATTTCAAGACAGGTTTCTTATCTTTTCTCTATTTATTTCAGCAAAAGAGATGGCTCTTAAACAGTCAGTAAACGAACTTCAAGCTCAAAACGCTCAATTTCAGCAGATGTTCCTGGCTCTAGCCCAGGGGCAAGAAGATCTAAAAAATCTGATCATCAAAGAGAAGAAGAAAAGGGCGAAGAAACTGACTGGTGTCTTGAATTTGGGAAGAAGACTTAAAAGACCAACCAAGAGAGCTCTAGATCTCTCAACTCCATCAAATGAGGGGGACAATCATGAAGATGATGACAACCCAGAGACTGATGAAGATCAAGTTGATTACTCTAAGGAACAATATCCTCCTGCTGATGACAAATACAAACAACCGGAGGATCACTTAAATTCTATGGAGATTCAGCAGATACCCGACTTGGACTTTGAAGACTTAGGGCTAGTTTCGGGAGTGGTCATCCCACCAAAGTTCAAGGTCCCCATATTTGCTAAATATGACGGGGTCTCTTGTCCTAATCTTCATTTGAGATCATACATCAGAAAAATCCAGACTCACACTACTGACCGGAAGTTATTGGTCCATTTCTTCCAAGAAAGTTTGGTCGACACTCAATTGGAGTGGTTCTACCAGTTAGAAGGAACCGAATTTCATACCTGGGGAGACTTTGCTGCTGCTTTCTACAGGAAGTACCAATATAATGTTGACCTCACTCTCACCCGTACACAACTGTAAAGTATGTCTATGGGTTTCAGTCAAGGTTTCAAAGATTACGCCCAGAAATGGAGGGACCTTGTAGGGAGAGTCCAGCCTCCCCTGTCTGATAGGGAGTTGGTAGACATGTTCTTGGGAACATTGTCTGGTCCATTATTCAACCACTTGATTGGAAGTTCTTCGGCTGGGTTCATCGAGCTGATACTGATAGGTGAAAGAGTCGAAAGCGATATTAAGAGTGGGAAGATTCCAATGGATGTACCTTCTAATGCTGAGAAGAAGCCATTCGATGGCAAGCAGGAAGCTAATGCTGTATATGGCCAGGAGAGACGTGCTAGAGGTAACCATAACCCATATGTGGGGATAGTACTAGTCTCTAATCCTACGTCCATGCAACGACATCAACAAGGGAATCAGCGTAAAGAGGCCGCTCCTAAGAGACAATTCACCAAAATCAACATCTCACTAGCTCAAGCATTACAACACATGTTGAAAGCAGGATTGATTACGTTAAAGGCTCCTCTACGGAATCCTAACACCTCTGCTCCTCGCTATCACCCCAGCGAAAGGTGTGCATACCATTCCAATAGTCCCAGACATGATACAAATGGCTCCTGGGCTCTGAAGAACAAAATTCAGGATATGATTGACGCCAAGGAGATTGAATTCGACCCTCGAGAGACTCACCGTGTGATCACTTCTCCTACGCTAAATCATTGAGAGCGTCTAGTTCATTTGTGATTTCTCAATTTTTATTTTCTTTGCTTATTCAAACAATTACTGTCATGTCAAACTTTGGTTTTCCCATTAATGCATTACATATGTTCGTCTTGAATTATGTCATTTTCTTTATATTTAAACTACTTTATTACTTCCTTTTTGTGATATTTAACTCTCGATTAAAATCTCTAAGCTTTTGGAGGGAGGATGACAAAAACGATACCACAATCTCTACAATATGCTTTTGAACAGACCCTGCTGAGAATGTACATGCGTTGTTTCAAATCCTAAACAGTGGAGCTATAAGGAAGACAATACCTAGTCAACACCTTTGAGCCTAAGAAGTAGGAGTTTTTCTTTTCACACAAATTAAAACCCTTAATCATAACCTGGGGCAGGGTAGCTTTTCTCAGTTAATTCAGATGCGCATTCAATCGCATTCTTCCACTTCATACATAACGAATGGCATCAAAGACATCCTTCCAAATCAGAAGAGGGTGATGGCTCCACAAAATCATCAAGACAGGCAATCATTATCTCTCAAAATAAAGTTCCATTGAGTCAAAAACCTATGAAGGAGACTTAAGAAAAACTGGGGCATCCCGCTGACTGTAATCGCAAGGGAAACAGTTCAGGAAAAAGTAGGGATAACAAAATCGAAAAAAAGAGGTCCTACAAATCCTTAACAAAAAATTAATGGGTTACCAAAATGACTGCCTTCTCAAACGAACGTTCAATTTCTGAACCATCACCAAGTATCAGAGCAAAGATTTCAGACTCAATTGGGATCTAAATGCACAATTAGCTGAGCATAGCATTGAAGAACATCACGAAGAACGGGTTGGGTACAAATAAAATTTGATCCTTTATCCTTTTTTTCTTGAACCATGAACCAGGCCACGTTATAACCCTTAAAAGTCCTAGCTGAATAATGGGTTAGTTCGAAAGCATATTTTTACAAAAGGTATCCTGGCTCCTGTACGGTTCGCTATAAATCCTGAGCTGATATCACACTCTTACAATATTTGTTTGTTTTACTAAAAATGAATTTTCAAACTTCAAGACAGACATAAGCTTTGCATTCTTAAAATACCATTGTTTGCATATGACTATTTGTTCAACTGAAGAGAAATTCGCACGACGAATATTCGATGAACAGAAATCCTCTCAGTAGACAGAATCAACTCGGATGGAAAGACATTCTAGTAATAAGCCTTTCATAATCAAGGGGCGTAGCATGATGTCCCACTGATCTGGGGAAGTCAAGTAAAGGTTCAAGGAATCTCTCAAAAATGCCAAATAGCCAGGGACAGATCTCCATCTGAATCACTTGGAGCATTGGACATGAATTCCAGCAACGAATCATGTACGATCAAGCAAACATCTTCTGGCAGTGTGGCAACACTTACTACTATGGACAATGACAATTCTACTACCCGGTGAATGTTGACATAGTCCGAAAATACTACACATGAACAAAGACCCGCTAGGTTGACTCGCCTAGGCAAAAATAAGGGCATCCCGGTGAATCAAAAGGGTTCGGGCAAAATTAGGGATATACATATGAAAAGTCTATACACCTGGCAAGTCGAAAACCTAAAAAGGCGGCTTGGGCAAAAAAGGGTATCCCGATGGACTGAAAATCTGAAAGGACAGTCCAGGAAAAAGTTAGGAATTAAAGCGTACGACTATGTTCCGTCATCTCGTCACTTGTCTATTAGTAGAAGGTATATTACCCTGATCAACATTTACAAGGACTGCAGATGTTGGGATAACAGTCAAACCATCTATAAAATCCCCGACAGATATTTTCTCCAGCAGGTACAGAGGCAGGGGCATCCTGTTACAAGGTCACTGCCATATTCTCAGCATGCAGCCTAATGGTGTTAGGTGTTCTTATATCCCCGACGGAGTAGGAATCTCCAATTTAATGCTCTAACATCTAAAAATTTCCCAGTGAAGTTGCCAAGATTCTCAGGATTCCCCAACAGGATCTCACAAAATCCCCAAGTGTATTACGGAGTTTCCCTTCCCCAACAGATTTATTTTCAAAACAACAAAACAAGAATTCCTGACGGAAACATTCTAAATAAAGAGGACTCTCTTCTAGCAACAATTCAGGTACGATCTAGATACGGATATCATCCTTATACTTATCCACATCATCTTCTAGAAATGGTTCAGGTATTATCCAGAGACAGATGTCATCCTGACACTTATTCCAGACTATCTTCTAGCAAGATGTTCAGGTATGATCCAGAGACACATGTCATCTTGATACTTATCCAGATCATCTTCTAGAAACGGTTCAGGTACGATTCGGAGACGGATGTAATCCTGACACTTATTCCAGACTATCTTCTAGCAACAGTTCAGGTACGATCTAGAGACGAATTTCATCCTGATACTTATCCTGATCATCTTTTAGAAACGGTTCAGGTACGCTCCAGAGACGGATGTCATCCTAACACTTATTCCATACTATCTTCTAGCAAAAGTCCAGGTACGATCAAGAGACAGATGTCATCCGAATACTTATTCAAATCATCTTCTAGAAACGGTTCAGGTACGATCCGGCGACGGATGTCATCCTAATACTTATTCCAGACTATCTTCTAGCAACAAGTCAGGTATGATCTAGAGATGGATGTCATTCTGATACTTATTCAACACATCTCCTGATACAATCATGACATAGATTCACTCTGACAATCCTCAAACAATTCAGAGTTTTACCTTCCCCAACAGAGTTTATATCTCTAAAACTGAAGTTTATCTCCCAGTGTTTTAAATTCAAAAATTAAGACCTACATTTCTTCACCCCCAGAAACAATCATGGATTTATTTCCCTAGTTCAACAATACTGCAATAGAACAGCTGACACGTTCATACATTGCATTTATACAAACATCATAGCATATGCAACACAAATACGCATATCACAATCTCATTTATTTTGAGAGCATCATGCAATTCATACATCATGACATCGCATGAAATTGATTTTACCTTTTCAAGTTAAATTAGCAGATAGACAAACACTATCAACTTGTATAGTAGGTCATAGATTAATGCCCAAAACAATAAAGGGAAACTATCTACACGACCAAGTGGTATGAACTCCCGGAACAAGACGGGTTTACCAACAAATACAACAGGTCTGAGATTAATACCTGAAACCAGCCAGGATAAATATCTCAACGACCGACAATTTTCAAATTCCAGATTAATACCTGTAACAAGCCAGGAGAACTATTTGTGGACGATTGATTGTAGATTAATACCTATAACAAGCCATGAAAACTATCTACATAAGGAGATTAAATATTTATACCTGTAACAAGCCAGGAAAACTATCTTTCTTTCTCAGGTCAGAGATTAATACTTGTAACAAGTCAGGACAACTATCTCAGCGACCAACAATTTTCAAGTTCCAGATTAACACATGTAACAAGCCAGGAGAACTATCTATGAACGACCGATTGTAGATTAATACCTGTAACTAGCCAGGAAAACTATCTACATAAGGAGATTGAAGATTAATACCTGTAACAAGCTAGGAAAACTATCTTTATTTCTCATGTCAGAGATTAATACCTGTTACTAGCCAGGACAACTATCTCAACGACCAACAATTTTCAAGTTCCAGATTAATACTTGAAACCAGACAGGACAACTATCTGCAAACAATTAATTTGTAGATTAACACCTGAAACCATACAGGAAAACTATATTCATGATCAGACGAAGCAATCTTACATGGGTTCCTTCTCATCATCCGGATGCAGTCTAACACTGACTCATCCTAAAGAAATCTTACACGGGTTCCTTCTCATCATCCTAGATGAATTCTAAAACAGACTCATCCTAAAGCAGCCCCATACAAGCTCCTTCCTTCTTATCATTCAGATGCAGTCTAACATGGACTCATCCTGGAAAAGCCCTACACAAGCTCTTTCTAATACATTTTCAGGTAACGGTTAATTCCATTATCCCTAGAAAGTTACTATGAAGCCTGGAATTCAACTAGCAAGCAGTAAACTTTCATATCTCCAATACAGAGATAACTCCTCAGTAGAGCCTTGGACAACTGAAGTTCCTAGATTATATTCCCCACAAAGTTTTCCTCAAGCAAGAGAACACAAGAAACCCACACTCCCTAGCGGATTCCTTCTCAGACAACAGGAACAGGAACCCACACAAAGGGATCATTTATGAAATCAACATCTACTTTGGATGGCATCTTTAAGCCCATCTCCAACGAATCTCTGTCATCTCCTTTAAATGGCATTTGTAAGCCCATTACCGACATCATCAACCATCAGTGTTACTTCGTGTGAGTGCAAATTTCTGGGAACTCTAGTATTCAATAGTCTTCCACCTTTAGATCACAAAAGGCAGACAAGGCAATCTAAATCTTCAGGTTTAATAAGATTGAACAGGGGAAACTGTTGTACCCCAAAATTTTCCCTCTCATGTTTTCCATGATTTTTTCTTATATGGGTGATTTCAAACACTTGCTTAAATAAAATAAAAATTTTGAAAATAAAAAAGGTATCTTTGATTGGGATTGAAACAAGGTATCTTTGATTGACATTGAAACAAGGTATCTTTGATTGGTGTTGAAACAAGGTATCTTCGATTGGCGTTGAAACAAGGTGTCTTCAATTGGACTTGGGACAAGGTGTCTTCGACTAGCATCTGAGCAAGTTGTCCTTTGATTGGCATCTAGACAAGGATCTTCGATCGGATGTCCAAAATCCTTCGACACAAGCTTGGTTCACAAGACTTCAACTAAGCATGGGCTATTTCATGCCTGATTCCATTGATAAGGAAATGACTTTCTCTGTGCGTGCCTTCAGCATACAAGGCCAAGATTCCTTCAGATTTTCTTTCAATCCACTAGGCAGAAGCTTCCTTATACTTGCCTTGGATTCACAAGGCCAAGCCCTCTCCAACTGGCCTTCGATTTACAAAACAAAGGCCCCTTCCTACATGCCTTCGATTCACAAGGCAAAAGGTTTCTTTCGACTTGCCTTTGATGCACAAGGAAAAGGCACCTTTCGACTTGCCTTCAATTCACAAGGCAAAGGGCTTCTCCAGACTTTCCTTCAATTCACAAAGTAAAAAATTCCCTCTTCATGCCTGCTTTCGTTTCACAAGCACAAGATTTCCACATTATGAACATACAAATGGTGCCTTCGAAGGACATACATTTTGGTCTACTCGAAAGACACACTTTTGTTGGAAACAAACTTGTCTTTCCTTTTGATGAGGTTGGTTCAAGCTGCTTGCTAGGCAAGATATTATATGTTGTCAAGCCCAAGCCTCATGCACCATTACATTCATGACAAAGGAAGTTTCTATTGGCTAGAATGAAGTTTTTTTGTTGGCCTAATTGGGTAGCTTCAGTGTTAATCGAAGGACAAAACTAATAAGGGCTCAATCAAAGAAGCCCCAATGATGAGAATTGGAGTCATTCGAAGAAGACAATTTTAGGACAGTCGAAGAGCAAGGATAAGGTGTATTTGAAGGCATGTTAACAAGGTGCCCTTCGATTGGCATATCAGAGCAAGATGTCTTTAGGTGAGCATATCAACAAAATCAAGCAATCAATGTAGAAGTTGACTGATCGAAGAAGCTCTAATAAAGAGGTTTCTGAACACTTTGAATCAAAACTCTAGGCTAATCAAAGAGCAAGGATAAGGGGTACTTCGAAGGCATGATTAACAGAGTGTCCTTCGATTGGCATATCACAACAAGATGTCTTTAGATAAGCATATCAACAAAATCAAGAAATCAATGCAGAAGCTGACTGATCGAATAAGCTCTAATAAAGAAGTTTATGAACACTTCAAATCAAAAACCTAGGCCAATTGAAGAGCAACGCTGGAGGGCATTCAAAGGATCAAAATGTGTTCGGGTTCATCCTAAGGCTCAAAGAGGCATGAATATTTCAAAATTGGAAGTTTTTTAATGTGTCTTATTTTGGTCTCATGGCCTTCAAAGCTTGGTTAATGGTTGTCTCTTGCCATTTCCATGCACTCCAATCTCCTATAAATACAAGACACTCACACCACCAGTCAAGGAGGAGATACACACACACATTGGAGACACGCTGCCTCATAAACCACCCCAAAGCTATCAAAATCCTCATAAATGTCCCCAATCAAAGGAATCTTCAGCAACACTCAATTCCCTCCCCGAAGTCTGTAGGAAGTGTTCCCAAGCACTAGCCAATTCACGCCCAAGTCGAAGCATCTCGTCCTTGGTAAAATTTCAAATTCATATTCTTGTTTTCATGATGTATTGATGTTTTCTAGTGTGTCATTTATGCCCAGGATATTATATAGCACATCATTCACATGGGCATACAAAGATAGAGGGCACGATCTGTGTTCTTCATCGAATCCCAAGAAACCCTGGTTTTCTAAGGCAAACGAACCCAGATTCGAATTCAAAGAAGTCGAATTAATGGGAGGTCGAATTAGGGAAAGACCTGGGTTTACACCCAAGTCATGTTTTTGCTTTGTTGACACTTTTTCTTGCATATTTTAGTACTTTTCTCCATAAGCAAGTCATCAGACTCCTCCAGCAACATTCTTTGCTGGATCAAAGGCCTGTCTTCACAGGATCGAAGGCCTGTCTCTGTGGATCAAAGACCATCATTGTCCTTGATCGAAGGATTCCTTTTTCTTGCATTCACTCTTAATTTTTTCATTTCTTTTAAATCATAAAAAATATTAGCCTTAGGTTTTTCTAATTAATTTTAATTTTGTAAATTAATTAAATTAATTATTTGAACTTCACTTTATTAATTTAAAATCAATTAGACCTAGTTTTATTTAATTCAAAAGTTTTCTTAACAAAATCAACAAAAAAGGGATTTTCTTGTTTACTTAGAAATTTCTTAGACGCCTCTTTTTTGTTTCGCACGCGTTATTTGTTTTTCACATTTTTCATATTTTTGTATCTGCTGATGGAATGTAATAGATAATTAACTAGGGCTTTACTGCTTGTTCCTTTATTTTCTTTCTCCCATTTAGACATGTAAATATCCCCCTCCCCAAAGCATTGTAATAGCGTATGACTAATATGATTGTATGACAAAGATTAAAATCCAAATGCTAGCAAACCTAACACAAAAGACTAAAATAACTGAATACAACACACATTGCACACATACACCTCTAGGGTACCCCCACTTTGGTTGCCTTCGGAAAAAAAAGTCATGTCCCTTAAAACGGGGACGCTTTAGCAAAGACCCATAAATCAAAAGATCATAGTCCCTCGATGACCCTACATTTGCCTTTTGGTAAATGATCTAGTCCCTAAATAGAAATTTCTAAAGCATCTCCATATGTTGCCTTTATGACTGTATGTCCCTTTGATTGTCCCTCAAACATCCAACGACAGGGCTACCTACTCAGTAATAGTAGGATAGCATTGTCTAAAGGATAGGAGGAAAAGAACAAACTTTTTCGAGTACAAGTAGATAGTTGTTAGATGCTTTCTCAAATAAAACAAAATGTTTACACTTACACATTTCAAAAACAACTTTCAAAACATTCGCTTTATCAACACTCTTGATGACTAATACAAGAGTTATCATGAAGCGAATTTCCGCACTAAGGCAAAATTTAAAAAATACTTTTCAAAAACAAAAAAAAGGCACAAGGTATTTCTTTTCAATGAGCTAAGCATCTAAGAGCTCGTAGAAAAGTACAGATGGAAAGGGTGATAACACCTTCCCTTTCCATAATCTACCCCCTTACTCAGAAAATTCACGAAAAGGTCTTTTTCTGTTCTTTTCACCCTTTCCTTAATTTTGATAAAAGAAAAGTCGGTGGCGACTCTTGCTTACCGTAACATTTGTGAACTCAAACGCAAAACCAGTATAACATTCGGTTCTACCACCGTATCACACCAATCAATGGTAAGATAGCAACACTAAAAGGAGGAGGGAAATAACAAAGACCTTTTGAGTAGGTAGGACGCTGGTGGTTGCTTGCTCATCAAACTAAAATCATTTTCACACTTACACTTTCAAAACATCTTAAAAAAACAAACATCTCTTTGAACTATTTTCAAAACCAACACTTTGTATACATTCTTATAGAGACGATAAACATTATAAAGTTTTCCAAAACAAAGGAGTTGTCAAAATACTTTCAAAAACCTACCACAAACACATTTCAAACAAAGCATTTTCAAAGTGATCTAGCAAGCAACTAAGATCCCATAGATAACTACGGATGAAAATGGTGCTAACACCTTCCCTTTTCATAACCTACCCCCCGAACTCAAGAAAATATCTCAAAAGGTCTTTCCTTATCTTTTCACCCTTTCCTTTATTGAATAAAAGAAAAGTCGGTGGCAACTCTTGCTATCCGCAATAATTGCGATCAAACACAAAACACCCAAGTCTGTTCTCCCACCGTATTTCAATAACCTATATCTATCATATAGTATCAATATAAACATCAAAACATGACTTCTAACATCAATTTCACGATTTCACATTCAAACCCTAAAATGTAAAAATCTAGAAATTGAAGAAAAAATCCCTAGTTTCATGTTACTACCCATTACATACTCATATATAATTTCATAATAACAAGAAATCTCACCGTTAACTTGGATGTAGACTCTTCCTAGGTTTTCCTTCTTCTTCTCTTCTCGTCTCCTCCTTTCCTCTTTTCTCCTCTTATCTTCTTTTGATAATTCTCTTATAATTCTTTTTTCTCTTACAACTCTTACTAACCCTTGTTTTCTCTATTGGGCTTATCTCAGCAACTCATTAATGAAACATAAGGGCCGATACTTAATTATGTTATTCTGACAGTACTAGCCCAATTACTTAATAAACATATTTCAATTAAATTAATTACTCACATAATCACACAAAATCAAATAATTAAATAATTATCACCTAATTTATAATTAACATGGCAATTAATTAATTAAATAAATGATAAGGAAAATTGGGGTGTTACAACTCTCCCCCACTTAAAAGATTTTTATCCTTGAAAATCACCTCAAACAAAAAACTCAAGATAAGACTCTCTCATCTGACTCCCGAGTTCTCATGTCACATTTCCACCCGCCGGTCCTCCCTAAGCTAACTTCACCAAGGCAATATCTTTACCATAAAGTTTCTTCGACTCTCGATCCTCTATCCGCGTAGGTGATGTCTCCACAGTCAAGTTATCTCTCACATGAACATCATCTAATTGGACAACATGAGACGGATCCGAAATGTATCTCCTCAACTGAGACACATGGAACACATCATGGAGATTAGGAAGCGACAGTGGAAAAGCAATCTGATAAGCCACTTCATCTACTTTCTCAAAAATCAGATAAGGACCAATAAAATGCGGCGTCAACTTATGTGACTTCAAAGCTCGACCAACACTCGTTACCGGAGTAACTCTAAGAAAGACATGATCTCATTTATCCAACTCAAGTGCTTTCCTCCTCTTATCATGATAACTCTTCTGACGACTCTGAGAAGCCTTTATCTTCTCCTGAATCATCTTAATATTATCCGTAGTCTACTGAACTATCTCAGGTCCAACCACAACACTCTCTATATTCTTCCCAACATAAAGGCGTCATACACCTTATACCATACAAAGCTTCAAACAGTGCCATTTCAATACTCGAATGGAAACTGTTGTTGTAAGTGAAATCAATCAAAGGAAAATAACCATCCTAAACACCTCCTTGTTCCAAAACATAAGCTCTCAAAAGATCCATAAGTGACTGAGTCGTCCTCTCAGTCTGAAAATTTGTTTGTGGATGATAAGAAGAACTCAAATGCAACTTTGTATCCAAAGCATTATGAAAACCTTCCAAAAATATCGAAGTAAACCTCGTATCCCTATCTAACACAATACTAGACAAAATACCATGAAAACTTACAATCCTCACAATTTACAGCTTTGCAAGCCTCTTCATCGGATAATCCATTGTCGTCAGAATAAAGTGAGTAGATTTCATCAACCTATCCACAATAACCCAAGCATCTTCACAATTACTCAATGTTCTAGGTAAACCAGAAACAAAATCCATTAAAATACTATCCCATTTCCATTTAGGAATAGATAACGATTGCAATAAACCCGACAACTTCTGATGTTCAATCTTCGACTTCTGACAAATCAAACAAGAACACACAAATTCTGCAATCTCTTTCTTCATACTTGGTGTTGTACCCCAAAATTTTCCATCTCATTTCATTCAAAAAGATCTCTTCATGCTCTTAGGTTTTCCAATTGCTCAAGGCAACCAAAGCTCCTCAGGCCTCAGGACATCTCAACTGATTTTTCATCATGGGATTCAGAGTAGCAAGTATTGATCCTGAATAACTTTTTTCTCCTATTTTTTTGGCTTCTATGCTAAGGCTTTGATTATTGAAGCGAGTAATGTTTTTCTTGACAAAACTCTTGAAGCATTATGAAGTTTCTTCCAAGGTAAGATATTGTTCTTAAGTTCAGTAATTAAGGAGAAGTTTCTACATAGATTTTCATTAGAAGAGATTTTATCTGGTTCCTATGATTAAGTTATTTCTGAGCTACTTGTCGAGCCATTAATTTTGAGGATAGATATTGAAGCATATTATGCAAGAATTGTTTAAGTTGTTGGGCTTTTAGAGTTCATCTTTGTTGGGCATATTGTTTTCATTATTGTAACCTTAAAGAGATTTAAGGCATCAAGATGATTCAAAATTTGATTTTTATTCAAACTTTCACTCAAGAAGCTTCAAATGGAATTTAATCTCATAATTTGGAAAGTTGTTGTCCATGTTTTGCATTCAAGATACAAGCATGATTCTCAAGGCAAACATTGCAAGTTCATTTCTAAAATTCATTATCTTTCATGTCAAATTTAAGACTTTTAAAGTTCATGGATTCAAGATATGATTAAGCTTCATTCAAAGTTCAAATTACAAGGCAAATTATTTTTTTAAAAGTAAAAACCAAATGAGATTTCTAAAATATAATGAGATTATATGTGATTCTAAAATCTTCATACTTCATGGCTTCCCTCCAATAGCTTTTCCATGACAGCCACAATTTCCTTCAAGCCCTTGCCCACTTTGCTCAATCACATGAAAACAAGGAAAACACAAATTGGTTAGCAGTCATCAATAAACATGAAGATAAACAAAAGGTTTCAAATTTTTCTTTTCAAAGTTCATCACTAGAGTCTTGTGATAGGAATCAATTAAAGGGTGGTTTTTAATCATGTTTATGCACGACAACAATAAAGCCTAATATTGTTTTGTTTCACAAACAACAAAATCAGAGTTACAATGCTAATCATGGGCTTATTTTCTATACTAAAAATCTCAAACAAATGCACAAAGAGGCTTTTGTTTAGTTCACAGTAAAGAAAAAAGAGAAGAAAATGGTCACTAATTCAGGACTTTATCACAGTGCAATAAAAATAGGCCAGTACAAAATCGCAAACTCCAGCCCAAAGCAAGTACAAAATGATAGTCAAGCCCAAATACAGGCCTCATAAACATTTTGTTTCAAACAAAATCAAAAGGTACAAAGTTCAATCATGGGCCTAATTCTCTACTGCAAATCACAAACAATTTGGTTCACTGTATAAAACATAAGTTTCAAGTATATGTTTGTTCATATTTTGATGGAAAGTACAAGCCCACGGTTTACATTCAATCAAGAAAGTCCAATAAACATTGTCTCATTCCATTTTTAATACAAAAAAGTAATAAAATATCACACCTCAGCAAAATCAAGGACAAATACAAGACTGCAGTAACAAATTTTGACAGAGGCCACAAACATAAATAGATATCATAAAAGGAACAAAAATAGAAAGTCAGAAGCCCAATACAGAAATGAAATTCTCATAGGCCTTCTATCTCAATAATTGAATCCATAAACAGAAAAATCCTAAAGTGATATCAGTATATAAGCATCAATTGCACAGAAAAAAAAAAGAGAATACTGTTCATATCAGAGAAACACAAAAGTTGCGCAAGCATCCAATACCAAACCCTAATTGTTCATCCTTTTCCCGATTCACAAACCCTTCCAAAAATCAGACAGAAGACGTTTCACAAAGCAGAATCGTTCACGTTTCAATATCTCAGCAAGCTATCAAACACGGAAACCCTAACGTTGATCATTTTCCATATTCACCAAACCCTTCAGAAAATGTAAAAAGATTGCAAGTTTGAATCATAAAGAAGAAGAGGAAGAGATTTTCGTAGCAAATCAGAAAGATCTCACCAGAAAAAGCCTCAAAAGGTTAGAAAGCTCACAGATCTGAATGCCACGGTCTTTGTCTCTCTCTTTTTCTTTTTGTTTTGCTTTCTATTTAGCATTCTTCATCATAATCATCGATTGTTGTCACATCTTAGCATTTAGGGTTTCAAAAATCCCCTTCTAGATCTAGACTTTATCATTGCATTTTATAAATAAAAAATAGCCACATATTAGTAATTACAAGAAGAAGAGGAATCAGATTATGTAAAAAAATGTTAGATAGGAGCTACGCCGCCTCCGTCACCGTCATGAGGCGATTTCCAGCACGACACATTTTTTGTCTCTGACAGAGACCATTCAGAGAGAACGAGAGAGCATTAGAGGAAAAGAGATGTTTATTTTTTAAAAATGGCTTATTTTGTTTTAATCTGGTTATTTTGTTAAATAATTTGTGTTAATTAAGACCAAATTCGGTGGTGACATTTGTCACCACCTCTAATCCAACACCTGCTTGATCCTGTAAACCACATCCCACTGTCATACCGTGTACCATCGCTTCACTGCCACCTGATCAACGTCAAACGCACCAAATATGTGAATCCACGGTGTACCTTCTGCAGCCTATCACACCAGATCATCCGGACATCATCTTGGGTTTGGGCTTCCCTTTATTTGGGCCTGGAAGGATTTCTTTCTGCACTCCAGATTTTGCTTCAGTCCAGGCCCATTTCTAAACCTTCTATATTTCTCTTTATTTATTTTACATATTATTTATTTTTGTTTTGCTTATTAATTTATTTTGATATTATAGTTAAATTTGTAAATAGATTAATATTGTTTTAAATAATTATTAGTTTTAAAATAATTTTTGTTTGACATTATTAATAAAATTATTAATTAATTTTATCAAATGAAAAGAGTTTTAACTCAAATAATTATTTAATAGTTTGGACTTGTATTTTGTGATTTAATTATAGCTTGGGTGTTTATTTCTTATGTCATTCCCATTCATAAATTTGTACCCTCATCCCCGTAGCGTTGTAATAGCGTATGACATTTTATTTTTGTCTTTACTGTTTTACTTATTACTGTATAGTAATTAGGCGTGTATGGCAAGATTTAAAATAAATCGCTAGATAACCCTAATCAAGACAAATTAACTGAAATCAAAACACTATTCACACACGCACCTCTAGGGTAACCTCACTTGTTACGTTCGGATAAAACATTCATGTCCCTCGAACGTGGGATGCTTTAGAAAAGACACTCGGTTAAGAGATCGTAGTCCCTCGATGACCATTCGATGTTGCCTTCGGTAAACGATCTTAGTACCTTACGAAAATTGCTAAAGCACCCTACAAGTTGCCTTTATCACTGTACAATGACCCGCACCTGTCCCTCACATCCACTGATATAGCTTCCTACTAACTAATGGTAGGTGTGATATGGTGGCAAAACCGACTTTTATACTGGTTTTGAGTTTGTATTCGCAAATGTCGCGGTAAGCAAGAGTCGCCACCGACTTTTATTTTATCCGACAAAGGAAAGGGTGAAAAGAACAGAAAAAGACCTTTTCTCGAGATTTCTCAGTACGGGGGGTAGATTATGGAAAGGGAAGGTGTTAGCACCCTTTCCATCCATGGTTTTCCATTGGCTCTTAGGTACTTGCTCATTTTTGAAATTGCTCGTGTTTGTGTGTTTTGAAAAAGCTTTGAAAATGCCTTAGCACGACGATTCACTTTACGGTATCTCTTGTATCAGTCCTCAAGAGTGTGATAAAGCGTTTTGAAAACTTTTGTTTGGAAAGTATGTTTGAAAGTGTAGGGTGTAAAAATTTGTTTGAGCAAGTACCTAACAATTATCTACCTACTTAAAAAAAGGGGTTCTTTTCCTCCTATCCTTTAGATCGTGTTATCCTACTATTAGTGAGTAGGTAACCCTAGTCGTTGGATGTTTGAGGGACTATAGAAAGGGATGTACGGTCACTAAGGCAACATGGCAAGATCTCTTAGTAACTGTCATAAAGCCCTAAGATCACTTTTATACCGAGGCAACAGTCGAAAGGGTCATCGAGGGATTAGTGATCTATAGACTTAAGGACAACCACTAAGAATTCTCACGTTTCGAGAATTGTGATTGTAATTTGAAGGCAACCGAGTGAGGTATACCCTAAGGGTGCAAGTGTGCGGCAGTGTGCTTTTTCAGATATATCTTATCTTGTGCAATAAGGGTTATCTAGGTTCAATTAATCATTATCTTTCAGGCAACCCTATTAAACATTCATCTAAACAGTTTATCGTGCGGGAAAATAAATGGCGGAAAAATAAAATTCCTAACTATTACAAGGCTTTTGTGCAATTACATAATTAATGATTGAAAAGTAAAATGCCGAATTTAAAAACCCTAATTAAGCCATTACAAACCGGGCGCAGTTACATCAATAGTAAAAAAAAATAATCATATGGAAAAAGTAATTAAGCGCGAGAATTAAAATTAAAAAAAAGGTGCAAAACCCTAAGAATCTAATATGCTCATTGAAAATATATTTTTTTGAATTTTTTTAAAAAATGATTTGAAATTGACCTAATCTTCTAATTAATTTTAATTAATGAAAATAAGTTAAAATTGATTAAAATAATTAATTTGCAAAAATTAATTTAATAAAAAAAACTAAGTCCTATTTTTGTGATCATTTTCTGATTATATAAAAAAATTGATTTAAGTAGAAATTAAACTAATTAGATAAAAATAAAAATAGTAAAATTAAAAAGAGTGAAGAAATGGGCCTGAGGGGTGTAAACCCAAATTGGAGGGTGTTTTTGCTGAATTTGTCCAAAGCCTAAGATCATGTGGCCCATAACCAGCGCTGGATCCAGTATTGTTGGGAGCCTGGAGGTCCATCATAGGGAGATTCATTGGAAGCGTTAGATATGGGTGTTGATTGATCCAAGGGTGATGAACTTGAGGTGTAGGATGAGTGTGCTGGGAATGATAGCATTGGATCTGCAAATAGATTTTAATAAAAATAATATATAGGAGGCAGGGATCGAACCTCTGACCTCCTACACGTGCGCGCTTTGAAACCATCTAGCCTTGCCACTGAGCCAACTCTTCATTTGTTATTTAAAACACACATAATATATTATATAGAACAAAGGTTAGTGATTGTAATAAAAACACGCGCCAAGTTCAAACTGGCCAATCGGATCACGCCACGTAGTCGTCTTCCTTGATGGACTATCGTTTTAGACAAGGAACCTTAACCTACAGACATGGCTTTAAATATAGGACCTGCATATTTCAAAAATCACAACCAAGAAACATAAATTTAATCTAAATACATAGATCAACTGGGTCTGATCTCGTGAGTACAATGGTACTCTTTTTTTGGCTTAATTTCACCTGTAATGAAAAACCCTAAAATGAAGCTTCAAACCCTAGCAATGACAAGTTATCAAATATGCCTCAAAACTCTTAATTAATTATACAAACAGATTCTAAATGATGATACAAACATGAATGTATGTTTAGAAAACGTTTATAATGCGTAAATTCTCAAAACCAAATTCAAGAATGAAGAACAAACTGTGGGGTCGTGGAGGACGATTTTGGACGTCTTGATGCGTGCAAGTGATCTAGCTAGCTTTCAAATATGTCCAGGAACGGATTGCCAAACTTCAAAGTTCTTGAATCTGTCTCTAAATCAAAATTCGATCACTACTTTTTTGTCCAAAATTTTGAGTTTCTTCTCTCAATTCTACACTGCCAATCCTTGATTTCTTGATCTAGAAATGTTATGAATATATAGTAGAGTGAATTAGGTCAACAAAACTGAACACAATCTTTGAAAATTTGTGAGAAAAGATTTGATTTGTATCTTGTATTTTTTATTTCTAAATTTGGCCAAATTATGCTATATTCATCCCAATCATCCCTTGCACGACTTCCTTGATTTGCCATCTGATTATAGACTCATCATTTGGTCATAAAATCAAATCTTGGATTTTATTTTATTATTCCACTATTTTATTTGATTTATTTTGATTTTAACGAATAAAAAATCAAAAAAAATAATAAAAATAATGAAATAATATGTGGATAAGCTCAGGGGTCATGGACCATCTTAGGAACAAGTTTCAAACAAGAAAACATGGGCCCATTTGGAAAAAATCAATTTTGATCAATGTATACTTCATGCCCATTTCCAAAAATTGGTCAACTTTAGCAATGCATATCTCTCTCATTTTTACCCTAAGAGGGTGTTCTTGGACTTTTATAAATCTTAGGATGTCCTCTAAACAACCCTTTTAGTCTCATCTCAATTGGATCTTCCATGTTCATGTAAGGAGCTTTGACCCAAAAGGTGTTTTTGTTGACTTTTTGAAATGACCTATAATGTATGAACTTGTATCTTTTGATTGAGGCATTTCTTGACCTTGAAGGCTGGAGAGAAGTTGTAGGGAATTGGGTTCTCTTCAAAATGAGCCTTGGTTGGAAATTTTTTGATAAAGTATGAGAAATTTATGCTTGGTCAAAATTTGGTTGACTTTTTCTATAGAAACCCTAATTTGCCATTTTTGACTTTTGATGACTTAGGAGCATTTCTTGAGGAATCATGATCAACCCTTGATCAAATGATGGATAATACTTCAAAATGTTGATTTTGACCAAAAATCTTGAAGTTTGACTGTATATAGGCCACAATTAACTTTTGATCTAATATAGTTGATTTTCAGGCATTTGAGCAGTTGATTGAGCAAATTTGTTGTGCAAGGCATGCAACTTGGCATGGATGGCCTTGAGGACATATTAGGACAATGGATACCATTTGGGACCCTTGGGACTCAACCATGTGACTTGAAATTGAAACCCTAGTTTGAGGCTTATTATCTTAAGAGGAGGATTTGTCTGGTCAATCCTTAGTCAACTTGAGCAATTGAGGACCTCTAGGAGTATGTCTTGTGTGAAAATGGGAGGGAAAATTTTGGGGTACAAGAGTAGGATAGCACTATCTAAAGGAGGGAGAAAAGAACAAAGACCTTTTGAGTAGGTAGATCGCTTGTAATCGCTTGCTCACAAAATAAAACAATTTTCACACCTCACACTTTCAAAAATAACCACCTTCAAAAACGCTTTATAAACACTCTTGAGGACTGATACAAGGGTTATTATAAAACAAATTGCCTTACATTCTCATTTTCAAAAACACTTTTCACAAAACAACACTTTCTTTCAATAAATATTTTTAAAACAAACATTTTGTATACATTATCAACGATACGAGAATCATTACAAAATTGTCGTACTTAGGCATTTTCAAAATATTTGCAAACTTACACAAACACAAAGCATTTCAAAAAGTGAGCTAGAGATTAAGAGCCCGTAGATAACTGTGGATGAAAAGAGTGCTAATACCTTCCATTTTCATAACCTACCCCCTTACTTAGAAAATTCTCAAAAGGTCTTTCCTAATATTTTCACCCTTTCCTTTATTGGATAAAAGAAAAGTCGGTGGTGACTCTTGTTATCTGTAACATTTGTGATAAAATGCAAAACCTAAAAGTTAGTTCTCCCACCGTATTACAGAACTGACGACTCTAGTGGGAGAATACTAAAAGTGTGGTTACCTTAGAGACAATTCACATTTAAATTCTTTCATTGTTTGACTTTCCTGCTTTACTTTAAAAGGGTTGTTTGGGTTTATTTACTGTATAGATCCTATACCCAGATCTGGGGGCATTTTAGATAAGTAGCAATAGATCGTGGAAACTGTACGACATATAACGATATAGTTAAAGCGACGACTACGTTAGTGCAACATATTAGTTGGTGTCGGTGTCCCTTGAGTCAGTCAAGGAGAATGTTGGGCTTCCGCGTGGTGTCACAAGCATTATCTGACCTTAAAACCTTAGTTGACACAACTTAGCCATTAGAAAGTAGTGAGATGCCCGGCTTTGGTGCAGACTGAATTTTATTGATACTCGATACTACACTCATTGAGATTGGACTCTCGGGATATTTCGGTCGCAAATCAGATGCTTGAGCTGAAACAATGCTTGAGAGAAAGATCAGTGATATTGATATTCCTAGAACCCGGTTACTTCTTTTAGGACAGGTTAAGCCAACTAAACTCAAGAGGGTACTTTCCTATAAACTGCATGCAAGCCTGAACCTAAGACCTTGTGTGTCTTGTTTGTGTTTGATTAAAATTGTTCGAACATGACATTATAACATCATGACATCATTAAACATATCATTTTCACTAATTGTTTCAAGTACCTAGCAATTTATGTTCGTTTCTTTGTTGTAGGTTATGGCCTTTGCTCGTAGAAATACTATATGGATCAGTTTTGTGAGGATACCTTCTCAACTTAAGGAGTTAGTCTCAAAAGTTCCTGAAAGCTCTCAATTCACCAAGAGGCATGGTCATCTACTGAGTTTGGTTACCTCGGTTTTTGAAGAAGAAATGATGAGTGTTTTATTCAAGTTCTTTGACCCTGCACATCACTATTTCACCTTTCCAGATTATCAGCTGGTACCCACAATGGAAGAGTTCTCTAAGCTACTGGGAATACATGTTCTTGATCATACACCTTTCACCAGTTTAGAGAAAGATCCACAACCTGAAGAAATTGCAGCAACCTTACATCTGAAGCGGTCTGACATTGTATCTAATTGGGAAACAAGAACGGGATTCAATGGATTTATTGCTAAATTTTTGTTAGAAAAGGGTCGGCTGTTTCTGGATGCTATGAGTTTTCAAGCTTTCTAGGAAATCTTGGCTTTGTTGATCTATGGTTTGGTGCTATTCCCTAATCCAGACCAACTCATAGATGTGAATGGTGTCAAAATTTTCCTCACTCCTAACCCTGTGCCTAATTTTCTTGGAGATATTCTGCATTCTCTTCGCACTCACACTATCCAGGTGGTTTATTTCGCACCTTCCCCGATCAATAATGAAGAATGAACAAGGTTTGAGGTGGTCTCAAAGGATGATATCGCTCTCTCATTGAGATATCTATTGGTGTTCCCGATATCAAAAGGATGTTATTATCATTGACTACTGTAGGTAATTCCCTAATGTTTCACTCATGGGAATTAGGAGAGGTATCACTTAAAACCATTCTCTAGCTTTACGTCAATTTGGTTATTCTCTAAGAGATGATCCTCGTGACATGCTTATCCAGGGTATTGTATTCGATTACGAAAATGAACCTCAAGGTTATCGTTGAAGATTTATACACACTTAGAGCATGATAAACAAGATGGATAGCAAGACTTTAGGACACAAGAATTACATCACTTTGGATCACTACATCAGATGGGTACGACTCGTACTCAAAACCTTATAATGCCATATCTCGCTGTCTTACTAGTAATTGTGGAGCTTGTTGCTGAGGAGGATATTCCTTATACAATTCTTCATCCAGATATGCCTACTGACCTTGAAGAGCTATAGTAGTCTTAGATATAACTGAAAGAAGAAAGGGACACCTTTGAGGCTCAGTTTTATGCTAGCGAGAAGAAGGTGTTGGAGCTGATAAAGCAACTTCACAAGGATCAAAGCCTTAATACATACGTCAACACAAAGAGGAAGAGTTTGTGGGAAACTTGAGTTTTTGGTTATAGAAGTTCATATTGTTATCTCTTTGAGACCCTTTTGTTTTTATTGTAAGCCTAAGAGGCAATTTGTAATTTTGAGCTTACTAATGAAGTCATTGTTTTTGTTTCCTTTTGATTAATGAATTTAAATCCCATAAGGTCCTTGAAAACATTGCAGTTACATATCATGCATCATTACATAACTAGTTTTCCATATAGGTTTTCTCATCTACTTACTATTTATTTCAGTATAAGATGGCCCTCAAACAGACCGTTAAGGAACTCCAAGCTCAACATGCACAATTTCAAAAGACTCTTCTGAATCTAGCACATGGACAGAAAGATCTGATGGCGCTTCTCACCAAGAAGAAGAAGACTAGAAAGCCAGTTGCTATCCTCAATATAGGGAGAAGATTCAAAGGTCCTGCTCAACCAGTTTAAGTGAAAGATATCTCCTCTGATGAAGACAACAACCAAGAGGAAGATGGTAGAAGTGTCATGGCTGAAGGAATGAATAACCAGGGTTCTGAGGTTATTCATGAAGATGAAGACTACTTCAACGAAAAGTACCCTCCTGCAGATAACAAGTATAAGCAGTTGGAAGACTGGCTTAAGGCTATGGAAATCCAAAAGGTGCATGGATTAGATTTTGGAGAACTAGGTTTAGTCCCGGAGGTGGTCATCCCACATAAGTTCAAGTTCCCCGTCTTTGCTAAATACAATGGGGTCTCTTGTCCCAAACTTTGTCTGAGGTTGTATGTTCGAAAAATCCAACCTCATACAGCTGACAGGAAATTATGGGTCCATTTCTTTCAAGAAAGTTTGTCCGGAACTCAACTTGAATGGTTCTATCAGCTGGAGGGAACCAACATTCATACATGGGAGGACTTGGCTGCTACTTTCTATAAGCAGTATCAATATAATGTTGACCTTGCATCGACTCGTGTACAATTGCAAAACATGTCAATGGGCTCGAATGAAGGGTTCAAGGAGTATGCCCAGAAGTGGAGAGACTTAGTTGGAAGGGTCCAACCTCCCTTGTTTGACCGGGAATTGGTGGATATGTTCATGGGCACTCTTACATGCCCGTTCTTTAATCATCTGATTGGGAGTTCTTCATCTGGCTTTACTGAGCTAATTCTGTCCGGGGAACAAGTTAAAAGTGGTATCAAGAGCAAAATGATTCCAATGGTTGTGTCTTCTAGTTTTGTGAAGAAGACATTCAATAATAATAAAGAGACCAATGATGTTTATGGCTAGAAGGGTCGTGTTAGGAGTAATCGTAACCAATTTGTGGGAGCTATTCTAATCTCCAATCCCGTACCAACGCAACATCAACAGCAAGGCAATTAACGTAGACCAGATGCACCTAGGAGATAATTTACTAAGATTAACATGCCATTGTCCCAGGCACTGCAACACTTGTTGAAGGCAGAGCTTATAACATTGAAGGGTCCTCCTCGGAATCCCAACACCGCCTCTCCTCGGTACAATCCTAATGTGAGATGCGCATATCATTCCAATAGTCCTAGACATGACACAAATAGCTGTTGTGCTTTGAAAATTAAAATCCAAGATTTGATTGATGCCAAAGAAATTAATTTTGATCCTCCAGAAACTCCAAACGTGATTACTGCACCTATGCCGAAGCATGACAAAGGCATTAGTGCCATTGAAGACATTCTATATGTTACCATTGTAGGTGATGTGGTTACTCCTCTCTCAATAATAAAAAATAATTTGTTACAAGTCGGTTTATTTCCGGGTTGTGTTGAAGAATGTTATTGTTGCGCAGTTCAAAACAAGAGCTCTTCCATGACAGCCACAGTTTCCTTCAAGCCCTTGCCCACTTTGCTCAATCACATGAAAACAAGGAAAACACAAATTGGTTAGCAGTCATCCATAAACGTGAAGATAAACAAAAGGTTTCAAAATTTTCTTTTCAAAGTTCATCACTAGGGTCTTGTGATAGGAATCAATTCAAGGGTGGTTTTTAATCATGTTTATGCACGGCAACAATAAAGCCTCATATTGTTTTGTTTCACAAACAACAAAATCAGAGTTATAATGCTAATCATGGGCTTATTTTCTATACTAATAATCTCAAACAAATGCACAAAGAGGCTTTTGTTTAGTTCACAGTAAAGAAAAGAGAGAAGCAAATGGTCACTAATTCAGGACTTTATCACAGTGCAATAAAAATAGGCCAGTACAAAATCGCAAACTCTAGCCCAACAACAAGTAAAAAATGATAGTCAAGCCCAAATACAGGCCTCATAAACATTTTGTTTCAAACAAAATCAAAAGGTACAGAGTTCAATCATGGGCCTAATTCTCTATTGCAAATCACAAACAATTTGGTTCACTGTACAAAACATAAGTTTCAAGTATATGTTTGTTTAGATTTTGATGGAAAGTACAGGCCCATGGTTTACATTCAATCAAGAAAGTCCAATAAACATTTTCTCCTTCCATTTTTAATACAAAAAAGTAATAAAATATCACACCTCAGCAAAATCAAGGACAAATACAAGACTGCAGTAACAAATTTTGACAGAGGCCACAAACATAAACAAATATCAGAAAAGGAACAAAAATAGAAAGTCAGAAGCCCAATACAGAAATGAAATTCTCACAGGCCTTCTATCTCAATAATTGAATCCATAAACAGAAAAATCCTAAAGTGATATCAGTATATAAGCATCAATTGCACATAAATAAATAAAAAAGAGAATATTGTTCATATCAGAGAAACACAAAAGTTGCGCAAGCATCCAATACCAAACCCTAATTGTTCATCCTTTTCCCAATTCACAAACCCTTCAAAAAATCATATAGAAGACGTTTCACAAAGCAGAATCGTTCACGTTTCAATATCTCAGCAAGCTATCAAACACGGAAACCCTAACGTTCATCATTTTCCAGATTCACCAAACCCTTCAGAAAATGTAAAAAGATTGCAAGTTTGAATCATAAAGAAGAAGAGGAAGAGATTTTCATAGCAAATCAGAAAGATCTCCCCAGAAAAAGCCTCAAAAGGTTGGAAAGCTCACAGATCTGAATGCTACGGCCTTTTTCTCTCTCTTTTTCTTTTTGTTTTGCTTTCTATTTAGCATTCTTCATCATAATCATCGATTGTTGTCACATCTTAGCATTTAGGGTTTCAAAAATCCCCTTCTAGATCTAGACTTTATGATTGCGTTTTATAAAAAAAATAGCCACATATTAGTAATTACAAGAAGAAGAGGAATCAGATTATGTAAAAAAAATGATAGATAGGAGCTACGCCGCCTCCGTCACCGTCATGAGGCGATTTCCAACGCGACACATTTTTCGTCTCTGACAGAGACCATTCAGAGAGAACGAGAGAGCATTAGAGGAAAAGAGATGTTTATTTTTTAAAAATGGCTTATTTTGTTTTAATCTCGTTATTTTGTTAAATAATTTGTGTTAATTAAGACCTAATTCGGTGGTGACATTTGTCACCACCTCTAATCCAACACCTGCTTGATCCTGTAAACCACATCCCACCGTCATACCGTGTACCATCGCTTTACCGCCACCTGATCAACGTCAAACGCACCAAATATGTGAATCCACGGTGGACCTTCTACAACCTATCACACCAGATCATCCGGACATCATCTTGGGTTTGGGCTTCCCTTTATTTGGGCCTGGAAGGATTTCTTTCTGCACTCCAGATTTTGCTTCAGTCCAGGCCCATTTCTAAACCTTCTATATTTCTCTTTATTTCTTTTACATATTATTTATTTTTGTTTTGCTTATTAATTTATTTTGATATTATAGTTAAATTTGTAAATAGATTAACATTGTTTTAAATAATTATTAGTTTTAAAATAATTTTTGTTTGACATTATTAATAAAATTATTAATTAATTTTATCAAATGAAAAGAGTTTTAACTCAATTAATTATTTAATAGTTTGGACTTATATTTTGTGATTTAATTATAGCTTGGGTGTTTATTTCTTATGTCATCCCCATTCATAAATTTGTACCCTCATCCCTGTAGCGTTGTAATAGCGTATGACATTTTATTTTTGTCTTTACTGTTTTACTTATTACTGTATAGTAATTAGGCGTGTATGGCAAGATTTAAAATAAATCGCTAGATAACCCTAATCAAGACAAATTAACTGAAATCAAAACACTATTCAGGAAAGGAATTCAGAATCAGATGGATGAACATATAATTTTGATTGAAAAGGTTCCGTATGCAGAGAATTTGTGCCAAGATTTTGCGGTTGTATCTGATACTCCTTTCAGGATCACTTCCAAAGGTCCTGTAAGGATTACCGCCAATCTAAAAGCTACTCCTTTGATCATTACAACACCTGAACCCATCCCATATTCCTCAGAAAAGGCTATCCCATGGAATTATGGGTATGATGTCTACTACCACAGTATTAAACAAGATTTGTCTAATGAAGATGATGAAGAGGCTGATCCCAGCAGTGACAATATTGTAGGGACCAGCAAAATTACTAGGAGCAGAAGGATTTTCTCCCTAGAAATCTCTCCACCTTTTCAAGTCACTGTTACCAAGACAACTGTCGAGGCTCGGGGTAAAGAGCCAATGGTAGAGCCTGCCCGGACAGAGGCACCAAAATAAACCATAGTCAAGGACACCTCTGAACAATAGTTGGAAGAGGTTTTGAAGATCATTCATAGAAGCGATTATAAAATTGTTGAACAGCTGGGAAAAACCCCGTCTAAAATTTCCATGATATCTTTGCTGCTGTGTTCTGAAGCCCATGCGCAGGCTTTAGTAAAATTCTTGAAGACTGCTCATGTGCCACAAGAAATTTTAATTGATTAATTTGGAAGTTATGTGGCGAGTTTAACAACTGATAATGGATTAGGCTTCTCTGATGCTGACTTGACTCTAGAGGGGAGAAATAATATAGGGCCCTGTATGTCTCCATTGAATGCAGGGGCATTACTTTGGCTCATTTGTTAATTGATATTGGCTCTTCTCTAAATATTCTGGCAAAAGGCGCTCTTGATCGACTGTATTATAAAGGGATTATGCTGAAACCCAGTAATATCATAGTTCGAGCCTTTGACGGGTCCAGAAGAATGGTGCATGGAGAAGTGGACCTCCCAATCAAAGTCGGTTCACAGATATTTGAGTTCATATTTTATGTAATGGACATCCGGCCAGCTTATTCTTGTTTATTGGGACGCCCCTGGATCCATGGGGCAAGTTCCATCACCTCCACCTTGCACCAGATATTAAAGTATCCTGTGAAAGGAAAGGTTGTTACTGTCTGCGGAGAAGAGGAATACATGGTCAGCCATCTGAACTCATTTCGGTACATAGAGATGGACGGGGAATTCATCGAGACTCCTTGTCAGACCTTAGAAGTGATTTCCCCTTCTGCTATTAAAGATGTTTTTTCCATTCCAAAGACCATCAGGACTCTGCATAAGATGGCTTCTTTGAAAGATGCCAAAGCAACTATAGAAGAAGGTGGTTTTGCTATTTGGGGCCAGCTTCCTAATATCCCCTATAAATCTGATAAGTTTGGTTTAGGCTTTACTGCCGAGGGTCAAAGGATTGTTCGTCACACTCGAGCTGGAAGACCTATGTTTCATATCAACAACAATGGAATCAATGCTATAGAAGACTATTGTACCCCAAAATTTGCCCTCTCATTTCTCAAGGGATCATCATGAACCCTCAGGTTTGCTTCTGACAAGTTGCAAGTCTAGGATTACAATTTTCCAAGAAAGTCATTCACAAGGGTAAAATGGTCAAAAGCATACTGAAAAGTCAAACTTTGACTTTTTGATCAAAATCAAGTTTCAACAATCATATTTCATCAGGACAGGAAATTGGTTCATCAAGAAATATCAAGTCAGAAATTAATTAGAAAAATAAAATTTCTAAAAATTTAGAAAATTTTCAGTGTTAAGAAATATGTTAATTTCAGAACTTCTGGGCTAGTTTTCACACAAGCGCAATCAGAATTTGCAAAAATGATTCAAAACATGACTCTTCAATCAGAACATATGTGTAGCGGTAGAAATGTTTAATACTAAGCCATGGGATTGATTAGACTTTGTACAAATCAAAATAAAATCACCACCGCGCTTTATTGTTTCCAAAGGAATGGGAAAAGAGCGAATAACCCAAAAAGAGGGAGAAATATTCAAGGTAAGGGGGTTGGTTATGTAAAGGGAAGGTATTAGCACCCTAAACATCTACGGTACTCCACAGGAACCTCTATGTAAAATCTGTATTTTTTGGCTATGAAATGTTGTGTAAAAAATGGATGGTGGAGGTGAGAAAAGAAATATATTTTTATGGTTTTTGCACCCGCAGCGATTGTGAACCTTTAGTTCCTACGTACCATCTTTTCATGCAATAGGGGATCATGGTACACGTAGTTACTCTTTAAAAAATTTAAAACACAAGTCTGTTGGTTAATTTTATGAGATAAGATATCATCGTCATTGTCCGTGTGGAAAACATACTTACTACCCACAATCATGAGAAAGGAGAATTTGCATCATCTCAAAGTGGAGGATATGGCTTGGATTTT
Source organism: Vicia faba (assembly GCA_948472305.1). Taxonomy (NCBI): domain Eukaryota; kingdom Viridiplantae; phylum Streptophyta; class Magnoliopsida; order Fabales; family Fabaceae; genus Vicia; species Vicia faba. The sequence continues at coordinate 35,850,586 of OX451735.1, read as the reverse complement.
AAAATCAACAATGCCTCACTCAACACTCAAGTGGAAAATATCTCACTTCACTACATATTGTAAAAGTATAGTTGTCTGCATCACTACAAGGATTGACAAGAGTCCAATTTTTGGAGAAAAGTTTTTAAAGTAAAAATCCGAAGTGGCAAAATGGCTTGAAATGAGATTAATTGACTTTTAGTCATATTACAAAAAATGCCAAAGTATTATTAAGTTGATTGAAGTTTATTTATGAAAATGTTTTGAAAATGCATGGACATAAGTCCAAGTTTATTATGAAAGTGGTTCAAGTTTAAAAAAACAAGAAGAGTTTTCAAAAGAAGGGAGAAGATTTTTGAAATTAAAGAAGATGGGAGGAGAAGAAAAGATTATCCTAAAGCATAAGGTAAAAGCTAGGGATAGGAACCATCTAACCAAGAAAAAGTCAATACTTGACATTATGAGCCAAGATAGAATTCTCACTCTTTGGATTGAAATCAAGCAAGCAAAAATACTAGACCTCTTGAAAGACCAAACTTCAAGTGTATTAAGTCTTCACAAAAATTGGGCAGAGTAACGGCTGTATACGGGTGAATTCCAGATTACAAACAAAGAGTGTAATCATAATAACCTGCACACAAAACAAACAAACAACCCAATGTCTTGAGGTAAACCTCAAGAGCTCCAGACAAAATAATCAAATAAGGTCACCAGGTCTCCAACATAGGCTAAGGTTTCTAGTCCTAAGTCCAAGAAGTCCAATGCTCCATAATTCCAAGGATAGTAACCACATAGTCCAAGTATCATTAAAGATTTTATGGTTCATATTGATTATTAAGTATCTTAAGAAAAGAAAAGAAAAGCTCAAGTGAGCAAAATAAAAATGACAAGAAAGTAAATGCTCAAATGAGCAAAGATGAAAATGACATGAAATGTAAATGCTAAAAGTAAATAGTGCATAAAAATAAAAGGGGCATATAATAAAAATACATGATAAAGTCAATTATTAATGATTAGTGGTTAGGTGGATGATCATCTTGAAACTTCCATTTGGAACTCATTAGAGGATTGGTAGAACCAAAGCCTTCACACAACAAGTTGCATTTTCTTTTTGTCAAGTATATCATCCATTTGGAATTCTCATAAGTACCATTTAATGATTAGCAATGTTTAAGTGATCCGCGTTGACCAAAGGTGTTGTAGATCCATTAGAGGATTGGTAGAATCAAATCCTCCATATAATGAATCTCAAGGTTATTGGATCAAAGAGATCAAATTAACATACTTAGGCTTGCAAACATAAGTTTGGGCCACTAATGATCATTTATTCAAATTGGGACAAAATTTAGCGCTATGTTAAGCAATCGTAAGTGGACTTATATAGAAGTCGCACCTATTTTGAGGCCGGTCAATAGCAATCTATGCACCATTTGTTTTGAGACATGATATACAGATCATGCTCCAATAACACTTAGTGCAATAAGAAAGGGATGAGATGAAGAGGGGTGGGAGAGAATATACAAACCACTTTTGAATTAAATTTAATCTAACTATTATTAAAATTATTCATCCATTTTTATGGAGTTAAACTAAACACCATGGATCCAATGATGTTAATAAAGTTCATGATAAAAAATTCAACCCAAGATTAGCCAAAAAATAATCACAAAATAATATTGCCTTTTAATATATACATTAAAAAGGTTTTAGAAATATTTAAAATAGAAATAAGGGATAAAAATATAAACTATGTTCAAATTCATCAAGAAATAAAAAGTAAGACTATAGAAAAATCAGAAATGGACTCAAATATTCTTATAAATTTTTTGGTAATTTTTTAAAGTCAAAAACTATTTTTAAAAATTAAAAGAAATGAGTAAAATAAACCAAAAATGATAAAAAATAACAAAGTCAGAAATTAAAATAAGTGAGGTCACCAATATTTGTCACCATATCATTGGATCATTCCATATTTTTTCCAGAATTTAAAAATGCATAAAAGTATTTTTAAACATTTAAAACAAATCAAATAAAGTGAAAATTTATAAAAAATACAAAAACACAAAATAAAATTATGAAAAAATAGAAATCAGAAAGATAATAATCAAAAATATTTTTCATAATTTTTTCAGATTTTTTGGACTTAAAATGATTTTCTATGATTTTTTGAAGTTTAAAACAATTAAATATAAAAATAAGAAAAGAAAATAAAAACAAAAAAAAATATGGCCCATCTGATCAATGTCAAAACACGTTAGTAAACAGGTCAAGTAGACCTTTCGCGCTATGCATGTTATGGACTTTGGTGAATAATGCATAGGATCATTAATTAAATCAGGTTTTTGAAAAACACAGATGGCACGCCTTCATTGGTTGGAAGATGACACGTTGGTCATCTTCAACCTCCAGCCAGTCCCAAAACCAGGTTGCTCCATCTGTAAAATTAGAGTATGAGACCTATGTCATTCGTTTAGTCTCTTCAAGACGAAGACAACCACACCTTCGCGACAAATTTATATACACTATAACTCAAGCAATTTGGAAGGAAAGTTTTGAAAAGGGATTTGAAATTTCATGGTCAAAACGTGTTTCCAGTAAAAAGCAAGTGTTGCAACTAGAACCATAGTAATGAGAGCATCACAATAATATCAAAGTTTTAAAGAATTGATGAAGGAATCTACCTATTGAAGTTGAGTTGTAGAGCTTTGAAAGTGGACTTCTATGGAGCAATATATGGCACAATTCTTGAATGTAATTATATGGTTAGATTTAGGGAAGATCAAGGAAGGTGAATTGATGGAAAAATGGGATTGAAAAAGGCTTGAGAATAGATTTCGAAGTTGCTGAATTTTGGGTTATAGAACAAGTTTGGCAGGGTGATTCTGGCTATCCATGCTTTAAGAAATGAATGGGAGATGACCCTCTAGTTATAGGGAATCAAATGGAATGTCCAAGCGTGTGAAATGATGAAGTTTGGAGGGAAATTGTGTGAAGTTGCAAACAAGAAAAGTGTGACTTTCAATTTGATCAAAACTCACCCATAACGCGCGTTTTGTTGTGCTAATCAATTCCGGAACTTCATTATACATGTTTAGAGGCATAAACGCGTGGAGATCTTGTGATTATAAGCCAAAAGAAAGACTTCAAATTCTGACTTATGGGAAAACTTCAGTTCCAAGTTACCAAGTTCAATCCAATGGCATTCTCAGCTCAAGGGGTCTTAAGACATGATTCTTGATGCTTTAGAAAGATGAGGTTACAAGATTTGCAATAGAAAAATAATGGAATCAAATGGATGCTTGAGCTGAAAGTTATGTTGAGTCAAAGTTGGGGAAAAAGGGTTGACTTTCCATACTTAAAAATATTTCAAATTTTTCTTCAAAAGTGACCTATAATGTCTTGCATCCAAACATGGCCTTCCACTTGAATTTTGCTCTTGACCAAAAAAGATGGCCTGAAATAGACCTCTTGAATGATATTTTGAAACTTGAACCATCTAAAATATCCAAAAATTGAGAGAGTTATGGATTGTTGAAGTTGGAAAAAAATCATAAAATGACCTATAATCTTTTGTATCCTTAAGGCAACTTCCATCCATTTTCTCATTTTGCACATAAAAGAAGTCATAAAGCTAACATCCTCAAGATCATTGTGGAAAACGAATGGGCTCAAGGTGATAAAAATTTACCAAGTTATGATCATTTGAAGTCACACATAGGAAAATGGGGGTTCATCTGGAGGACTTGTAATCTTTCTTCTTCATCAAGTTTCTTCCATATGAAAACTCTTTGAAACTTTTGAAGTGATTTTTTGATAACCCTTTGAAGAGAAGGATGTTTTTGGAACCATTCAAAAAATACTAAAAGATGAGCAAGATATGCTTCTTTGAAGTTTAAAACCCTAGCTCCTAGATCAAGAAAAATGCCTTGAGGAACTTTGACAATTTTGACCAAACTTCTTGTATGAACACAAATTCTTTGTAAATATAAGTTGTTGAGGATGATAATGAGAACTCATAGCAACTACAACCACTTCCATATATTGAGAATTGAGAGAGATATGCACTTGTGACCAATTGGAACAAAGTTTTGTCCAAACATGACTATTTCTTCCATCAACCCCTTGTACTTTTTGGATCAAATTTGATAACCTTGAAATATGGTGAACCAAAATAACCTTGCCATGCCATTTCTTCCAAAACAAATTCAATGGTGAGGTTTGAACTTCTCATGCTTTATTAACTAGGGCATGGAAATAAACTCATGAACCCATGGATTAACTTGCTAAGCCACATTTCCTTTACCAACATTATTAACAGGTAAGACAAACCCAAATTGTATTTTGTTAATTTAGAAAGAAAATCAAGACAAAACTTTCATGATCACAAAAGAAAACAAGTCAAGGTGCTTGGTGATTCCTTAAAGAGTAAAGATAAAGATAGGGAGGAGAACCAGAAAACCTAATGTGGTCTTCTTGTGATTGAATCAACATGGTATGATGAAGGGATCTTAGGGGCAAAACTTGGGGTACAACAATATGGAAATTGTGTTCTTTGATCAGAACATGACTCTTCAGCATATGGAGACTATGTTCTACGCTTCGATCAGAACATCACCCTTTGAATATCATTCTGGTATTTCCATTCTTCAATCAGAACATCACCAAGCCCCAAAACCCCATTTTGAATAGTCTACTACACTGCTATGAGTCCTGCATCCAGCTGTCACAACACTCCAAATTGATGTTGATCCAGTCCACGCCTGCGCTTTCTCAAACCCCATATTTGCACCAAATTAGCACATACAAGCTGTATTTAAAAAGCAATGGACCAGTAAGCCAAAAAGGTTCAAATCCAATTTGTTTTCCTCCCAAAACCATAACAAACTCATCTATAAATAAGTTGTTCTATCACACGTCCAAGGGGCTGGCTTTTGGAAAGAGAGAGGGATCAAATACAAAAAAAAAGAGAAAAGAAAACATTCAAACATTCTTAAACCCATAATTCTCAAAACAATACCTTTGTTCTTCCCTTTTGAATAAAAGAACACAACATTTTCTGTTCCGTTTACTATTGACCTTAGAAAATTCAAAGGCAGCAGATCAGGTCCCAAACACACGCTTCAGATTCAAGGTAATTCATTATGACTTTTAACTTTTCATTTAGAACATCATTAAATATGTAAATATCCTAGTGTTGATACTATCCATATCATTGCCTAAGTAGAAAAACTTTGGATCAGAACTTCTTGGAGAAAACTAGGCTCAGAATTAGGATTAAAACATCTATAAACTGTCGTGCTTTTATCTTTCTATTTTGCTGTTGTTAAGAACTGAATAGGTTGCAGATTCTCTGTCTAATGTAAGGAACGAGGTGAAGTATAACACAAAACTTCTAGGTTATTTCTTACTATTTTAACACACACTGAACTTCTAGGCTTTCTTACTGTTTTAACACACACAAAATTCTAGGCTTTCTTACTGTTTTAACACACACATAACTTCTATTCTTTCTTACTGTTTTAACACACACAGAACTTCTAGGATTTCTTACTGTTTTAACACACACAAAAATTCTAGGTTCTTTCTCACTGTTGTAACACAACACACATAACTTCTAGTTTCCTCTAATGTTTCTTTCAGAACTTCAGCGCGCAGTAACCCATCACTTTTGGTTCCCTCTAACATTTCTTTCTGAACTACAGCGTGCGTAGCATCAGAATTTATGGTTTCCTCTAACGTTTCTTTCTGAACTACAACGTTCCTAACATCAGAACTTTTGATCCCTCTCATCTTGGTTTTCAGCAACATGATGATTTTGTTCTCGTTATTTCTTCTTTTTCTTATTCTTATTATTTTCAGCATTAATACCATTTTCATTAATATAAAAAAGACATAAAAAAATATTTTATTTTATTAACTAATTATTTTTTCTTTTAATTTATTAAGACAAAAAACCAATTTCAAAATAAATCCTTTTCTTGTATTGTACAATTCAATATGGTTGTAATAGATAATTAGGATTTAAATTCTTGCAATCCCCATTTGTAAATATGTATCCCCATCCCTGAAATGATGTAATAGCTTAGGATTTATTTTCCGCACATTTATTGCTTTCAGACATTGTTAGTAATTAGGATGTATGGCAAGATAAAATCAATAAGTAGATAACCTTTTAAATGCAAGACAAAATGTATGCAATCAAACACATTTGCACACTAGCACCTCTAGGATAATCCCACTTTGTTGCCTTTCGGAAAAATAGTCATGTCCCTTGAATATGGGCGTTTTAGCAAATACTCTCAATAAAAGATCGTAGTCCCTCGATGACCCTGATTGTTGCCTTCGGTAAACGGTCTAGTCCCTAAGCGAAATTGCTAAAACGTCTCATAGGTTGCCTTCTATGACTATACAAAACGTCATGCGCCCGTCCCTTCACATTCAACGATGGGGTTTCTTACCAAAACAATGGTAAGATAACAACATGTAAAGGAGGAGGAAAAGAACATTTAATACCTTTTGATTAGGTAGGTCGCTCTTGGTTACTCGCTTGCTCACAATAAAAACATTTTATACACCCACAATTTCACCTTGAAACATTTTCAAAAGATAAAACACTTTGTACGCGTTCTTATAGAGATGAGAACCATTGCAAAGACACTCCTTTTCAAAATACTTTCAAAACCCACATCACAAACACATCTTCAAACAAAAAGCAAGTGATCTAGCATGCAACTAAGAACCCGTAGATAACTACGGATGAAAAGGATGTTAATACCTTCCCTTTTCATAATCTACCCCCCGAACTCAAGAAATAATCTCGAAAGGTATTTCCTGTTATTTTCAACCTTTCCTTATTGGATAAAAGAAAAGTCGGTGGCGACTCTTGCTATCCGCAAAAATTGCGATAAAACAAAAAACATCCCAAGTTAGTTCTCTCACTGTGTTACAGAACTGGAGACTCTGCTGGGGAGTCTTTTTAAAAGTGGGGTTACCTTAGGGCTAGATCACCTTTACTTTCTTTTCTTTGTTTGACTTGTTTGCTTTGCATTATGGTTCCTTGTTTGGGCTTGTTTTGATCCTCTACCCGGATCTGGGGAACCTTTTAGGTAAGTAGCAATAAGTTGTGGAAAGTGTGCAGGGTATACCGACATGGTCTAAGCAATAGCTACGTTAGTGTGACACATTTGTTAGTACCTGTAGCCCTTGAGTAGTCAAGGAGAATACGGGGCCGCTGTGTGGTGTCATAAAGCACTAACTAACTTTAGAACCTTTACTTGAACAACTTGGCCTTTAGGAAGTAGTGAGGTAGCTGGCTTTGGTGCAGTCCGAAGTTAGTTGATACTCGATACTACGCTCATTGAGATTGGACTTTCGGGATATTTCAGTCGCCAATAAAGAGGCTTACGCTGAAACAATGCCCGATGAAGAAAGATCAATGATATTGAGATCCCCTAGAACCTGATTACTTTCTAGGACAGGTTGAAGCAACTAAACTTCAAGAGGGTACTTACCTATAAACCTCATGCAAGCCTAAACCTAAGGACTTGTTTGATTTTACTTGTTCTTGTGCTTGTACATAAAATCATGACATCATACCATAGTATTTTATACTAACCATTTCAAGGATTTTGAGATCCATCTTTGTTCTGTTTTTTAGGATATGAATCTCACTCGCAGGAACACAATCCAAATCAACCTTGTACGAGTACCTTTTCAGCTCAAAGAGTTAGCATCAAGGGTCCCTGAGAATTCTCCGTTCACCAAAAGACATGGACGACTTCTCAAATTGGTTACCTTAAGCTTTAATGAAGATATGATGAAGGTGCTTTTCTAGTTCTTTGACCCTTTGCACCATTGCTTTACCTTCCCAGATTACCAGCTTGTACCAACTATGGAGAATTCTCTCAACTCTTGGGAATTCCTATTCTTGATCAACTACCTTTCAACGGTACTTAAAGATACCAAAGCCCTGAAGATGTTTCCTGAGCTTTATACTTGCAACAATCCGACATCACAACTAATTGGGAAACAAGAAGTGGTGTCGCAGGGTTCTTAGCCAAGTTCTTATTGGAAAAATCTCAAGACTGTTGGAACAATCTGGATTTACAAGCTTTCGAATAAATTTTTGCTCTTCTCATCTATGGGTTGGTACTATTTCCAAATCCTGACCAACTTATAGATGTGAATGTTGTCAAAATAATTTTATCTCACAATCCAGTGCCTACTTTGTTGGGAGATATCTTGCATTCTCTCCACTCTCGCACCATGAAGAGAAGGGGAACCCTCATGTGTTGTTCTCCTCTTTTGGCTAGATGGTTTGTTTCACATCTCCTCTGATCTGTTACAAAGAACGAGCAAGGTTTGAGATGGTCCAATAGGCTGATGTCACTCAGACATTTGGATATCCACTGGTGTTCTCGGTTCTGTGAGGACATTACTATCATCGACCGTTATGGGGAATTACCTAACGTCCCTCTGCTTGGCCTTAGTGGAGGTATCACTTACAACCCTTGCTTAGCTTTACGACAGTTTGGGTATGCCCGAAGAGATGGTCCTCATGATATGCTCATCCAAGGAGTGGTGTTCGACTATAAAAGAGACGATCAAGGTTACCGTTACAGGTTTATACGATCTTGGAGGATGGTAAGCAAGGTGGATAGTAGGACATTGGGACACAAAAATTCCATTCCCCTTGAGACTTACCTTAGGTGGGTACGAGCTCGTTCTCAGAGTATCGTGTTTCCTTACCCCTCATCCTCCCTGTTATCATAGAGCATGTGGTTGAAGGAGATGTCCCGTATATTGTCCTTCATCCGAACATGCCTACCTCCCTCGAAGACTTGCAAAAGGATTGGATTCGGATAAAGGAAGAACGAGACATTTTTGAAGCCCGAATCTACGCCAGTGAAAAGAAAGTTCTGGAACTCACCAAGCAGCTTCATGAAGAGCGGAGTATGAACGCCTACATCGCGCCAAAGAGGATGCCCAAAGAGGCATGATGTACTCGAACTTGGATTTATTAATGCAACATGTGTTCCTTTTTGTCTAAAGCAAATTTAAATCTCTAATCTCTTTGAAATCATTTGCATATGCATTTTCATTCATCATAACACAAACAGGTTTCTTACAACAGGTCTCCTTATCTTTCTACTGTTTATTTCAGTGAGATGGATATCCAAGCGCAGAATGCTCAATTCCAACAAATTTTCTTGGCTCTGGCTAAAGGACAAGAGGATTTGAAAACTTTGTTAATCAAAGAGAAGAAGAAGAAAGCGAAGAAACCAGTCGGTGTTTTGAATCTTGGAAGAAGGTTCAAAGGCCCATCCAGGCGAACTCTAGATTTCGCAACCTCGTCGGGTGAAGGAGATAATCAAGAAAGGAAGAACAAGGAAGGATATGACCACCCAGAATCTGAAGAAGAGGAAGAAGTGGACTACTCTGTAGAACAGTATCCCCAGCTGACGATAAATACAAGCAGCTGGAGGATCGCCTCAATGCTATAGAGATCCAGAGGGTACTCGGATTGGATTTTGAGAAGCTAGGACTTGTCTCAAGGGTTGTCATCCCACAGAAATTCAAGGTCCCCACTTTCGCTAAATATGATGGTGTCTCTTGTCCAAAGCTGCACTTAAGGTCATAAGTCAGGAAAATTCAACCCCATACTGCCGATAGGAACCTATGGGTGCATTTCTTCCAAGAAAGCTTATCAGGGATGCAAATGGATTAGTTTTATCAGTTGGAAGCGACCAATATTCGCAATTGGGATGATTTGGCTGCCGCTTTTTACAAACAATACAAGTATAATGTTGACTTAGCTCCAACTCGAACACAATTTGCAAGGCATGTCTATGGGTGCTGGTGAAGGTTTCAAAACATATGCTCAAAAGTGGAGGGATCTCGCGGGAAGAGTCCAATCCCCTCTATCTGACAGGGAATTGGTGGATATGTTCTTAGGCGCGTTATCTGGACCATTCTTCAACCATCTGATCGGAACCTCCTCGGCTGGATTTACTGAACTAATCATGACTGGTGAACGGGTAGAAGTCGGTATAAAAAGTGTCAAAGTTCAAAGAGATGTATCCTCGAGCACGATGAAGAAACCCTTTACCGGAAAGAAGGAGGTCAGTGTTGCATACAACCATAGAAATCAAAACAAAACTGAACATTGCTTGATGGTAGGGGCTGCTATGATTCCCAATCCTGTACCAAATCAGCAGCGAAACTATCAACGGCAGGCCCGAGGCGCCCATGAGACGATTCACCCGAATCAACATGACCTTGTCCCAAGTTTTGCCACATATTTTGAAGTCCAATATGGTTACCCTAAAGGAATATCCCAAGAACCCTAATACTGCTTCTCCTCGCTACAACCCGAATGCTCGATGCGCCAATCGTTTCGAAAGCCCGTGGCATGATACAAACAATTGTTGGACCTTGAAGAATAAGGTACAAGACCTTATTGAGGCGAAAGAGATTGAGTTTGACCCCCCAGAAACACCTAATGTAATAACGGCGCCAATGCCCAAACATGGTCAAGGTGTCAACACTGTTGATGATGACTGTTTTGTTTCCTCCATGGATGATTTAAATACTCCCCTTTTAACCATTAAAAGGAATCTATTGCAAGCTGGTTTGTTTCCGGGTTGTGATGAAAGTTGTCGATTATGTATGTCTCTACCAAATGACTGTTTGCTACTGAAGATAGGCGTCCAGCGCCTCATGGATAACAAAGAAATCCTATTTGAAAAAGTTCCTCTTAACAGAAATTCATGTGAAGATGTTTCAATAGTCACCATTTCCGACAATCCTCCCAGGGTCTCCACCAAAATACCCGTCAGAATTACATCTGTTCCAAAGTCTGCTCCCCTAATCATCACCATGCCGAGGCCAATCCCATATTCTTCGGATAAAGTTGTTCCCTGGAACAATGGGGATGACGTCTATTATCATGGCGTCAGGCAAGATCTATTGGCTATCAAAGACAAAGTGGCGAAAGACACTGATCCTGACATCGTCAATATCGTTGGGACTAGTAAGATAACAAGAAGTGGAAGAGTCTTCTCACCCGAGATCTCTCCAAAGACCATTTCTACTCCTATAATTATTCGCTCTACCGCTCCTACCAGCATTCCCAGTTGTACTCCTGTTTATAATCATACTGTTATCCTTGCTTCCAAGACAAAGGGCAATGAGGTATTATTTGATCCTGTCCAAAAGAAGGCACACCCAGAGGTCATTCTTGAAGCTTCTAGCAAAGAGATGGAAGAGATACTAAAGATAATCAAGAAAAGTGACTACAACATCGTGGAATAGTTGGGGAAGACCCCCTCGAAAATATCAATGTTGGCTTACTTTTGTGTTCTGAGGCTCATGCTAAGGCCTTGGTAAAAATTTTAAAGACCTCCCACGTGCCCCTAGAGACTTCCATTGATCAATTTGAGAATTGTGTGGGAAGTCTAACTGCTGATAACGGATTGGGCTTCTCTGACACCAATTTAACTCCCAAAGGAAGGAAACACAATGATGACTTGCACGTTTCCATTGAGTGCAGGGGCACTACGCTAGCCCATGTTCTGGTGGATATGGGTTCATCGCTGAATGCCTTGCCAAAAAATGCTCTTGACCGGCTAGATTGCGAGGGACTTACTTTAAAGCCTAGCAACATTGTGGTGAGGGCCTTTGATGGTTCTAAAAGGACAGTGCACTGAGAATTTGACATCCCTATAAAGGTTGGAACTCAAACTTTTGATTCAACTTACTATGTGATGGATATCCTCCCTTCCCACTCCTTTCTATTAGGCTGACCCTGGATTCATTGCGTTGGTGCCGTCACTTCTACCCTACATCAGATGTTGAAGTACCCAATCAAGGGAAAGATCATCACTATCCATGGGGAGGAGGAATACATGGTTAGTCACCTGAACTCTTTCAGGTATGTGGAAATGGACGGTGAGTTCATTGAGACCCCATGTTAGAATTTTGAGGAGGTCCCACAAACAATTGCAGCAACCAAGACTACAAAGACTCTGAAGGTTACCAGACCACCATTGAAAATGACTTCTCTGAAGGATGCTATAGAAGTGGTTGAGGAAGGTGGATGTACCATTTGGGGTCAACTTATGGATATTCCCTACAAGTCCAACAAATTTGGTTTGGGTTTTACTTCGGAGGCCCAAAGAGTTGTTCGACGAACTCGTGCCGGGGGGCCACCTTTATGTATCAGCAATCAGGGAGTCAATAAAGTGGAAGACAGTGATGGCAGCTGCGACATGGACGAGTGGATTTTTCCAACCATTAGCGAAGGACTCAACAATTGTGAGGCCAAAGAATTTTTCCTTATTACTTTTATTGAAGAGTGATTGTCTTTTAAATTTTTCGAACTTATAATAATTTAAAAATTTAGACTTTAAAACCTTGTGTCTTACCCGAGGCACAATGGTCCATTTATGAGGGTTGTTACTTCATCTTCATATGTCATCAATAAATCATGGACGTTTTTGCATGCAAATTTTTACGCTCTTTGTTTTTCTTTTTCTACCTTTTATTTTATCAAAGATAGCTATGCTCTTACACACACTCACATATCGAAATGCAGATCCACGTCCACTCAGGACCCCATGGGTAACGATTCTGCTATGGCCTATTGTGACTTTGAAAATCCGGTCTACCAAGCCGAAGACGAAGGTGAGGAAGATTGTGAGGTACCAGGGGAACAAGCTAGGTTATTGCAACAGGAGGAAAGGACCATACAACCCCATGAAGAGACGGTTGAAACAGTTAACTTAGGCACCGAAGAGGACAAGAAAGAAGTTAAGGTAGGTGCCAACCTGGAGCCTAGTGTTAAGAAGCGCTTAACTCAGTTACTACATGCCTATGTTGAGGTCTTTGCCTGGTCAATTGAAGACATGCTAGGAGTCGACACTGATATTGTGGTCCATCATCTTCTGACAAAAGAAGACTGTCCTCCAATAAAACAGAAGGTCTGTCGCATACGGCCAGAAATGTCAAAGAAAATCAAGACCGAAGTCATGAAGTTGTTCAATTCCAGATTCTTAGTTGTTACCTCTTATCCACAATGGGTCGCCAATGTTGTTCCAGTGCCTAAAAAGGACAGTAAGGTACGTATGTGTGTGGATTACAGATACTTGAACATGGAAAGCCCCAAGGATGGCTTCCTGCTTCCCCATATCAATATTCTGGTTGACAACACCGTACAGCATAAAGTATTTTCCTTCATGGATGGTTTCTCCGGATATAAGCAGATCAAAATCGCACCTGAGGACATGGAGAAAACGACCTTCATCACACAGTAGGGCACGTTCTACTACAAAGTTATGCCATTTGGGTTGAAGAACGTCGGGGTAACCTATCAGTGTGTCATGGTAGCTTTGTTTCACGACATGATCCATCACGAGATGGAAGTCTATGTGGATGACATGATAGCCAGATCTCAAACTGAAGAGGAGCATCTTGACCATCTGCAAAAACTATTTGAAAGACTGAAGAAATACAAACTAAGGCTGAACCCGAATAAATACACTTTTGGAGTGAGGTCCGTTAAGCTCTTAGGCTTCATTGTCAGTGGAAAAGGTATCGAAGTGGACCCTGCAAAGGTAAAAGCAATACAAGAAATGCTTGCTCCTCGCACTGAGAAGGAATTTGGGGCAGCATGACGAGTCTGGCTGAAAAGAGAATGCAATATACTACCTGAGCAAAAAGTTTACCGACTGTGAAACCAGATATTCACTACTCGAGATAACTTGTGTGCTCTGGCATGGGCTGCTCGCTGACTAAGATAGTATATGCTGACTGACACTACCTTATTGATATCCAATATGGATCCTATTAAATACATATTCGAGAAGCCCACCCTCTCTAGAAGAATAACAAGATGGCAGATGGTCTTGACTGAATAGGACATTCAATACACTACCCAGAAAGCAATAAAGGGAAGTGTTCTAGCCGATCACCTTGCTCATCAGGCTATAGATGACTATCAATCCATGAATTTCGAATTCCCAGACGAAGACGTCATGGTGGTAAACAATTGTGAAGAACTCAAACAATATGACGGACCTGAACAAGGATCATGAAGGACCTTGGTTTTTGACGGAGCTTCCAACGCACTCGACAATGGCATAGGCGCTGTGATCATATCCCCTGAAGGTTGCTGTTGTACCCCAATTTTTGACCTAAGATCCCATCTTCATTGGCATTTTATTCAAAGAAATTAAGGGCACGAAATATGGCCGATTTTAACCTCTCAAACTTCTCCACAACTTCCTTAGAGCACAATCAAGATTTCATCATCACTGGTTTACATGTGTATCAAGATGCTTTAGAATGCGAAGAAAGATCAAGTTTGCATTTCAATTCAAAGCACTTTGACCAAAGTCAATACTTACACATCCAAGTTCAAACGATCGTAACTTTTCATTATTCAACATTTTTGAATGGTTACTTTTGCGTACAATTTTCTTTGACATCATCTCTAACCCCTCTTTACCAGTCAAGGTCTGATTAGGTGCGGAGGATCATCAAAAGTTCGGATACTTAGAGGTCACTTTGATGACTGTGGCCTAATCTCAAGTAACAATTACTCGACTTTCAAGGATTGTAACTATTTCGATTTTCATCATTTCGGGGTGGTTCTTTTTTGCAACATGTCACAAATGATGTCGTCTACAAGATTGCTTCAAGGATCGACATCCGAATGCGTTTGGAAGGCCATGAATTTCGCTTGAACATTTTAGGCTTAGAATTGATTTTGTATTGAGATTGTTCTCCACTAAGTCAAGGGTAAAGGCAAGATGTTGAGTTTGAGGATTCATTGATTATATATTGCTATAATACAAGTTGCTTGTATTCAAGCATTAGTAATTAGTGAATTAAAATTGGATACAGATCAAGTCTCTTCGTTTGTTCATCAAGGTTCGGTTCATGGTAAAAGGTTTAGGTGTTTTACTTGGAATGCATTTCAAAGTAAAAAAGACCATTCAAGGAATCCAAGTTCATTCAATTCTAAATTCAAGAGTTTATGAAAGACATTCAAGTCTTATTTGACTATGTTATTCAATAATTATTTCAAGTCCAGACTTTATTCAAAGTTCAATTTCAATTCAAGTCTCATTTAATCATATTCAAATTCAAATTGTGCAAGATTCTTTCAAGGTTCTCTTCAAAAGTGATGCTCTGTATTAATTCAAGATTCATAATTTCAAAATGCACCTCGCAAGTCGACATTTATTCAAGAGTTTTTATGGACATATCATGTTCAGCAAGAATCATTACAAACTCAAAAGTCAAGAATGAATGTCATCTTAGCATACAAGTTTCATCAAGATACTATGGTTCATCACCATGTTACAAAGCAATCACGAAATACATGGAAATCCCTAAATTTTTTCTTCTTTCTAATCTTCAAATTCCACATTTAAACTCTGCATATCAGTCCAAATCATGCTTCAAAATCATCCATACTGGATGCTGCTCCAAATCCTGTCAAACCTGTCCAAAAACAAGTCAAAATTCTGCACAAATAATGCCAAAAACCTATCCAAAAGCAGTATAAAATTTCACAAAAATAGAGGATGCAAATCCTGCATCAGAAAGGGAAAAATCAGCATATCAATTTGTCCAAGACCCACACATTTTCCCTCCAAAAAAATTTCATTCTGAAGGGGGGAAAACAAAGTAAAAAACTGTGGAAATTTCTAATAAAACCTCCAAGTTTAGAACAAAAACTTCAGGACATCACCTGCTGTAAAAAAAAAGAAAAAAGAGGAGATACCTTCAGCAATAGCAGTAATTACTAAAAAGAATTCTGCACAAACATCATCTCCCGCCATGCTTCAAACTTGTACATACCATACAGCTTCCATTAGCAAAACTTAAGCAAAACATCAGCATAGTCTGTCTCTTAACCCCTGCAAAAAAATGTTGAGAAATAGGGGAAAGAAAGTTACTGATATTAGGGAAGAAATTAAGAAGAAAAATAGTTGTTGATAAAATGAAGGAATCCTCTCCTACATCGGTAACCATCTATAAACATTGCTTGTTTTATCTACTGTCAATGTATTGTTGCTTATTTGCCTTGGTGTGATGTTGTTAATATTTATGTATATTGTTGTGCAATAAAACTGGAATTTGGAATTATTGTTATTGATTCGCCCTGAACCAAAAAAATACAGAGAGCTTGAATAAACTTTTTTTAAACTGAAACTGAGACCGTGAGAAAAAAATCGATCGTGGGAGGGAGAGAGAGATTAGGTCTGAGAGATATATACGAAGCTGTTTTCGTGGTTGATTGCTTTTGCGTGTTTGTGAACCAAATTTCACAATTGATGTTGTTAATATAGAAGAAAACTAAGATGAGGAACAAGAGCAAAACACGGGTTTTGTCATTTGTTGTTGTTTCTGAAATTTGAAGCAGAGAACTGAGAGAGGGAATTAGTTGATGAGAGGTTAGAGTTTGAAGATACATACCAATCGCGAGGGAAGGAGAATCCGCTACCATTGTTGCTTGTGTTATAGTCGGTCCCTTTCCTTATCACTCTTAAACCTGCAACTTTACCAACTCACCAAATCTCCAAGCTTTTCTCATTCCTCCATCTCTTTTCCCCTTTCTCTCTCCACGTATCTCCTTTTTCCTCTTATCTTCATCTCCTCTAAACATCAAAATCAAAACAACACATTGAACTGGAATAATGAGAAAGAAGAAAGAAATTGTACCACAACGGCCACGCAAAAGGATGGCATGATCGGCGATTAGCGGAAGGCTCGACAACAGTGGAGTGGGTTATGGAGAGCAACAACATTTTCGCATAGGGAGATTCGTGGTGACGTGTTGGTATCAGAATTGAGCTTTGTCTCGTGGGGCTCGGAGTTCGATCATGACAGAGATTCAAAGAGTAGTCGTAGCTGCGGATTCCGTTGGAGGATGTAACGATAATAGAGGCTAGTCGCGGTTGGCCGGAGTGCTATGGAAGACCGCGTGTGGCTGAGGCTATGGTGGTGGAGGATGGATCTGAGTAGTTTTGTGGGAGGAGGAAGAAAGGTGGGAGAGGGAAGTTTTGTTTCTGCAACTACGGCCGCCGTTCTGAGATGAAGAGTAGGAGGGTTTTCTTCAACCCCAATTTTGTGAATCTGGAAGATGGGTCCGGACCACCCTGACCCGGTCCGGCCCATCATTTTTTTTTAATTAATTATTTTTTTGTTTGTTTTCTGATCTTTATTTGTGTTACAACTTGGACTTATTGTTTCATTTCTTTAGGCCCACTTTGATTTGCTTCATACTTCACCTCATTATTTTGCTTAGACACTTTTTTTAAATTAGGTTAGTTTTAATTTATTTTAATTAGTTTCCATTTTTTAATTTAAACTCATATAAATAATTAGTTATCATGCATGTTCTTTTTATTATTAGATAGTTTTTTTTCTTAATTAGTTAATTTCAAAATTAATTTGGTAATCATTAGTGAATTTTTATATTCGTTTTAGTTTAGTTTAATAATTTCTGTCAATTCGTTTGGTTACAAATCTTTTCTTTTCACATTTGGTTTTATCTTCCCTTTTAAGTTAGAATCCTCATTGTTATTTATAATTTTCCTTTTTTTTGATTAATGTTAAATGTATGCTGGTTGATCTTGTGCCAATTATTCTCCAATTAATTTCATGATTTATTTTTTCGCTGATTGCATCAATTCCAAGGGAAATATTTTAACTTTGTTGACTTCATGTCATCAAATATCTAATACAATCGTGCGAATACCCTCATTCATTTTTTGCTTGTTTACTATTTTTCCAAACTTAAGATAATTTTCCCAAAAGACTCCATTTTCAAACTCACACCTTTTAAGTCAAAACTTCGACACTAGGTCGTCGTATCTTCAAAAATCTCGTCCATACCCATCCTTTAGCCAAACGAATCATTTTAATCAAACAAACAATTTTAAACCAAAAAACAGATATTTCAAAAGGTTCATGCGGAGTACCGCAGATGCATTGGGTGCTAATACCTTCCCATTGTATAACCAACCCCCGAACTCTCGATCTCTTTCAAAAATGCATTGTATTTTTATTACTTTTAAATATTAATTTACATTGCATACTTTAGGGTTTTATTTCGCTCTTTTCCCTTTTCCCTTGGAAACAATAAAGCGCGGTGGCGACTCTTGCTTTTGCGAGTTGAGTTAATTAATAGCTCGATCTCCGATTTTCACCGCTACAGAATTGGCGACTCTGCTGGGGAAAGATTGACCTCTTGCTGGTCCATCCCTAAGTGGGTTAAGCCTAATTTGTTTTATCTGTTTTATCATTATTTGATTGTTTGATTATATGTATATATTATGATTATTTTGGTGTTGATAATATTTACAAAGGACAAGTCTTATACCCGGACTAAGTTACACTTAGGAATAGGACGGGCGGTATAGTCATGTTAACTTTGAGGGAGTAATCCCGAAGAAGGAGGCATGAGATCCCCCACTCAGTGGAAGGCCCTTTTGAACGTAATATTTGTTTACCGAGTAATCGGGAAGACATTATTATTTTCGACCTGGGAGCCAGAGAAGCTGGGAACCGTAGAACCCTAACCCATCTTGGCCTTTTAGGTGTAGCGCGGAGATTATAACGGAGTAATCCGAAAGTAATTGTTACGCGATGCTACGCTCGGATGAGTTTCTCTTGAGAATATTGCCGATTATTGAGTAATCAAGACGTTGGTAATATCCGAAGGAGGAATGTAGACTCTGGGAACTCTTAGAACCTTGTCTTACAGGTGCGATTGAAACGTTAGTACATACCTTTGGGGTGGGCTTTACCCTCGACTCCATGCGGGACGTTGAACCTTTTAACCCCATGTTTTTGACCTTGCTTGTGGTTGTTGCATCGCCACGCATTCATCCATAAAACTCCTTTCACTTGACTTTGAAGGAGTTTGGAGGTCTTTCTTTGTAAACATCACTAGTTTCGTCAAACTCAATGGATCTTGGGTGTCGATAGGGCGAAAACCCTAATCCACCAAAATGGATGATTGATCTTGACGATAACTTGATCAATGTTTGGAGCCAATTTAAAATTCATCTGTTATCTTCATACTTGGATGTTTATAACTTGATATCTTGAGTTCCTTGAAAGTCAAATAAAAACTCTCTTTTGCATATCATACATCATTTTACATTTTTTGTTTCACTTTCAAAGGTCTTTTTCCGAGTCTTATATTTCCTTTGGTCTCACTAGTACAACACTCGCGCTAAGAGGACAATGGAGAATATCAAGCAAGAGATTTCTGAACTCCTCAGAGAGGTGACTAATTTGAAAGCTGGTATGGATCACTCAACTGTTTTGGTTGAAATTCTGGTTGCCGCCCAAGTCAATCCTTCTAGGAGGGAGGAAGCGATGATAAAAGTCTTCACTGAAACTCTAAAATCATTCTCTCATGAGAAGGTGATGGTTAATGCACCTGATGGCTTTCCTGACAAGGTGAATGTGGGAGTGCGTCTAGAAGAAGATGTTGGAAAGGGATGTTCATATGAAGATGGTAGCTCAGCTAATGGTGTGAAGAAGTTTGATAATAACTTTTCCGAGAAGAGAACCATAGGAAGAAATATTCATCAACAAAATCAACAAGTTCCTAATCGGAGGTAAACCCAGTTCGATCCAATTCCAATTACCTATACACAGTTGTTCCCTATCCTGATACAGAGGAATTTGGTTCAGACCCGACCTCCACCGAAGGTTCCTGAGAAGATACATTGGTACTACAAAGCTGATTTGGCTTGTACTTTTCATCAAGGTGCTCCTGGGCATGACTTGGAGGGTTGCTTTGCTTTGAAGATTGAGGTTCAGAAGTTGGTCAGAAGTGGTACCTTGTCATTCAAGAACGTTGGTTTTGAAGTTCAAATCAAGCATGTGCCGAAGAGTAAACACGATTGATGGTCACAGATGGAAAGCCTTCCCAGATCATTAACTTATTTATGCTTTTTGTAATTTTTCTTGTTTATCAAAACATTGTTTGCATGTAAGAACTTGTTTGCATCTGAATGATTATCTTAATACAATGAGTATGTTTGTCTTGAAGAAATTCATTCGTTTCACTCATGTTTGTTTTCAAATTTTAAATTGCTTTTGCACTATGATACCAAATTGTTGCTCATTCTCTTGCCTAGGCAGAGATTGAAGGGAGGATGATGATCTAAAGAACACAAAATCTCTGGTTGTTTGCTTTTGGATAAAATCTTGCTGATGATGTACAGGCATTGTTTCAAATCCCTAAACACTGGAGATATAAGGAAGATAATCCCTTGCTAACCCCTTTTGAGCCTTTGAAGCAGAAGTTTCTTTTCTATACGAAAAAACCTTGAATTTTAACCTGGGGCAGGGTAGTTTTTAGTTAATCTGACTGAGTGTTCAAAACTCATAAGGAGGATGTTTTTTGAAGAGAAACTACGAGGGCTATCCTTCATGTATAATGAATCTAGAGGATGTGGAACCACAATGTTATCCCTCATTCATCAAGAAACGAGGCAATCACAATCCTCTCAACAAGCAAATGCAAGCTAATGTCACACATTTTGTTCAAAAAGTCAAAAATCGAGAGAAAAAAAAGAAAAAGCCAACTAAGTCAAAAAAAAAAAACATGAAAACGTGTGACTTAGGCAAAATTAAGACATCCCGCTGGACTATCAATTCAAAAGAATTAGTTCAGGCAAAAGTTAGGGAAAATAAAAATTGCAAAGAAAAGGACTACAAAGAAAAGTCCTCAGCAAAGAGCAAATTGGTGACTACAAACGCGAAGACATGAGGGTGGTTTCTACTCCGAAAGCCTCGTCGTTTCCTTGACCGTCACAAAATCCTTTTGAGAGATGAACACTCATGTTTGAATTAACTGAACATAGGGTTGGAGAACATCATGAAGGGGGTGGGCACCAAATATTTTGAGCCTTAAAATCTTTTTTCTAAAAACCATGAACCAGACCATGCTACAACCTTCAAAAGTCCTAATTGAAGCAAGGTTATTTTGAAAGCACACTTCAATGAGATAGTGTTCCTGACTCCCATGAATGTTCTAAATAATTATGTTGGTATCATATGTTTTCCCTACACAAAAATAAATGATGCTCTAACTCGCAAAATTTGTGCGATAGCTTTTCAAAATCTTTAAGACTTACATAACTGTTGCATTAGAATTTTCATTCTCATTGTAAACTTTTTCTAACTGAAAAACATTTGTTTGATATCAAGGAAGCTCATATAAGCACCAGTGATGAGTTTATTCTTTTAAGGCTTAAAACTATGTTGAGTAATTGGCGAATCATTTCAAGAAAAAATCATATCCATGGGCATGTCACCTGAAGACCGTAAGCACGAACATGTTGCTTCTCCCAGTTAATGCTTTTCCCAACTCGTTTGCTCGTTTGGGGCAAAAAAATTTGAAGACTTTGTTGTGCCAACTACAGTTAATCCGGGGCAATCACGTCGAGATTCGATGAATCTCTCTAAGAGTTTGAAGACACCAGAGCATGGTGAATGCCCGGTCTTTTGTAAAATCCTCTTGAGACGATTTCTCCTCATCAACCATATAACTCGGGGCATTTTAGAGGTGAAGCTATTCGCGAGAATTGTCGTGCATCACGCAGCTTATCAACAATAAACTTGGGGCATCCAAAATTAATCCCAGGGGCAATCCAGATTTGTCAAGATATGCTTTGCACACATTATCAGAGGGTGGTGTTCCCAGTATCTCCAGCTAAGCATGACTTTTTCCAGCCGAAACATTGTTCGTGTTGTCATCCTTTCAAGGTATTGTTAGTGATAGAAGACTAAACTTTGGGCTTTCTACCGAAAAATATCTTCCTCTCCAAAGAGATTTAAGCCTTGTAAAAGGACTGTGCTCCAATGATGGCTTTTGTTTTTATCTCCAGTAATGTTCCCCTTTTGTTGAGATTAGCCGAGTGTCGAGCTGTACTATAACGTCTTATCATCTTCAGTCTATCTCCCCTGTCTGTTTTGTCAGCACATACACGGCATTCATTTATTCATTCACACTGGCATCATGCACGCACAGTTGTATTTGTTGATGTCATTGAGTTCGTACACCTTTGGTTATGTCTATTTCAAATAACATATTTGATCTTTCTAAATAGAGTGTCAACTTAAGCATAAAGTGTGCCTTTTTTCTAATTCCCCACTGAGTTAAATCTCGTGGAAGAATCTTGCTTTAGCTTTCCTTTTCCATCTCTGGATAGGATAAATCCCCATTTGAGTTGTTTCCTCATTGGGTGGAGTCTTGTTTGACTATTTTCTCTCCAATTTATTCCTGGATTTAGCTTTGTCTCTTGTGAACGATACCATGTGGATCTCTCTAGGCTGTGAAACCTAGATGGAGAGTGCATTTATTTTGCAACGTAAATACTTGGTCTCCTCAAGAAGGATTTATTCATGGTTCCCCATTGAAGATGAACTTTATTTCCCAGCAGTGTTATCACAACCTTCTTCTGGAATATCGACATGACAACAAGTGACTGACTCTTTATTTAAGCAGTTTGATTATTTCTGATTTCTCTACGACAAATGGCGGTCTCTTCATGAGCAGTTTGTCCATCCCTGATGAAATTATTGGTTCTCACCTCCGGCAATATCTTCACGATATTTTATGGGTATTTTTTGGGAAACAACAAGCGGCAGTTTCTTCATGAGACAACTTGTGTGTTATTGATACCTTGAAAAGACGACAAGCGGCAGTTTCTTCATGAGACAACTTGTGTGTTATTGATACCTTGAAAAGAAAACAAGCGGCAGTTTCTTCATGAGACAACTTGTGTGTTATTGATACCTTGAAAAGACAACAAGCGGCAGTTTCTTCATGAGACAACTTGTGTGTTATTGATACCTTGAAAAGACAACAAGCGGCAGTTTCTTCATGAGACAACTTGTGTGTTATTGATACCTTGAAAAGACAACAAGCGGCAGTTTCTTCATGAGACAACTTGTGTGTTATTGATACCTTGAAAAGACAACAAGCGGCAGTTTCTTCATGAGACAACTTGTGTGTTATTGATACCTTGAAAAGACAACAAGTGGCAGTTTCTTCATGAGACAACTTGTGTGTTATTGATACCTTGAAAAGACAACAAGCGGCAGTTTCTTCATGAGACAACTTGTGTGTTATTGATACCTTGAAAAGACAACAAGCGGCAGTTTCTTCATGAGACAACTTGTGTGTTATTGATACCTTGAAAAGACAACAAGCGGCAGTTTCTTCATGAGACAACTTGTGTGTTATTGATACCTTGAAAAGACAACAAGCGGCAGTTTCTTCATGAGATAACTTGTGTGTTGTTGATACCTTGAAAAGACAACAAGTGGCGGTCTCTTCATGAGCAACTTGTGTGTTATTGGTAATTTTGAAAAGAAAGCAACAAGCGGCGGTCTCTTCATGGACAACTTGTATGTTATCAACACTTTCAAAAAACAGCAAGCGGCGGTCTCTTCATGAGCAACTTGTATGTTACTGATACCTTAGAGAAAACAGCAAGCGGCGGTCTCTTCATGAGAAACTTGTGTGTTATTGTTATCTTTGAAAAACAGCAAGCGGCGGTCTCTTCGTGAGCAACTTGTATGTTATTGACACCTTTGAAAGATAGCAAGTGGCGGCCTCTTTATTTGAGCAGCTTGTGTATCCCCAACAATAATGTCTACTCAGCAAATGGCATCCCTTTCAGAAAAGTCCCGTGGGGAAGTTTGTTATTTTATCCTTTTCAAGCGATATCTTGGTTAGAGCAGAAATGTGTTACCGTTCTTGGTAAAATTCAGAAATCAGAAGATGTTCATCTCCAGCCACAGTGCTGATGTCAATCATTTTCCAGCCACAGTGCTGATGTCAATCATATGCTTTTCCAGTTACAGTACTGATGTAAATCATTACCTTTTCCAGTCTCAATACTGATGTAAATCATTCAAGAGTCTCTCATTTGAAGTCCATGACTTTGTTTCCCCAGTGGAGTTACAACCTCTTCCTCTGTGGGATTATTGTAATGTGCTTGGTTTCTCCAGCATAGTCTGTCTCATATGGCGTCATTCCCCATAAAATTCAGAGCATTACATTCATATCATATCATGAACATAATCGCGGTATCTTAAGGCCAAAAATTGTGTATTCTATATTTAAGTCCCTTCAATCTCGTCGAAATGAAGATCTCAATCTTCATATCTCCAGATAGAAGAAACTTAAATAGGGGCAGCTGTTGTACCCCAATTTTTGACCTAAGATCCCATCTTCATTGGCATTTTATTCAAAGAAATTAAGGGCACGAAATATGGCCGATTTTAACCTCTCAAACTTCTCCACAACTTCCTTAGAGCACAATCAAGATTTCATCATCACTGGTTTACATGTGTATCAAGATGCTTTAGAATGCGAAGAAAGATCAAGTTTGCATTTCAATTCAAAGCACTTTGACCAAAGTCAATACTTACACATCCAAGTTCAAACGATCGTAACTTTTCATTATTCAACATTTTTGAATGGTTACTTTTGCGTACAATTTTCTTTGACGTCATCTCTAACCCCTCTTTACCAGTCAAGGTCTGATTAGGTGCGGAGGATCATCAAAAGTTCGGATACTTAGAGGTCACTTTGATGACTGTGGCCTAATCTCAAGTAACAATTACTCGACTTTCAAGGATTGTAACTATTTCGATTTTCATCATTTCGGGGTGGTTCTTTTTTGCAACATGTCACAAATGATGTCGTCTACAAGATTGCTTCAAGGATCGACATCCGAATGCGTTTGGAAGGCCATGAATTTCGCTTGAACATTTTAGGCTTAGAATTGATTTTGTATTGAGATTGTTCTCCACTAAGTCAAGGGTAAAGGCAAGATGTTGAGTTTGAGGATTCATTGATTATATATTGCTATAATACAAGTTGCTTGTATTCGAGCATTAGTAGTTAGTGAATTAAAATTGGATACAGATCAAGTCTGTTCGTTTGTTCATCAAGGTTCGGTTCATGGTAAAAGGTTTAGGTGTTTTACTTGGAATGCATTTCAAAGTAAAAAAGACCATTCAAGGAATCCAAGTTCATTCAATTCTAAATTCAAGAGTTTATGAAAGACATTCAAGTCTTATTTGACTATGTTATTCAATAATTATTTCAAGTCCAGACTTTATTCAAAGTTCAATTTCAATTCAAGTCTCATTTAATCATATTCAAATTCAAATTGTGCAAGATTCTTTCAAGGTTCTCTTCAAAAGTGATGCTCTGTATTAATTCAAGATTCATAATTTCAAAATGCACCTCGCAAGTCGACATTTATTCAAGAGTTTTTATGGACATATCATGTTCAGCAAGAATCATTACAAACTCAAAAGTCAAGAATGAATGTCATCTTAGCATACAAGTTTCATCAAGATACTATGGTTCATCACCATGTTACAAAGCAATCACGAAATACATGGAAATCCCTAAATTTTTTCTTCTTTCTAATCTTCAAATTCCACATTTAAACTCTGCATATCAGTCCAAATCATGCTTCAAAATCATCCATACTGGATGCTGCTCCAAATCCTGTCAAACCTGTCCAAAAACAAGTCAAAATTCTGCACAAATAATGCCAAAAACCTGTCCAAAAGCAGTATAAAATTTCACAAAAATAGAGGATGCAAATCCTGCATCAGAAAGGGAAAAATCAGCATATCAATTTGTCCAAGACCCACACATTTTCCCTCCAAAAAAATTTCATTCTGAAGGGGGGAAAACAAAGTAAAAAACTGTGGAAATTTCTAATAAAACCTCCAAGTTTAGAACAAAAACTTCAGGACATCACCTGCTGTAAAAAAAAAGAAAAAAGAGGAGATACCTTCAGCAATAGCAGTAATTACTAAAAAGAATTCTGCACAAACATCATCTCCCGCCATGCTTCAAACTTGTACATACCATACAGCTTCCATTAGCAAAACTTAAGCAAAA
The DNA here is from genome assembly GCA_948472305.1 of Vicia faba. NCBI lineage: Eukaryota > Viridiplantae > Streptophyta > Magnoliopsida > Fabales > Fabaceae > Vicia > Vicia faba. The sequence continues at coordinate 35,824,635 of OX451735.1, read as the reverse complement.
CATCAGCATAGTCTGTCTCTTAACCCCTGCAAAAAAATGTTGAGAAATAGGGGAAAGAAAGTTACTGATATTAGGGAAGAAATTAAGAAGAAAAATAGTTGTTGATAAAATGAAGGAATCCTCTCCTACATCGGTAACCATCTATAAACCTTGCTTGTTTTATCTACTGTCAATGTATTGTTGCTTATTTGCCTTGGTGTGATGTTGTTAATATTTATGTATATTGTTGTGCAATAAAACTGGAATTTGGAATTATTGTTATTGATTCGCCCTGAACCAAAAAAATACAGAGAGCTTGAATAAACTTTTTTTAAACTGAAACTGAGACCGTGAGAAAAAAATCGATCGTGGGAGGGAGAGAGAGATTAGGTCTGAGAGATATATACGAAGCTGTTTTCGTGGTTGATTGCTTTTGCGTGTTTGTGAACCAAATTTCACAATTGATGTTGTTAATATAGAAGAAAACTAAGATGAGGAACAAGAGCAAAACACGGGTTTTGTCATTTGTTGTTGTTTCTGAAATTTGAAGCAGAGAACTGAGAGAGGGAATTAGTTGATGAGAGGTTAGAGTTTGAAGATACATACCAATCGCGAGGGAAGGAGAATCCGCTACCATTGTTGCTTGTGTTATAGTCGGTCCCTTTCCTTATCACTCTTAAACCTGCAACTTTACCAACTCACCAAATCTCCAAGCTTTTCTCATTCCTCCATCTCTTTTCCCCTTTCTCTCTCCACGTATCTCCTTTTTCCTCTTATCTTCATCTCCTCTAAACATCAAAATCAAAACAACACATTGAACTGGAATAATGAGAAAGAAGAAAGAAATTGTACCACAACGGCCACGCAAAAGGATGGCATGATCGGCGATTAGCGGAAGGCTCGACAACAGTGGAGTGGGTTATGGAGAGCAACAACATTTTCGCATAGGGAGATTCGTGGTGACGTGTTGGTATCGGAATTGAGCTTTGTCTCGTGGGGCTCGGAGTTCGATCATGACAGAGATTCAAAGAGTAGTCGTAGCTGCGGATTCCGTTGGAGGATGTAACGATAATAGAGGCTAGTCGCGGTTGGCCGGAGTGCTATGGAAGACCGCGTGTGGCTAAGGCTATGGTGGTGGAGGATGGATCTGAGTAGTTTTGTGGGAGGAGGAAGAAAGGTGGGAGAGGGAAGTTTTGTTTCTGCAACTACGGCCGCCGTTCTGAGATGAAGAGTAGGAGGGTTTTCTTCAACCCCAATTTTGTGAATCTGGAAGATGGGTCCGGACCACCCTGACCCGGTCCGGCCCATCATTTTTTTTTAATTAATTATTTTTTTGTTTGTTTTCTGATCTTTATTTGTGTTACAACTTGGACTTATTGTTTCATTTCTTTAGGCCCACTTTGATTTGCTTCATACTTCACCTCATTATTTTGCTTAGACACTTTTTTTAAATTAGGTTAGTTTTAATTTATTTTAATTAGTTTCCATTTTTTAATTTAAACTCATATAAATAATTAGTTATCATGCATGTTCTTTTTATTATTAGATAGTTTTTTTTCTTAATTAGTTAATTTCAAAATTAATTTGGTAATCATTAGTGAATTTTTATATTCGTTTTAGTTTAGTTTAATAATTTCTGTCAATTCGTTTGGTTACAAATCTTTTCTTTTCACATTTGGTTTTATCTTCCCTTTTAAGTTAGAATCCTCATTGTTATTTATAATTTTCCTTTTTTTTGATTAATGTTAAATGTATGCTGGTTGATCTTGTGCCAATTATTCTCCAATTAATTTCATGATTTATTTTTTCGCTGATTGCATCAATTCCAAGGGAAATATTTTAACTTTGTTGACTTCATGTCATCAAATATCTAATACAATCGTGCGAATACCCTCATTCATTTTTTGCTTGTTTACTATTTTTCCAAACTTAAGATAATTTTCCCAAAAGACTCCATTTTCAAACTCACACCTTTTAAGTCAAAACTTCGACACTAGGTCGTCGTATCTTCAAAAATCTCGTCCATACCCATCCTTTAGCCAAACGAATCATTTTAATCAAACAAACAATTTTAAACCAAAAAACAGATATTTCAAAAGGTTCATGCGGAGTACCGCAGATGCATTGGGTGCTAATACCTTCCCATTGTATAACCAACCCCCGAACTCTCGATCTCTTTCAAAAACGCATTGTATTTTTATTACTTTTAAATATTAATTTACATTGCATACTTTAGGGTTTTATTTCGCTCTTTTCCGTTTTCCCTTGGAAACAATAAAGCGCGGTGGCGACTCTTGCTTTTGCGAGTTGAGTTAATTAATAGCTCGATCTCCGATTTTCACCGCTACAGTTGCCATACTCCACTCACCGCTAGACTGTGTTTCAATTGTACCAATAATATGGCGGAATATGAAGCGTGTATTATGGGTCTCAAAGCGGCCATAGATTTGGGAATCAAGTCCCTAAGTGTATTTGGAGATTCAGCCTTAGTCATCAGTCAGATCAAAGGAGAATGGGACACGAAGCATCCTAATCTCATCCCCTACAAAGAACATGTGTTGACATTAATCCCATATTTTGAGGAAATTACCTTTGAGCATTTTCCACGAGAGGAAAATCAACTAGCAGATGCGCTAGCCACTATGTCATCCATTTTCAAAATCAAGTAGGATAATGAGGCTCCTCATATCACCATCGAGAGAATGGACGAACCAGCTTACTGGCATGAGATTGATACTGAAGAAGTAGTAGAAAAGCCTTGGTTCCATGAAATTAAGAGATATCTCAAGGCCCGAGAGTATCCGGAGGGAGCTTCAGTGAACGACAAGAAATTCCTAAGGAGATTATCTGCTAAGTTCTTCCTCAGTAATGAAGTTCTCTATAAGCGTAATCACGACTCTACTTTGCTTCGGTGCGTAGATAAGAGTGAGGCAAACAAGATCATGGTTGATTTACATGAAGGCACCTTTGGCACCCATTCTAGTGGGCACACAATGGATAAAAATATCCTCCGGGAAGGATACTACTGGTCCACCATGGAAGCAGACTGTCATTAGCATTCACGAACCTGTCACAAGTGTCAGATATATGCCGACAAGGTACATGTGCCTCTGGTTCCTCTAAACATCATGACTTCTCCTTGGAAATTCACAATGTGGGGCATTGACATGATTGGAGAAATCAAACCTACAGCTTCTAATGGACACCGCTTCATCTTGGTGGCCATTGATTACTTCACGAAGTGGGTTGAGGCAGCTTCATTCGCTTTTGTCACCAAGAACGTTGTGGCCTGATTCATCAAACAAAATCTTATCTGTCGGTATGGTATTCCGGAAAGAATCATCACAGATGATGGTACCAATCTTAACAATACTATGATCACTGCAATATGTGTGCAATTCAAGATCCAGCATCATAACTCTTCTCCTTACCGGCTGAACATGAATGGCGTTGTAGAAGCCGCTAATAAAAACATCAAGAAGATCATACAAAAAATGATAGTGACCTATAAGGACTGGCATGAGATGTTACCATTTGCTCTTCACGGTTACCGTACCACGGCGCTTACATCAACAGGGGTAACTCCTTTTCTCTTTGGTATACGGCATGGAAGTTATCTTACTAATTGAAGTCCAAATACCTTCTCTGAGAATCAAAAATGATGCGGGGTTGAATGAAGATGAATGGATTCAAACTCGACTTGACCAGCTGAACTTGATAGATGAGAAGAGGCTTACAATTGTCTGCCATGGCCAGATGTACCAAAAACATATGATTAAGGCTTTTAACAAGAAAGTCAGACGTCAAGTATATCAGGTTGGTGACTTGGTAATCAAGCGTATCATATTGCCACAAGGCGATCCTAGGGGAAAATGGACTCCTACATACGAAAGACCATTTGTGATAAAAAAACGTATTTTCTGGTGGGGCAATGATCTTAAACACGATGGACAGAGATGACCTTTCGCACCCTGTAAACACGGACATAGTTAAAAGATACTACGCATGAAAAAAAAGACCCGCTAGGTCGACTGTCCTAGGAAAAAATTAGGGATAAAACACAAAAAAAACCTGTACACCAGGCAAGCTGAAAACCTGAAAAGGCGGCATGGGGAAAAAAAGGGTATCTCGGTGGACTGAAAACCCAAAAGGGCGGTCCAGGAAAAAGTTAGGGATTTAAAGCGTATGACTATGTCCCGTTGGATAACCTTACAGCCAATCTCCGGCATCAATCGTCAAACTCGAATGGTTCTAATCAATCCAATCAGCTTCCGACAAAGCAGCAAGTGGATGACACGCTCAGAGACATGAAGACTATAGCAGAATGGGAACCCCATGGGATTATTTTACATAGTTGTCTTTTCTTTGTATCAATTTTTCATTTTTACGATGACACTCTCTTACTAGGATGTTCGTCTCTTTGTACAAAAATATTTATTCATGTTAATACAAAGATATTCCTTTAAAAGTGAAAAACTACCCGTTTTTCTTTTACTATTCCTGTTTTGTTTGCAAAAATGTCCAATGTTTGTTTTTAAACATATGCATTTGAATGTAATTACTGTCTATAAATGAACGCATAAAAAAAGAAAACTAAACAGAAAGACAATTACTAATGGCTTAAGAAACAGGACAATATCTATGGGCCATTCATAAAATCCCCACAGATGCTTTCTATAAACAAAGTAGAAGCAAGAACATCCTACTACAGGATCTTTGTCATATCTCCAGCATGCAGCCTAATGGTATCTTTTGCCTTCATATCCCCGACGAAGAAAAACATCCAGTTACTATTCTAAGGGCTCCCCAGTGAAAGTCACCCAGCTGCGCAGGAATTCCCCAGTAGGATTTCACCAAGTCCACAAGCAATGCACGACGTTTCCCTTTGCCAATAGAGTTTACTTCTCTAATGGCAGAAACCCATCTATCAGTACTTCAATTTTAACGAAACATGAAGGCTTATCCTCCACAGTCCCAAGAACAGTCAGGGATTTATCTTCCCCAATCTAAACAGCATTGCAGTAGAACAACTAACATGTCCATATATTGCATTCATACATCATAGACATCGACAACACAAATGCATATGTCGCAATCTCATTTATTTTGAGAAACAACATTACACCATGCATTTCATACATCATGGCATTACATACAAATAACTCTTTACCTTTTCAGGAAAGATCAATCAATAGAAAATTATTATCAAATTTTCAACAAGTCAAGGAAATTATCTGTGAACAAATCAACGGTAGATCAATTCCCGAAACATGACTAATTGACTATCTACATAACAAATACTTCCTTCAGACTTATGCTGGTTCAGTTTAAATCTCTCAATGGTTTATCCTGATTCTTTCCCCAGTAGACACTTTCTCTGGCTCAGATAAGTTTCTCCAAGATTTATTCTGATTCTTTTCTAGACCTCTGTTGGTTCAGTTTAAATCTCTCAACAATTTATCCTGATTCTTTTCTCAGTAGACACTTTCTCTGGTTCAGATAAGTTGCTCCAAGATTTATTCTGATTCTTTTCCAGACCTCTGCTGGTTCAGTTTAAATCTCTCAACGGTTTATTCTGATTCTTTCCCTAGTAGACACCTTCTCTGGTTCAGATAAATCGCTCCAAATATTTATCCTGATTCTTTCCAGTTAAATATTATTCAAGACTTCCGCTAGATTTAGTTTTAAATCGACCAAAGGCTTATTCTGATACTTCCCCCCAGTTGAAGCCAAGCTTATACTTAGTCTAATTTCTGTCAACAATCACCTTTGAATGGCATCTATAAGCCCATCTCCGCCAACTCTCCACTATTTCTCCAAATGAAATCTTTAAGCCCATTCCTTACACCTCAACCACAATATCATCAAGTGCAAATTTTTGGGCACTCTAGTGTTCAATCATCTTCCACCTTCAAGTCACGAATGGCAGATAGGCCAATCTAACTCTTCAGGTTTAAGAAGATTGAACAGGGGCAGCTGTTGTACCCCAAAATTTGCCCTCTCATTTCTCAAGGGATCATCCTGGACCCTCAGGTTTGCTTCTGTCAAGTTGCAAGTCTAGGATTACAATTTTCCAAGAAAGTCATTCACAAGGGTAAAATGGTCAAAAGCACACTAAAAAGTCAAACTTTTACTTTTTGATAAAAATCAAGTTTCAAAAATCATATTTCATCAGGATAGAAAATTGGTTCATCAAGAAATTAAAAGTCAGAAATTACTTTGAAAAAGTCAAATTTCTAAAAAGTGAGAAAATTTTCTAAGTGTTAAGAAATATGATAATTTCAGAACTTCTGGGCCAGTTTTCACACAAGCGCAATCATAATTTGCATAAATGATTCAGAACATGACTCTTCAATCAGAACATATGGAAACTGTGTTCTTTGATTAGAACATGACTCTTTAACATATGGAGACTATATTCTATGCTTTGATCAGAACATCACCCTTCGAATCTCATTCGGGTATTTCCATTTTTCAATCAGAACATCGCCAAGCCCCAAATCCTTGTTTTGAACAGTCTGCTGCACTACTATGGCACAGTCCTGCTTCCAGCTGCCACAACACTCCAAATTGCTGTTGATCCAGTCCACGCCTGTGCTTTCTAAAACCCCATATTTGCACCAAATTAGCACATAAAAGTTGTATTTAAAAAGAAATGGAACATTATACCAAAAAGGTTTAAATCCCATTTGTTTTCCCCCAAAAACCACAGCAAACTCATCTATAAATAAGTTGTTCCACCACACGTCTAAGGGGCTGGATTTTGGAAAGAGAGAGGGATCAAATACAAAAAAAAAGAGAAAAGAAAACATTCAAACATTCTTAAACCCAGATGTGATACGGTGGGAAATAACTGACTGTTTTTGGAATGCTGGTTTGCGTTTTACGTTTGTATTCGCAAAATGTCGCAGTAAGCAAGAGTCGCCACCGACTTTTATTTTATCCAACAAGGAAAGGAAAAAAGCATAAAAAAATTCCTTTTTCTAGATATTTCTCGGGTTCGGGGGGTAGATTATAGAAAGGGAAGGTGTTAGCACCCTTTCTATCCGTGATTATCCACGGGCTCTTAGGTACTTGCTCATATTGTTTTCAAAAATTGCTTTTCTTTGTGTTTGTGGGTTTGAAAAAAAGTTTTTGTTTGAAAAGGAGTGTAAGTGTGAAAAAGATTTTTGTTTTTTGAAAGAGAAAGTACTTAAGAACCATCTACCTACTCGAAAAAGGAATCGTTCTATGCTATCTTCCTTTAGACAATGTTATCCCACTATGAATGAGTAGGTAGCAGCGGCGTTGGAGTTTTAGGGTCAATTCGAATGCGGGACTTACGGTCACCAAAGCAATGTTAGGATGCTTTAGCGGTAACCCTAATGTCTTAGATCATTTGTTTTGAGGCAACAATATCCGAGGGAACTGTTTCGAGGCGACTATGATCTTTAGACAAGAGGACGACCTCTAAAACAACCTATACTCAATGACCGCATTACGAAGGCAACCAAGTGGGGTGTACCCTAAGAGTGCGCATGTGCGAGTGTGTTGTTTTCAGTTATTTTATCTTTGTACATGTTAATGGTTATCTAAGTTGATTTTAGGTTAAACATCCATTCTTGTCATGCATACCTATTATCAAACATTTAACAGTTTACAAGTTACGGAAATTAAATTGCGGAAATTTAACTAACTATTACAAGGCGTCGGGTATTTACATCGCCAAAAGCAACCCTTTGAAATTTAAATGCGGAAAATAAATAAAGCGATAAAAATATTTAAAGTCCTATTAAACTATTACATTCCAGAAACAAATACAATATTGAATAAAATGGATCGCGTGCGGGAAATTAAATCGAATGCGAATTCTAGGGTTTTGACCCTTTGTTATTAAAGAAAAGATTTTGTTTGGTTGTTTTTGAATTAAGAAAGAAATTAATCTAGGTTTATTAAATTAATAAATTAATTTATTAATAAAAATATTTTTTGGGTTTTTGGTATTTGAAGAAATAAAAATAAATTCAATCAATGTTAATAAAAACCTAATTGTCTAAGTTAATTTTAATTATATCAAAAAATATATTAAAGTTATTCCTAATTAAAACTAAATTAATTAAATTAACATTTATTAATAAAAAATAAAAATTTGATTTTATAAAGAAAAATGTTTTTTGGTTTTAATTTTATTAAGAAAAAGATTTGATTTGTTAATGATTAAATAAAAACAATGAATAAATAATCAAAACAAAAATAAAATAGAAATATAGAGAAGAGAGGGTTTGGGCCTGTTTGAGGGGTCTGATCAGCAATTCCATGGCCCAATTGGCGCTGGCCTGGTTGACTTTTAGGATCCCCTATGTGCTGGTTGACTGGATCCCATGGTGGACATTCATCTCTTGGCCCTCAGATTTGGCCTAAGGCCATCTGTCCATTGAAGATATGGAGGCGCATGATAGATCTCACGCTGGCATCAACACTTGATTACCTGAAGAAAAATAATAACAAGGCATATGGGGAACCTGGGATTCGAACCCAGGCCCCAAGGCAATTTCCAGCGCTGCACTCACCACTGCACCACTTTGCTTTTGTTGTCAATATATTAAGTAATAATAATAATATGGGATAATGGATTAATATGCCAGAACAAAAAAATAAAGAGCGCTAAGTTTGAACCAGCCACTAAGAAGGAGACACGTTTGTCGTCCCTGACCTTCAGACCCTGTAAATTTACCTGCGGATTTAGATCCGCACCTAAATTCGCAGGACGTTCCCAAAATCAATTCTAGGCCATGAAAATTAAATCCAAGCGCATGGTTGAGTTCGTCCTTCCATTCTGGTCATGTCCATGGCAATCAATGGAGCTAATTTGGCCTGTAAAAGAAACGCCCAAAAAACAAACCACAAAACCCTAGATTCGGCTATGGGGTTACAGATCAGATAAATGCAATTGGATGATATAGAAAGCTTGGAAATTTGATGAGGATCATGAATATGCAAATGGTTTGTGCAAAAGATGCAGAAATAAGGATATACGAATTCAAGAAAGAAGCGATTTTTTGTGACTCTTACAGTGCTTTTGGGCGTGTATGAGAGCTTGCTAGGGGTTGGTCCTGACTCAGTGAACCTCCAGCAATTGATTAGTGTCAAGCTTTGCTTCTGAAATTGCCTCTAATTGTGATTTCAGTTTTGCACTTTTCACCCCTTTTCCAAGTTTGTTTTCAATGTTCTTGCAGCCTCCAGGTCTCAATTTCGTGTGCTTTGACTTGTATATGTAATGTGGGATGTATTAGGTTAACATTTGTGGATTGAATCCTTGCACATCAATGCCATGAGATTTTATTTAATCCACCATTGAAAGCTTGCCTAATTTGTCAAAAATCTAATCTTTTTGCACATGGGATGCTTGATACGAGTTTGATGATGATATTGATGATGATTAAGTCCTGAAAATAGAAAAAGATCTCATGTGATCAAGTTTTGGGATTTTATTTGATTTAAATTGATTTAAAATGAAATAATTCAATAAAAAAATCAAATAAAATAATAAAGTTGATAAATGGACACAAGGATGAAGCTAGGACACGTGTGCAATGTGGCAAGTTCAAATCAAGTGGAAAAGAATGGGCCCATTTGACAAAATTTGAAGTTTTAGGGATAGTTGACTTTTGGCAATTTTGCAAAAATGCCCAACTTCAACAATGCATAACTTATTCAATTTTTCACTTTTGGAGGTGTTCTTTGACTTTTTAGAACGCTTAAGATGTCCTCTAACCAACACTTTTGGTCTCATCTCATTTTGATATTCCATGCTCAAGTTATAAGCTTTTACTAAAAAGGTGTTTTTGTTGACTTTAAAAAATGACCTAAAATGTCCAAATTTATAAGTTCTTGTGAGTGCATTTTCTGATCTTGGGGTATGAAGATGGATTGTAGGAAATTTCATCCTCTTCAAAATGAGCTTTAGATGGGTCATTTATCATAAAGTATGAGAAAGTTATGCTTGGTCAAATTTGAGTTGACTTTTCCTACAAAACCCTAATTTAACAACTTTTGAGTCTTGATGAATTTTGAGCAATCCTTGATGAATCATGATCAACCCTTGATCAAATGATGAAATATCCTTCAAAATGAGAATTATGACAAAAAATCTTGGAGTTTGGTTGTATTTGGGTCACAGTTGACTTTTGCCCTATCACAATCGATTTTTGGACCCTTTGAGCAATCGACTGAGCAAACTTCCTCTGCAAGGCTTGAAATTTGGCATGGATGACCTTGATAACATATTAGTACATTAGGGAGAATTTTAGGTCATTTGGACTCAAGGATCTTGATGCAACACAAAACCCTAATTTGGGGTTGACTGCCTTGGGAGATGATTTGTCTGACCCACTCTTGAGTAAACTTGAGCAACTTGGAGATTTTTCTTGCAATGTCTTGAGAAATATGAGAGGGAAAATTTTGGGGTACAATAGCTGCCCCTGTTCAATCTTCTTAAGCCTGAGGATATAGATTGGCTTTCGTGCCTTTTGTGATCCGAAGGTGGAAGATGATTGAACACTTGAGTGCCTAGAAATTTGCACTCGCATGAAGTGGTATCAGCCTTGTGATGTCGGGAATGGGCTTAAAGATGCCATTTGGAGATTGTTGATAGGAGGTCTTTGACTGGAATAAGAATCAGGGAGATCTTAGCGTCGATCTGACTGAACCAGAAAGGTCTTGGAGTAACTTTGACTGGATAAGAATCAGGAAAATCTTAGAATCGATTTAACTGAACCAGATGAAAGTCTTGGAATATCTTCAACTGGAATAAGAATCAGGGAGATCTTAGCGTCGATCTTACTGAACCAGAGAAGGTCTTGGATTAAATTTGACCGGATAACAATCAGAAAAATCTTAGAATCGATTTAACTGAACCAGACGAAAGTCTTGGAATATCTTCAACTGGAATAAGAATCAGGGAGATCTTGGCGTCGATCTGGCTGAACTAGAGAAGGTCTTGGATTAACTTTGACCGGATAAGAATCAGAAAAATCTTAGAATCAATTTAACTGAACCAGACGAAAGTCTTGGAATATCTTCAACTGGAATAAGAATCAGGGAGATCTTGGCGTCGATCTGGCTGAACCAGAGAAGGTCTTGGATTAACTTTGACCTGATAAGAATCAGAAAAATCTTAGAATCGATTTAACTGAACCAGGCGAAAGTCATGGAATATCTTCAACTGGAATAAGAATCAGGGAGATCTTGGCGTCGATCTGACTGAACCAGAGAAGGTCTTGGATTAACTTTGACTGGATAAGAATCAGAAAAATCTTAGAATCGATTTAACTGAACCAGACGAAAGTCTTGGAATATCTTCAACTGGAATAAGAATTAGGGAGATCTTAGCATCGATCTGACTGAACCAGAGAAGGTCTTGAATTAACTTTGACTGGATAAGATTCAGAAAAATCTTAGAATCGATTTAACTGAACCAGACGAAAGTCTTGGAATATCTTCAACTGGAATAAGAATCAGGGAGATCTTAGCGTCGATCGGACTGAACCAGAGAAGGTATTGAATTAACTTTGACTGGATAAGAATCATAAAAATCTTAGAATCGATTTAACTAAACCAGACGAAAGTCTTGGAATATCTTCATCTGGAATAAGAATCAGGGAGATCTTAGCGGTTATCTGACTGAACCAGAGAAGGTCTTCGACATAGCTGAGAACTTAACTACATCTTTCCTGAAAGGTAAATGTTAGTCATATGCAATGCCTGATATGGATCAAGCAATGATGTTCTCAAAATAAATGAGATTGTGTTATATGATGCGTATATGTATGTATCATGATATATGGAAATGTAATGTTTTAGCTGGGGACAATAAATCTCGGATAGCTGCTGAAGAATAGAGCTGGATTCTTCGTTTCCGCTGGGGATGGCGAACGAAGAGAATAAACCTGCAGGAGAGGATGACTCCGTCGGGGGAATAAATTGATGAGGAGATTACTCTGTGGGGAAGAGAGGCTCTGCTGAAGATTCCACTGATAAATTCTGTCGGGATGAATTATCGTTGCTGGTGATATTGAATCCTATTGGGGATTGAATTCCTGTTTATGAAAGAAAAGAAATCTGCTGGGGATGATCTTTGATTGCGACTTCTTTGGGGATAACCTGCTAGACTCTTGTGGGGATAATCCTTTGAGCTTTGTTGGGAATGATCCTTTGAACTCGGCTGGGGAGATTTAATTTTGTACTCCGCTGGGGATAAACTTCCAGAGTCTACTGGGGATGATTCTCCCAACTCCGTTGGGGAAGCTTTTTTAGACTGCGCTGGGAAAATTCTAATTCCACTGGGGATATCTTGTACCCTGTCGGGGAGCATTCTTATATTCCGTTGGGGAATATTAAGACTTCTGGGGATATCAAGCCTTTTTAGTGTTGATGGTAGACAAACTCTGCTTGGGGAGAATATTACCGATTCATTCACAGTTGCAAGTCTAAGCTGAGGAGAGCTATCATTACTGTCTTACTCTGCGGGGAGTGAAGGTATCTTAGCCATATTCTTCAGTTGAATCTACCTTTGTACCTGGTGGACAGAGCAATCGTATAGTTTGGACACTTCTTATTTCCCCTGTTTCTGCTATTACCAGTAATTCGTCTTTTGTTTCGCATGTAAATATTTATGAGTAGCAATTGATGTCAAGTGCATATATCAAAAATGAACATTAGACATTCTTTGCAAAACAAAACAGATAAAGGAAAAACAATTTGTAGTTTTTTTGAAAATGAATTGTATTGATTTTGAAGTTTAGCCTGTAAATAGGCATTTTTGTACATGAGGCTGACGTCCTAGTAAGAGAACGCCGCCGAACAAATAGAGTTTATACAATTTGTGAAAAACTAAACAAAACAGCTACGTGAATGATCCCACTGGGTTCCAACTCTGCTATTGCCTTTATGTCATCGAGCATCTCATCACTTTGCTGCTGGTTGAAGGTAGATCAGATTGATTAGTGCCATCCGAGCTTGATAGTTGATATCGAAGTCTAGATGCAAGGTGATCCAATGAGACATAGTGTTACGCTTTGATCCCTAATTTTTTCCTGGACCGCTCTTTCGGGTTTTTAGTCCACCGGGATACCCATTTTTTTCCCAAGCCGCCTTTTCAGGTTTTCGACTTGCCGGGTGTACATTTTTTTTCATCCCTTATTTTTGCCCGAACCCTTTTGGTTCAGCGGGAAGCCCTTATTTTTGCCTAGGCCAGTCAACCTAGCGGGTCTTTGATTATGCGTAGTATCATTTCACTATGTCTGCATTGACGGGGTGAGGAAGGTCGTCACCATCCATGGTGGTTAGAATCATAGCTCCTCCTGAGAAAATGTTCTTAACCACAAATGGCCCTTCATAAGTAGGGGTCCATTTGCCCCTGGGATCACCTTGAGGTAAAATGATGCGCTTGATCACCAGATCCCCAACTTGATACTCTTGTCGTCTGACTTTCTTGTTAAACTCTTTGATCATCCGCTTTTGATACGTCTGACCATGACAAATAGCAGTGAGTCTCCTTTCGTCGATTAAGTTTAGCTGATCAAGCCGGGTCTGGATCCAGTCATCTTCGCTCAAGCCTGCATCTTTCATGATCCGAAGAGAGGGTATCTGAACATCAATGGCCAGTACGACCTCCATGCCATATACCAAGGAATTGGGTATTTCCCCTGTTGACGTCCGTGCTGAGGTACGGTACCCATGAAGAGAAAATAGTAACATCTCGTGCCAGTCTTTGTATGTTATTATCATCTTCTGCACAATCTTCTTAATGTTCTTATTAGCCGCTTCAACAGCCCCATTCATCTTCGGCCGGTAGGGAGAAGAATTGTGATGTTGTATCTTGAACTGCTTGCAGAGCTCAGTGATCATCTTATTGTTGAGATTTGTACCATTGTCCATAATGATCCTCTCTGGTACACCGTATCGACAGATCATATTATGCCGAATAAACCGTGCCACGACGTTCTTGGTTACAGTAGCAAAGGAAGCTGCTTCAACCCACTTCATAAAATAATCAATTGCTACCAGGATGAAACGATGCTCGTTGATGCCATAGGTCTGATCTCGCCGATCATATCAATGCCCCACATTGCAAAAGGCCAAGGTGCCGTCAAGACGTTCAGAGGAACTGGAGGTATGTGCACCTTATCAGCATAGACTTGGCACTTGTGACATGTCCGAGAATGCTAATAACAATCGGCTTCCATAGTGGACCATTAGTATCCTGCCCGAAGGATTTTCTTTGCCATGGTATGTCCACTGGAATGGGTTCCGAAAGTCCCTTCATGTAAATCTGCCATGATCCTTTCTGCCTCGTTCTTATCCACACATCGCAGTAAGGTCGAATCATGGTTACGCTTGTAAAGAATGCCATTGCTGATGAAGAACTTTGCCGCGAACCTCCTCAGAAACTTCTTATCATTAATGGATGCACCCTCGGGGTATTCCTGAGCCTCGAGATACCTCTTCACCTCATGAAACCAGGGTTTATCTGCTACCTCTTCAGTCTCAATATCACAGCAATGTGCAGGTTCGTCCAATCTTTTAATGATAATCTGGGGAGCTTCATTGTCCCAATTGACTTTGAACATAGAAGACATCATAGCCAGCGCGTCCGCTAACTGATTCTCCTCTCTCGGGAAGTGTTCCAAGGTTATCTCCTAGAAATAGGGAAGCAATGTCAACACACACTCCTTGTAAGGAATAAGATTTGGGTGTTTCGTATCCCACTCGCCTTTGATCTGACTGATCACGAGAGCGGAATCTCCGAAAACACTTAGAAATTTAATCCTTAGGTCAATAGCAGCTCGAAGACCCATGATGCACGCTTCATACTCCACCATATTGTTGGTGCAGTTGAAACATAGTCGGGCGGTGAATGGAGTATGAGAGCCTTTAGGAGATATGATCACGGCACCAATTCCATTAACCAAAGCGTTTGAAGCTCCATCAAATTACATAGACCATCGAGATCCTTCCTCAGGTCCTTCATCCGGTCCAGGTGTCTCGCAGTTAGTTACTAACATGATATTCTCATCCGGAAATTCAAAGTTCATAGACTGGTAATCGTCCATTTCCTGATGCGCCAAATGGTCTGCCAACACACTTCCCTTGATTGCCTTTTGGGTCGTATACTGGATGTCGTACTCAGTCAAGATCATCTGCCATCTCGCTATTCTTCCGGAAAAAGCAGGCTTTTCGAAGATATACTTGATTGGATCCATCTTCGATATCAATAGAGTAGTGTGAGTCAGCATATACTGTCTCAGCCAGCGAGCAGCCCATGCCAAAGCGCAGCAAGTTTTCTCGAGCAATGAGTATCGGGTCTCGCAGTCGGTAAACTTTTTGCTAAGGTAATAAATAGCATGCTCTTTTCGGCCAGACTCGTCATGCTGACCCAGCACACACCCCATTGAGTTGTCGAGTACTGTCAAGTATAGGATTAAGGGTCTCCCTTCAACTGGAGGCATCAGAATGGGTGGATCTTGGAGATACTCTTTGATCCTTTCGAAAGAGGCCTGGCATTCATCGTTCCAACGTACTACTTGATCTTTCTTAAGTAACTTAAATATTGGTTCACAAGTAGCGGTCAGGTGTGAGATGAATCGGGCAATGTAGTTTATTCGTCCCAGAAAGCCTCTGACTTCTTTCTCTGTTTGGGGAGCTGGAATCTCTTGTATGGCCTTCACCTTTGCAGGATCCACTTGAATACCTTTATCGCTCATGACGAAGCCCAATAGCTTACCAGATCTCACTTCGAAGGTGCACTTGTTCGGGTTTAACCTCAGCTTGTACAAGTTTAACCTGTCAAACAACTTCTGCAGATGGTCAAGGTGTTCTTCCTCCGTCTGGGATCTTGCAATCATGTCATCGACGTATACCTCAATCTCGTAATGGATCATGTCATGAAACAAGGCGACCATGGCGTGCTGATACGTTGCCCCGACATTCTTCAATCCAAAAGGCATGACCTTGTAGCAAAAGGTACCCTATTGAGTAACAAAGGTTGTCTTCTCCATGTCTTCGGGAGCCATTTTAATCTGATTATAACCGGAGAAACCATCCATAAAGGAGAATACCTCGTGCTGAGTGGTGTTGTCAACCAGAACATCGATATGAGGTAGGGGAAAATCATCCTTGGGACTCGCCCTGTTCAGATCTCTATAGTCAACACACATTCGAACTTTACCATCTTTCTTCGGTATAGGAACCACATTGGCAACCCACTGCAGGTAAGAAGTAACTGCTAGAAAACCGACATTAAATTGTTTCATAACCTTAGCCTTGATTTTCTCAGACATCTCTGGGCGCATTCGGAGGACCTTCTAATTTACTGGAGGACAGTCTTCCTTGGTAGGCAGGCAGTGAACCACAATATCGGTATCCAACCCAGGCATATCTTCATAAGACCAGGAAAAGATCTCAACATAGTCACGCAGCATTTGAATCAACCGTTGCTTCACACTAAGCTCCAGATTTGCACCAACCTTGACCTCTTTCTTGTCCTCCTCTGTACCCAGATTCACTGATTCCGCCGGCTCTTCGTGCGGATGAATAACCCTCTCTTCTTGGAGTAGCAGTCTTGCAAGTTCACCTGGCACTTCGCAATCATCTTCACCTTCGTCTTAGGCTAAGTTGGTCGAACTTTTGAAGTCATAACTGGCAGTAGCAGAGTCGTTACCAGTAAGATCCAGAGTGGATGTAGACCTGTATATGTGAGTGTGTGTAAAATAGCTGTTTTGCAATATGTAATAAAAGAAAAACAAGGAGCACAAAATTTGAAATGCAAGAAATGTCCAATGCTTTTATTAATGATATATGAAAATGACACACATAAAGCCCTCACAAATGAAGTGACGGTGCCCCAGGTAAGACACCGGGTCGTAAAGTTTAAAACATTGTCTGTTACAAATTCAAAACAAAAGTCTCATTATTGGGTAACAAAAGAAATTGGGATGAAGTCCTTTGCTATCCAGTTTCCTAGTCCACCATCAGTAGTAGGATAGATCCAGCTGTCGAACTCAGACTCTTCGACGACATCTTTAATGGCATTCACTCTTGAATTTCTAATGAACAAGGGAGGTCTTCTGATCCGTGCATTCCAAACAGCCTTTTGAGCTTCTGCAGTGAAACCCAAACCAAAATTGTTAGTCTTCTGTGCAAAATCAGGGAGTTATCCCCAATTTGCACACCCACCTTTCTCAACAACAGCCCGGGCATCTTTGAAGAAAGCCATCTTCATAGGAGGATCTTCAACAAAAGTCTCATTTGACGCCAGTGTCTGGGGAACCTCTTCAAAATGCTGGAATGGGGTCTCAATGAACTCCCCATCCATCTCTACATATCGGAAAGAGTTGAGGTGGCTCACCATGTACCCCTCTTCTCCTTATACTGTCACAATTTTCCCTTTCACTGGGTACTTTAGCTTCTAGTGGAGCGTAGACGTCACTGCCCCTGCTTTGTGGATCCACGGATGACCTAGCAAACAAGAATAAGATGGCCGAATGTCCATCACATAGAATGTAGATGCAAAAACCTGAGAACCAACCTTAATCAGTATATCCACTTCTCCATGCACCATCCTCTTAGACCCATCAAAGGCCCTGACGACAATGTTGCTTGGTTTCAACTCCAACCCTTCACAGTCTAACCGGTCTAAAGCTTTCTTAGGCAAGACGTTCAATGAGGAACCAGTATCCACTAATACATGAGCAAGAGTAGTGCCATGCATTCAATGGAAACATGCAGGGCATCATTGCGATTCTTCCCTTTAACAGTCAAGTCGGTGTCAGAGAAACCCAACCCATTATCAGTAGTCAGACTAGCCACGCAATCTTTAAACTGATCAGCTGATGTTTCTTGTGGTACGTGTGCAGTCTTCAGGAATGCAATCAGAGCCTTGGCATGGGCCTCTGAGCATAGCAACAGAGATAACATAGAAATCTTGGACAGGGTTTGCCTCAGCTGTTCAACTACATTGTAGTCACTCTTTTTGATGATCTTTAAAATTTCTTCCATCTCTTGTCTAGAAGCTTCAACAGTAATCGTCTTTGGTGCCTCCGTCTGGGCAGGCTCATCAGTGGTCCCTTTGCCCCGAGCGTTAGAAGACTCGGCAGTAGGGGTAAGAATGGGAACTTGAACAGGAATAACAGCAGGTACCCTGGCAGGTGTAATAACAACATGTTTCTGGGCAGTTGGTGGAGAGATGTCAGGGGAGAAAAGTCTTCCGGTGCGGGTGACTTTAGTAGGTCCAACAATATTGCTGACGTCAGTATCAGCATCCAAATCTTGTTTACCTCCGTGAAAATAAACATCAGCCCCGTAGTGCCAAGGGTTAGCTTTATCAGATGTATAGGGGATAGGCCCAGGAACAGTAATGATCAATGGTGCGATTCTTGGAACAAATGTAATTCTAACAGGCTTTCTCGAGGAAGCCTTAGAAGAATTGTCGAAAATGGTGATAATAGCAACTTCTTCAGTATGAACTAAAGGAACAACAGTCTTCTCAAAAAGAATTTCTTTACTATCCATTAGGCGTTGGACACCTGATTTCAAAAGATTGCAATCGGTTGGTAGGGCAGAACACATACGGCAACCTTCGTCACAACCCGAAAATAAATCGGATAACAAAAGGTTCTTCTTCACAGTCATCAAAGGGGTAACAATGTCATTCACAGAAACCATAAACAAGTTTTCCTCTACAGCATTCACTCCATGCTTGGGCATAGGAGCAGTCACAACATTAGGTCTTTCGGGTGCCTCGAACTCAATCTCCTTAGCATCAATTAAGTCTTGTATCTTGTTCTTCAAATCCCAACAATCATTTGTATCATGTCCCGGGCTATCAGAGTGAAAAGCACAGCGGGCATTAGGATTGTACTTAGGCGATGCAGTGTTGGGATTCTGCGGAGCCTCCCTTGGAGTTACTAGATTGGTTTTCAATAACTGCGGCAGAATCTGAGACAAAGTCATGTTGAGATGGGTGAATTGCCTTCGAGGTATCTCGGCCTTTTGTTGATTGTTGCGCTGAGGAGCACCAGCAGGTCTTGATATAACAACCGCATTAACAGCTTGGTGGTGTTCAGGTCTATTCTGGATTTTCGAACTGTAAACAGCACTGGACTCCTTCTTAAAAGGCTTTTTCTCGGTGCTCGATGAAGCACCCTTTTGTATCTTACCAGACTTAATACCAGCCTCAATCCTTTCACCGTTCATAATTAGCTCTGTAAACCCAGACGAAGAGCTTCCAATCAGATGGTTGAAAAATGAACCAGACAAGGTCCCCAGAAAAATATCCACTAGCTCCCTATCAGCCAAGGGTTGTTGCACTCTTCCTGGGAGATCCCTCCACTTCTGAGCATAATCTTTGAAACCTTCACCCGTTCCCATAGACATACCCTGGAGTTGGGTACGCGTGGGAGCAAGGTCGGCATTGTATTGGTACTGCCTGTAGAAAGCAGCAGCCAAATCTTCCCAACTGCGGATACTGGCTCCTTCTAACTGGTAAAACCATTCAAGCTGAGTCCCTGAGAGACTTTCTTGAAAGAAGTGGATCCATAGGTTCTTATCAGCGGTCTACGGTTGAATCTTCCTTACATACGATCGGAGGTGCAGTTTCGGGCAAGAAATTCCATCGTATTTAGAAAAGGCTGGTGCTTTGAATTTGTGGAGAATCACTACCCCAGATGACAGACTCAGATCTCCAAAGTCCAGACTAGGCACCTTCTAAACTTCCATCGCACTAAACCGGTCTTCCAGTTGCTTGTATCTATCCTCAGCCGGAGGATACTGGTCTTCGTCGAAGTCTGTCTCGTTTTCTGAAACCACAGGGCTAGGAGCCCTCCTTTCTTCCTGACTATCTTTCCCTCCAGACGAGGTGGTCAAATCAACTTCATCTCGTAGCCTGTTTCCAAACCTGTGACCCATGTTAAATAGGATTGTCCTCTTCTTCTTCTTCTTCTCTTTCAGAATAAGGGTCTTCAGATCTTGCTGACCCTTAGCTAGATTCATGAACAACTCTTGGAATTGGGCATTTTGAGCCTACAGAGCCTTGATTGCTTGTTCAGTCGATGGTTCAGAAGACATGATGCTGAAACAAACAGCGAAGAAGATGAGAAAACCTGTAAGGGTACCTGTTATGAGGTGCATGGAATGAAATGCGTATGATACGATTTCAAAGACATCGAGAGATTCAAATTCCTAAACAAGAAATGAAACACTTTTATTAGATAAACTTTGAAATTCAAATTGTTCAACAGATTCCCTTAAGGCGTTACAAGAAAGGAAATACAGAAAAGGAAATAAAAACTGGAAAGGAAGTAATCAAAGGACAATCAGTGCTCCCATGGTCGCTTCTTTTCGGTGCCGACATAGTCATTGAGGATCCGCTCGTTCTCTAGCTGTCTTGTCAACTTCTGAATCTTCTTCTCTTGCTCGTTAAACTTTTCTCGGTAAGCATCCTGCTCTTCCCTCAGCTGCATCCAAGACCTTTTCAGTGCCCCAATGTCAGTGGGCATTTGAGGATGGAGGATGGTCGGAAGAACCCCTTCTTCATTAGCAACTTCAACAATGATAGGCAGGACGGATTCATACGGCATACCCAGCTTTTGGGCACGGATACGAACCCATCTGAGATATGGCTCCATCGGAAGAGAAGTCTTTGGACCCAGCTCATGTGGATCAGATCTGTGAACTCTATCCCAAGCCCTTATGAATCTACGGTGTTGCTCGTCGCTATCCCCTTGAAAATCAGATTATGCTAGGCATTAGCAACTCATGAGGTCCTTCCCTTCTGGCTCGCCCAAACTGACGTAGGGCCAAGCATGGATTGTAAGTAATTCATCCATGGGTTCCTATCAGTGGAACATTAGGGTATTCCCCGCAGCGATCAATAACGGCCACCTCGTCCATACCCTTAATAGTCTAGATGATGTCATTGTGAGAGAGATACATAACCCTATAAGCCCAACCCATGCCTTCTTTGTTCTTCAAAACTGACTTGGGAAGGTGAGAAATAAACCACCTTGCCAACAATGGAGCACAACACATCAAGGTTCCCCGCTTCCGAGCAGTACATGCATAAAGCTGATGAAGAATGTCACCCAAGAGAGTGGGTAAAGGATTGCCAGAGATGAAGATTTTTACTGCATTCACATCAACAAAGGAGTCAGAGTTAGGAAACAATACCAAGTCATATATCAGAAGAGCCAGAATATCTTTGAATGCCTTGAAGTCTAGACTATCCCAGAAATGATTAGCCTTACCAACCAAGAACTTATTGAGAAAGCCCTTTGCTCCACTTCTAGTCTCCCAATTAGCCATTATCTCATCCTTTGTCAGGTGGAGGGATGAAGCAATCTCTTCTGGCCTCAGGAACTTCTCCCAACCTGTGAACAGGGTCTGTTCCAGAATAGTGATAACGAGCAGATCAGAGAATTCTTCCAAGGTAGGGACCAACTGGTAATCTTGAAAAGTAAAGCAATGGTACAGTGGATCATAGAACTGGACTAGGACACTCATCATTTGCTCGTCCAATTTGGAGGTGACCAAACTAAGAACATGCCCATGTCTTCTAATAAAGGAAGTAGTATCTGACATATTTGCAACCAACTCTTTAAGCATTGTGGGAACCTGAACAAAGTTGATCCGGATGGTGCTCCTACGCATGGGTGCCATGACCTACAAAACTAAACAAAGATGAATCCCTCCTGTCTTTGAAATAGGTTAGTCCAATGCAAGATGCATGCAATGTTATGATGTCATGATGTCATGATAGATAGCACACCACAAGTATCCACAAATAGCAAACATGGTAAAGGCACACAAGTCACACAGAGAGCCCTTAGATTTCAGGCTGGCAAGAAGCTTAGGTACTACCCTCTTTCTGTTCAGTTGGTTTAAACCTGTCCTAAAAATAGTAACCGGGTTCTAGAGGATCTCAATATTACTGACTACCCTCGATCGGTCATAATTCCAGTTTAGCAACCTTTTCTTGCGGTCGGAATCATCGCGAGAGTTTAGTCGCAATGAGTGTAGCATAATGCTACTGTTCTATGGCCAAGTTGGTCAATTTAAAGGTTCTAAGGTCAGTTGGTGCTTAATGACCACTTAGCAGACCCATATTCTCCTTGTTCCAACACAAGGGATATCGGTACAATCTAAAGTGTCACACCAATGTAGCTACTGCTTCAACCGTATCGGTCTATGCCGTACAGTTCCCTCATAGTTTATTGCTACTTACCTAAAAGGTGCCCCTAGATCTGGGTTAGGATCTATAGTAACTCTAATTCAAGCCCACAAATATAAAGCATACAAAGCAAACAAATGAAAACACAATGATCTAATCCTAAGGTACACCCCACTTATAAGATATCCCAAGCAGAGTCGCCAGTTCTGTGATACGGTGGGAAAGAACTGACTATTTTTGGAATGCTGATTTGCGTTTTGCGTTTGTATTTGCAAAATGTCGCGGTAAGCAAGAGTCGCCACCGACTTTTATTTTATCCAACAAGGAAAGGAAAAAAGCACAGAAAAATTCCTTTTTCGAGATATTTCTCGGGTTCGGGGGGTAGATTATAGAAAGGGAAGTTGTTAGCACTCTTTCTATCTGTGGTTATCCACAGGCTCTTAGGTACTTGCTCATATTGTTTTCAAAAATTGCTTTTCTTTGTGTTTGTGAGTTTGAAAAAAAGTTTTTGTTTGAAAAGGAGTGTAAGTGTGAAAAAGATTTTTGTTTTTTGAAAGAGCAAGTACTTAAGAACCATCTAACTACTCGAAAAAGGAATCGTTCTATGCTATCTTCCTTTAGACAATGTTATCCCACTGTAAATGAGTAGGTAGCACCGTTGTTGTAGTTTTAGGGTCAATTCGAATGCGGGACTTACGGTCACCAAAGCAATGTTAGGATGCTTTAGCGGTAACCCTAATGTCTTAGATCATTTGTTTTGAGGCAACAATATCCGAGGAAACCGTTTCGAGGTGACTATGATCTTTAGACAAGAGGGCGACCTCTAAAATAACCTATACTCAATGACCGCATTACGAAGGCAACCAAGTGGGGTGTACCCTAAGAGTGCGCATGTGCGAGTGTGTTGTTTTCAGTTATTTTATCTTTGTACATGTCAATGGTTATCTAAGTTGATTTTAGGTTAAACATCCATTCTTGTCATGCATACCTATTATCAAACATTTAACAGTTTATAAGTTACGGAAATTAAATTGCGGAAATTTAACTAACTATTACAAGGCGTCGGGTATTTACATCGCCAAAAGCAACCCTTTGAAATTTAAATGCGGAAAATAAATAAAGCGATAAAAATATTTAAAGTCCTATTAAACTATTACATTCCGGAAACAAATACAATATTGAATAAAATGGATCGCGTGCGGGAAATTAAATCGAATGCGAATTCTAGGGTTTTGACCCTTTGTTATTAAAGAAAAGATTTTTGTTTTGTTGTTTTTGAATTAAGAAAGAAATTAATCTAGGTTTATTAAATTAATAAATTAATTAATTAATAAAAATATTTTTTGGGTTTTTGGTATTTGAAGAAATAAAAATAAATATAATCAATGTTAATAAAAACCTAATTGTCTAAGTTAATTTTAATTATTGCAAAAAATATATTAAAGTTATTCCTAATTAAAACTAAATTAATTAAATTAACATTTATTAATAAAAAATAAAAATTTGATTTTATGAAGAAAAAGGTTTTTTGGTTTTAATTTTATTAAGAAAAAGATTTGATTGGTTAATGATTAAATAAAAACAATAAATAAATAATCAAAACAAAAATAAAATAGAAATATAGAGAAGAGAGGGTTTGGGCCTGTTTGAGGGGTCTGATTAGCAATTCCATGGCCCAATTGGCGCTGGCCTGGTTGACTTTTGGGATCCCCTATGTGCTGGTTGACTGGATCCCATTGTGAACGTTCATCTCTTGGCCCTCAGATTTGGCCTAAGACCATCTGTCCATTGAAGATATGGAGGCGCATGATAGATCTCACGTTGGCATCAACACTTGATTACCTGAAGAAAAATAATAACAAGGCATATGGGGGACCTGGGATTCGAAACCAGGCCCCAAGGCAATTTCCAGCGCTGCACTCACCACCGCACCACTTTGCTTTTGTTGTAAAATATATTAAGTAATAATAATAATATGGGATAATGGATTAATATGCCAGAACAAAAAAATAAAGCGCGCTAAGTTTGAACCAGCCACTAAGAGGGAGACACGTTTGTCGTCCCTGTCCTTCAGACCCTGTAAATTTACCTGCGGATTTAGATCCGCAGCTAAATTCGTAGGACGTTCGCAAAATTAATTCTAGGCCATGAAAATTAAACCCAAGTGCATGGTTGAGTTCGTCCTTCCCTTTCGGTCATGTCCATGGCCATCAATGGAGCTAATTTTGCCTGTAAAAGAAATGCCCAAAAAACAAACCACAAAACCCTAGATTCGGCTATGGGGTTACAGATCAGATAAATGCAATTGGATGATATAGAAAGCTTGGAAATTTGATGAGGATCATGAATATGCAAATGGTTTTGCAAAAGATGCAGAAATAAGGATATACGAATTCATGAAAGAAGCGATTTTTTGTGACTCTTACAATGC
Source organism: Vicia faba (assembly GCA_948472305.1). Taxonomy (NCBI): domain Eukaryota; kingdom Viridiplantae; phylum Streptophyta; class Magnoliopsida; order Fabales; family Fabaceae; genus Vicia; species Vicia faba. Next base: position 35,800,021 of record OX451735.1, on the reverse strand, counting down.
TTTTGGGCGTGTATGAGAGCTTGCTAGGGGTTGGTCCTGACTCAGTGAACCTCCAGCAATTGATTGGTGTCAATCTTTGCTTCTAAAATTGCCTCTAAGTGTGATTTCAATTTTGCACTTTTCACCACTTTTTCCAAGTTTGTTTTCAATGTTCTTGCAGCCTCCAGGTCTCAATTTCGTGTGCTTTGACTTGTATATGTAATGTGGGATGTATTAGGTTAACATTTGTGGATTGAATCCTTGCACATCAATGCCATGAGATTTGATTTGATCCACCATTGAAAGCTTGCCTAATTTGTCAAAAATCCAATATTTTTGCACATGGGATGCTTGATACGAGTTTGATGATGATATTGATGATGATTAAGTCCTGAAAATAGAAAAAGATCTCATGTAATCAAGTTTTGGGATTTTATTTGATTTAAATTGATTTAAAATGAAATAATTCAATAAAAAAATCAAATCAAATAATAAAATTGATAAATGGACACAAGGCTGAAGCTAGGACACGTGTGCAATGTGGAAAATTCAAATCAAGTGGAAAAGAATGGGCCCATTTGACAAAATTTGAAGTTTTGGGGATAGTTGACTTTTGGTAATTTTGCAAAAATGCCCAACTTCAACAATGCATAACTTCTTCAATTTTGCACTTTTTGAGGTGTTATTTGACTTTTTAGAAAGCTTGAGATGTGCTTTAACCAAACTGGTTTGTCTCATATCATTTTGATATTCCATGCTCAAGTTATAAGCTTTGACAAAAAAGGTGTTTTTGTTGACTTTCAAAAATGACCTATAATGTCCAAATTTATAAATTCTTGTGAGTGCATTTTCTGATCTTGGGGTATGAAGATGGATTGTAGGAAATTTAATGCTCTTCAAAATGAGCTTTTGATGGGTCATTTATCATAAATTATGAGAAAGTTATGTTTGGTCAAAGTTGAGTTGACTTTTCCTACAAAACCCAAATTTAGCAACTTTTGAGTCTTGATGAATTTTGAGAAATCCTTGATGAATCATGATCAAACCTTGATCAAATGATGAAATATCCTTAAAAATGATAATGTTGACAAAAAATCTTGGAGTTTGACTGTATTTGGGTCACAGTTGACTTTTTCCCTAGCATTGTCGGTTTTTGGACCCTTTGAGCAATCGACTGAGCAAACTTCCTCTGCAAGGCTTGAAATTTGACATGGATGACCTTGAGAACATATTAGGACATTAGGGAGAATTTTAGGTCATTTGGACTCAAGGATCTTGATGCAACACAAAACCCTAATTTGGGGTTGACTGCCTTAGGAGATGATTTGTCTGACCCACTCTTGAGTAAACTTGAGCAACTTGGAGATTTTTCTTGCAATGTCTTGAGAAATATGAGAGGGAAAATTTTGGGGTACAACACCAGAATTCTCAAAACAATACCTTTTTTATTCCATTTTAAATAAAAGAACACAACAGTTTCTATTTCGTTTCCTGCTAACCCCAAAACATTTGAAGGCAGCAGCTCAGTTCGCAAACACACGGTTCAGATTCAAGGTAAGTCATTCTGACTTTGAACTTTTCATTCAGAACATCATTAAATATGTAAATGTCCTAGCGTTGATATTGTTGTTGTACCCCAAAATTTTCCCTCCCTTTTTACTCAGCACATGCCCAGTGAGGTCCCTAACTTGCCCAAGGATGATCAAGAATTGACCAGAAAAATTCGCCTCTTAAGGCAATGAACCCCCAACTAGGGTTTCAATTTTCATCAAGATGGTTGAGCTCCAAAGGTCTCAAATGATTTACATGGTCCTAATATGTCTTCAAGATGGTCCATGACAGTCAACTGTGGCCCATGTACAGTCAAAATTTAAGATTTTTGGTCAAAATCAACATTTTGAAGTGATATCCATCATTTTATCAAGGGTTGATCCCTAAATAAATGCCCATAACTCATCAAAAGTCAAAAATGGCAAATTAGGGTTTCTATAGGAAAAGTCAACCAAACTTTGACAAGGCATAAATTTAACATACTTCATCCATTTTTCTCCAACCAAATCTCATTTTGAAGAGAATCCAATTCCCTACAACTTCTCTTCATCCCACAAGTTCAAGAGATTCACCATTTGAAAGATATAAGCTCAGAGATTATAGGTCATTTTCAAAAAGTCAACAAAAGCCACATTTTGTCAAGACCTTTTACATCAAGATAAAATCTTCAAATGCAAAATTGATCAAAAGAGAGATTTAAGTAGACATCTTGGGATTTCCAAAAAGTACAATATCATTATCATCAGATAAAAATTGAGCAAATTATGGCTTTCCCAAGTTGGGAAAATTTTGGAATTTTCAAGAATGGTGCATTGAGCAAATTTGAATTTTTGAGTCAATGGCCTAACTTTTTAAGGTTCAGATATTTTTCTAAGATTATAGAGGACCTATAATCTTATTTTTGCATGGCCTTGCATTTTATACCTATTTTTTACATATTTCTTTTAATTTATTTCAAATAAATATAAAATAAATGGTACAAAATAATTGGAAATGGGCTTAGGCATTTGGACTGATGATTTAGCTTGCTTAGAGCCCAAGGATTTGTGCAAACATGTCCAGATTCATTCAAGCAAGGAAAAGGAATGTTTTGGAAAATTTGGAATGCTTTGAATTTATTGGGTTTTGGTTTGAAAACATGAGTTACGGCCATGATTTTTTCCAATTCGTCAGGTCCCCCTTCTCTCTACTATATATACATCGTGTTAGCAAGCCAAATGGAGAGGGACAGAACCTAAAGAACCCCTGCACATTTTGCAAAAAATTTTAAAATTGTCAAACTTGAATTTCAAGTTCCAGCTGGTTTTAGTCCCAAACAAAGGATCAAACACATTCCTAGAAGCCCCTGGACCGTTTCCAACCGTTACCAAGTCCCAAAATAGTCTGAAGCGCATTATCATCACCTTACAATTCGCGCCCTTTTTCTTATTCTGATTTCTTTGATTTATGTAATGTAATTACGTTTTAAACATGCATTACTGATTATTTGAATGTTTGCAAGCTTTTTGCAGGGTTGATTTGCAGTTTTGATACAAGTATGGTAATTCACCATTCTTAGGGTTTTGACCTTTAAAAAAGGGTTTTCCAAATTAGTTAAAATTAGACCCAACCAGTGGTATTATCGTGTTCAGGAAGTTGAACACGACCGATTTATGGTCTCCAAGTTTATTTTTGTTGCGTATTTTATTTGTATCGAATGCAGGGGTTATAGTGACAGACAAAAAACCGTCACTATAGATCTTGTTGTCTAATACGACAGACGGAGGTGGAAGATGATGTGTGGTAGTCCCCCACTGGACAATTCAAACATGCGCATGTTTTATTTTTTTTGTCTTAGATAACACTTTATTTTATATATAATATATGGATGTTGTTATATGTATGAATGATCAGGATAGCTCAATTGGCAAAGCAGCACGTGTAAAACGGGAAAGGACCTGGGTTCGAGTCCCAAGTCCAGCATTTTCATATTTTTCTAATAAAACTCATGCAGGTTACATGCTTTGTGTCTCCAGGGGCATACCATATGTCTCCTAATCATGTCCATTAGATCCTGTTTGGCCTAAATCAAATGGTGTCAAGCATGCAGACCATCATGCACCCTCAAGACCTGCTCACATTGGATCCAGGAAGAAACTTTGGGCTGATTTCATTTGGGCCTAACTATTTTCAATTCCAGCACCCCCTATTTTATTTTTGATATCCGGCCCAACTTATTGTTTTTTTTTCTTTATTTTTTTCTTAACTTATATTTTTTTAAATCTTTTTCAAACAAAACAAAAATTCAAAATAAAAAAAAAAAGTAAAAAATAGATTTAGGTTTTCTAAAATCAGTTTAATTAATTAATTAATTATTTTAATTTTATTTCATCAACTTAAAATCAATTAGACTTAGGTTCATTTTAATTTAAATTATTTTCTTAACAAAAAAATACAAAAAATAGTAGAATTAGGATTTATTTCCATTCAACTTTTATTTTCTTAATTAAAATTAAATTTAGAGTTAATTATTCTCTTAACAAAACAAAATAAAAAAAGATTATTTGTTTACTTAGAACTTTTTTAGGTTTTTTTAGACGTAATATTTATTTCCCGCGTGTTTATTTTTTATTCTCGCATTTTATAAATATTGTAACTGCTTATGGATGTAATAGCCTTAGATTTAAAATTCTGCACTTTATTTCATGTACTTTTTTTATGTAACTCTCCCAAAGCCGTGTAATAGTTTAGGATTTACTTCTTATGCATTTTATTTCCCGTACATTTACTACTTTATTATTTTTCTATATTAACTATTAGTAAATAAGATTGTATGGTAAGACTGTAAATTAAAATGTTAGCTAACTTAATGGAAAGACAAAAATAACTGAATTGAACACATATGCACATATGCACCTCTAGAGTATCCCCGCTTAGGTTGCCTTTCGAAAAATAAAGCACTCATATCCCTCGAGAATGGGGACGCTTTAGAAAAGACCCGTAAAAATCAAAAGATCATAGTCCCTCGATGACCCTACGGTGTTACCTTTCAATAAATGATCTCGTCCCTTAAACGAGATTGCTAAAGAGTCTCCGTACGTTGCCTTTATGATTGTAACACGTCCATTGATTGTCCCTTAACATCCAACGATAAGGCTACCTACTCACTAATAGTAGGATAGCATTGTCTAAAGGAAAAGAGGAAAAGAACGACCCTTTTCGAGTAATAAAGTAGATAGTTGTTAGAAGTTTGCTCAAACATTTTGCACTTACATAAAAAACTACTTTTCAAAAACAATTTCAAAACACTTTGTATACTTTCTCCACTATCCCGATAAACATTACAAAGTTCGCCGTAGTAAGGCGTTTTCAAAACATTTTCAAACACAAAGCACAAAGGTATTTTAAAAATGAGCAAACCTCTAAGAGCCCGTGGAAAACCACTAATGGAAAGGGTGTTAACACCTTCCCTTTCCATAATCTATCCCCATTACTTAGAAAACATCTCGAAAAGGTCTTCTCTGTTCTTTTCACCCTTTCCTTTATTGGATAAAAGAAAAGTCGGTGGCGACTCTTGCTTACCGCAACATTTGCGAATACAAAATGAAAACCAGTATAAACAGTCGATTCTGCCACCGTATCACAACTGTCCATATCATTGCCTAAGTAGAAAAACTGTGGATCAGAACTTCTTGAAGAAAACTAGGCTCAGAATTAGGATTAAAACTTCTATAAATTGTCGTGCTTTTATCTTTCAGTTTTTCAGTTTTTAAGAACTAAATAGGTTGCAGATGCTATGGCTAATGTAAGGAAGGAGGTGAAGTGTAACACACAACTTCTAGGTTCTTTCTTACTGTTTTAACACACACAGAACTTCCAGGCTTTCTTATTGTTTTAACACACACATAACTTCTAGTCTTTCTTACTGTTTTAACACATACAGAACTTCTAGGCTTCCTTACTATTTTAACACACACATAACTTCTAGTCTTTCTTACTGTTTTAACACACATGGAACTTCTAGGTTCTTTCTCACTGTTGTAACACAGCACACAGAACTCCTAGTTTCCTCTAACGTTTCTTTCAGAACTTCAGCGCGCAGTAACCCATAACTTCTAATTCCCTCAAACGTTTCTTTCTGAACTACAACATGCTTAGCATCATAATTTCTGGTTTCCTCTAACGTTTCTTTCTGAACTACAGCGTTCCTAACATCAGAACTTCTGATCCCTCTCATCTTGGTTTTCAGCAACATGTTGATTATGTTCTCGTTATTTCTTCTTTTTCTTTCTTATTCTTATTATTTTCCGCATTAATACCATTTTCATTAATATAAAAAAGATATAAAAAATATTTTCTTTTATTAACTAATTATTTTTTATTTTAATTTATTAAGACAAAAAACCAATTTCAAAACACATCCTTTCCTTTTCTAGTATTCTACAATTCAATATGGTTGTAATAGATAATTATGATTTAAATTCTTACAATCCTCAGTTGCAAATATGTATCCCCATCCCTGAAATGATGTAATAGCTTAGGATTGATTTTCCGCACATTTATTGCTTTCATACATTGTTAGTAATTAGGATGTATGGCAAGATAAAATCAATAAGTAGATAATCTTTTAAATGCAAGACAAAATGTATGCAATCAAACACATTTGTACACTAGCACCTCTAGGTTAATCCCACTTTGTTGCCTTTCGGAAATATAGTCATGTCCCTCGAATATGGGAGTTTTAGCAAAGACCCTCGGTAAAAGATCGTAGTCCCTCGATGACCCTCAATGTTACCTTCGGTAAACAATCTAGCCCCTAAAAGACATTGCTAAAACGCCCCATAGGTTGCCTTCTATGACTATACAAAATGTCCCGCGCCCGTCCCTTCAGATCCAATGATGGGGTTTCTTACCAAGATAATGGTAAGATAACAACATATAAAGGAGGAGGAAAAGAATGTTTAAGACTTTTTGAGTAGGTAGGTCGCTCCTGGTTGCTCACTTGCTCATAATAAAAACATTTTATACACCCACAATTTCACTTTGAAACATTTTTGAAAGATAAAACACTTTCTACGTGTTCTTATAGAGATGAGAACCATTAAAAATACACTCCTTTTAAAAATACTTTCAAAACCCACATCACAAACACATCTTCAAACAAAAATCAAGTGATCTAGCAAGCAACTAAGAGCCCATAGATAACTACGGATGAAAAGGGTTCTAATACCTTCCCTTTTCATAATCTACCCCCCGAACTCAAGAAATAATCTCGAAAGGTCTTTCCTGTTCTTTTCAACCTTTCCTTATTGGATAAAATAAAAGTAGGTGGCGACTCTTGCTATCCGCAACAATTACCATAAAACGCAAAAATACCAAGTCAGTTCTCCCATCGTGTTACAAAGACGCTGACAATGGTTGTGATTTCGACAGCAGGATATTCCCTACCATTGGTGATGGACTCAACAATTGGAAAGAAGAAGACATTTTCCATATCTCCTTTAGTCAAGAGTAATAGCTATGTCTATTTTATTGCTTTAAGAAGTTTGGTTATGTATTTTATTTTAAAACAATGACTTTAAACCTTGTGTCTTACCCGGGGCATAATGGTTCATTTGTTTAGGGTTGGTAATTCATAAACATTGTTCATTCAATAAAAACATTGGACGTTTTGCATACATATTTTGTGATCTGTGTGTTTCTTTTATCTTATTGCATTTTCAAATAGCTACGTGTTCTTACACACACTCACACACTACATTGCATATCCACATCCACTCTGGACCTCGTTGATAACGATTCTTCTATTGCCACGTATAACTTTGAAAATATGATCTACTAAGCCAAGGGCAAGGGTGAGGAAGATTGTGAAATACCTGAAGAACTTTCCATACTTTTAATACAAGAATAAAAGGCTATTCAACTGCATGAAGAGCCGATCTAAGTGGTAAATTTGGGTACCGAGACAGACAGAAAGAAAGTCAAGATAGGCGCCAACCTAGAGGGCAATGTCAAGAATAGGTTAATTTAGATGTTGCATGAATATGTGGAAATCTTTGCTTGGTCATATGAAGACATGCCAGGACTCGATACTAATATTACGGTTCATCGTCTACCAATGAAAGAAGGTTGTTCTCTGATTAAGAAGAAGGTTCGTCGCATGCGTCCTAAAATGTCAGAAAAGATCAAAGCTGAAGTTATGAAACAATTCAATGCAAGATTCTTAGCAGTGACATCATATCCCCAATGGGTTTCTAATGTTGTTCTGGTACCAAAGAAAGATGGCAAGGCACCTATCTGTGTAGATTGCAGGGATCTGAACAGGGCGAACCCCAAAGATGACTTCCCGCTTCCACATATTGATGTATTGGTTGACAACACCACTTAGCACAAGGTATTATATTTCATGGATGGTTTCTTGGGTTATAACCAGATCAAGATGGCGCTTGAAGACATGGAGGAAACTACCTTCGTCACACAGTGGGGCACTTTCTGTTACAAGGTCATTCCTTTTGGGTTGAAGAATGCTGGGGCAACTTATCAGCATGCCATGGTAGCTTTATTGCATGACATGATTCATCACGAGATAGAGGTCTATTTCGACGACATGATAGCAAGGTCATGGACTGAAGAAGAGCATCTTGATCATCTGCATAAATTATTTGAAAGACTAAGGAAGTATAAGCTAAGGTTAAACCCGAATAAGTGCACCTTTGGGGTGAGATCTGGTAAACTCCTGGGTTTCATCGTCAATTGTAAAGGTATTGAAGTTGATCCTACAAAGGTCAAAGCTATCCAAGAAATGTCGGCTTCCCGTATCAAGAAAGAAGTCAAAGCTGTTGAAGAAAGATCAAGTAGTAAAGTTGAACGACGACTGTCAAATAACCTTTGATAAAATTAAGGAGTACCTACAAGAACCTCCAATTTTGATTCCACCAATTGAAGGAAGATCTCTAATCATGTACCTAACAGTGCTAGAGAATTCAATGGGGTGTGTACTGGGGCAACATGACGAGTCTGGTCGAAAAGAGCATGCAATATACTACCTTAGCAAAAAGTTTATCGACTGTGAAACAAGATATTCACAGCTTGAGAAAACTTGATGCGCTTTGGCATGGGATACTCTCCGACTAAGACAATATATGTTGACCCATACTACCTTGTTGATCTCTAAAATGGATCCCATCAAGTACATATTCGAGAAGCCAGCTCTCTCCAGAAGAATAGCCCGATGGAAAATGGTCGTAACAGAATACGATATTTAGTACACCATACAAAAAGAAATCAAATGAAGTGTATTTGTAGATCATTTAGCACATCAAGCTGTAGACGACTATCAGTCTATGAATTTCAAATTCTCGGACGAGAACTTTATTCTAGTAACATATTATGAAGAACCTGGACCATATGAAAGACCTGAGCCAGGATCCCGATGGACTATGGTTTTTGATGGAGCTTTCAATGCACTTGTTAATGGAATCGGTGTTGTAATTATCTCTCCTTAGGGCTGTCATGCGCCCTTCACTGCCAGACTTTTCTTTTATTGCACTAATAATATGGCTGAATATGAAGCATGCATCATGGGAATTAAAGTTGCTATTGAACTAAGAATCAAGTTCTTAAGTGTATATGGAGACTCAGCCCTGGTGATCAGTTAGGTCAAGGGAGAATGGGATATGAAGCATCTGAATCTCATCCCTTACAGAGATCTGAAGAATGGAAAAACACAAGAAGGAGGGGGGTTTGAATTGGGGTTTTTAAAACTTAAAGAAAAGAACACGTTGGTTATCCTGGTTCATTTGAACTCAAAATACTCCATTCCACCCGCCATGGTGATTTCACCTCTCTCAACGAGGTCTTAATCCACTAATCAAACTTGACTACATAGCTACTATGACAATCGTCAAAGTCTTCTTGAGTTTAAACCACAATCTGGTTTTCTCAAGGAAATACACTAAAAAATATTTAAGAGAGTGTATAAAAAGTGTTTTCTAATAAAATAGTATCACACAAGTGATGTTTTACACAATTGAGATTTAGTACATTTGAAGTTGATGAAGATGACTCGTTTTCTATGCGTAAAATCGTAAATGATTTCTCCTTCAAGCTTTGTTTAAATAGGAAATGCATGGGAAAGCTTTTGGAATGTTGATAAATGATAATTGAAGAGCTTTCCAAAAATAGAGATCCTTGTCCCCTTTCAGCCGTTACTTTTGAATAGCAATAAGTGAAATGTAACGCTTCAGAACATGCTTGCTTCAGAAGATGAAAGTTACCATTGCTTCTTTCCAGAACATTATGGATCAGAAACACGGAGTTCCTGTTTGCAGCGTTAGAACTTCTATAAGATATGTATAGAATCAGAGTTGAAACAACTATCTAGCTCATCTTCTATCCTTCTTCCATCATAACTTCTATGCAAAACAAAGTACTTTATTTAGAGAGCATAATTGTTCTTTGAGTGTTTGTTATCATCAAAACTCTTACAAGGGTTGTATAATCAAACTATGTTCTAACAATCTCTCCATTTTTGATGATAACAAAAACTTGGATATTTTAATAGAAACATAAAGAACATAAAGTATTTAAGGCCTCCCCCTGAGTTGAATACTCAGATAGAGAAGAAATACTACCCTGAAGATTATTCTGATCAGAGTTTTTGATGCGTCCACTTCCGTCCTCAACAGAGTTTGTTCTTGTTTTGCTTTCAAAATAAAACAATAGAAGTTATGATATTCAAAATGTTTAAGATTGCGTCTCAATACTGTTATATTAGAAATATCTTACGTTCTCCCCCTTTTTTGTCAAGAATAAAAAAGTAATAAAAAACACTTTATGCAATAAAAGATGATTTGTATTCAAAAGGATTGCAACAAACACATCGAGAAGGAGATAAATAAATAAACACAGTAAAGAAAACAAATTTCAAAACTATGATTGAGGTGGAGGAAGTCGTGTGAACACGGCTTCTAACAAATTCTTAATCTGAGTGTTTGACTCTTATTATTTTCCAAGCATCCCATTGATTTCCTTTCACGTATCATCTTGATTATCAAGTCTTTCCTTAAACACTGCATTCTCATTCTTCAACTCCTCTAGAGTTTTCAACACAAGAGATGAAGAGGATATATCAGCATTAGATTCCACCTTTTCAGAGCAAGCTGCGGCTGATTCTGACTTAGGAGCTTCTTCAACATCCTTGCCTTTGTCTAGAACCCTAACCAGAGGCAGAGGATCAGAGGATGGTTCATCATATTCTGAAGGCTGGTGATATTCCCAAGGGTCATTGTCCAGCAGAAGAAGTGGTTTCTTTTCCCAGTGACGCAGAACTTGATCTTTGAAGACATTCAGATAATCACAAAAGTTCTATTGAGAAATTTCATAACTCAACTCCTTAAGTTTCTGGGATTCAGAATTGAACCATTTTCTGAACTGGTTCCAATGTGAATTAGAGGTAGCAGGATTGAGATTCTTTAAGCAAGTTAGCTTCAGAGAGTTAACCCATTCCTGTATTTTTGTTTAAAAAATCAGCAAATTTTTACCAACATCTGCTTTGGTGATTTCTGGTTTTTCTTTTGGTACGACAATTTTTTGAGAGCATGAGACAAGATTGTCCAAAGCTTCTAAGTCTATAACTGTGCGAAGGGGGTCTTTTGGATGGTTGTTTGGAGAGGGGGAATCAGAAATAATAATGGGTGAATGTGGCGAGTTTGGTGGAGTGGAATGATATGGAGATGGAATATCTGGGATGGAGTGGATTGTGAGTGGTTGAGAGACCATGAGTGGGTCGGTGATTCCAAGAATAGATGTTGTTGTATCAGAGTCAAAGTTTAGATTTTATGAGTGGAGAGCTTTAAACAGTAGATCAAATTGATCAATATCAAAAAGAACTTGAGCAAGTTCAAGTTGATTTTAGTCAAAATGAGCAAGTTCACGCTGGTCTTCAGATGATTAAATAGGAGATGAGAAAGATTGACCTTTGACTTGGTTTCTATAAAGTACATAAGATACTGGTGATCAATGTTGATATAGTCTGGAGAACTTATGGGTTATCTGTGGTTGAGGCAACCCAAAATGATTTTTGACCAAATTCTAAGGTAGTCTTTCAGATCTTTGATTTTGTTTAAAGGTTGGCCAAAAGTAAATATCTCTTTTGAAACCTTTGTTAGGTCAGAGCTTTTGTCTACCATTTCGCTGCAACGAATACCTCCTCCGTCATGACTTATCAATTGCCCAATGAGATCTTTAGAGATTATTATTTTCTTTCCCATCATAAAAGAAGTGAACTAATGATTTGAAGCAGTAGAGTGAATCTAGAATTATTTAACCAATCTTAGAAAAAACTAGACCCAGTAGACGATCAAAATACTTTTTCCATCCTTAAAATTCAATGTCATGTGTTAAATCGTAACCGTTTTCTTTCATACTGACAAAGTCCACAATGAGCTCACATAGAACTTCCAGTGAATCAATGGGAGTTAGGAGTGTTCTTTAGGGTTCTTCATACATGTCTGCTGTTGAAGAAGAAGAGCCAAGAACACTTTGAGAGCATTGAACAATTTGGGAAGAAGCCATTATTCACATAGACTTTTGAGTGTTTTTTTTAAAAGAATAGAACACAAGTAATAGAGAAAAGAAGTGGGAGTGAAAAAGTGAAAGTGAAAGTGAGCAACAAATTTATAGAAAAATAGGAAACTTAATTAACAAGAAAAGGGTTAAAAGAAATGATTACAAAGCATTAATGATTCCTAAAAATATGGGGATGGCGTAGAGATATGAAACAGTTACCGATATGACACGAGTCTCAATGCATCCAACCAACGCTTTAGTCTCTTCAGAATTTGAACACGTGTTCAGACTTAGAAGAAACTCTTGTGAGGAGATGAAAAATGTTGATGTTATGAACTTGCACGCTTCTATCTTTGAAATGAATCGTTTGGAAACTGTTCAGATCTTCTTAGATAGATTCTGATACAACTTTCCTTCTAACTTCTGAAGAAATATTGATCAGATGTTCAAAAAAAATTCAAAGTTCTGAGGATTAACATACATAAATAGAACTATCATTCTAGACATAATTTCATGATGAAATATTTCAGAATGAAGTTAAACCTATCTTCAGAAAGGGGTTTAGTGAAAACATCAGCCCATTGATGGTCTGTGTCAATAAATTTTAATGAAAGAATTCCATTCTAAATATAATCCCTAATGAAGTAATGTTTTATTTCTATATGCTTAGCCCTAGAATGTAAAATAGGATTTTATAATAAACAAATAGAAGAAGTGTTATCACAGAGTATAGGAATGTTACTCTCAAATATGTTGAAGTCTTCAAGTTGACTTTTCATCCAGAGCATCTGTGTGTTATATCCAGCTGCTGCTATATATTCAGCTTCAGCAGTTGACAATGTAATTGTGGATTGCCTCTTGCTGGACCACGAGATAAGATTTTCTCCAAGAAATTGGCAGCTTCCAGATGTACTTTTTCTTTCTATTCTGTCTCCAGCGAAGTCAACATCACAATACCTTACTAATTTGTATTCTTTGGTTTTTCTATAACAAAGACCAAGATTAGTAGTACCTTTCAGATACTTGAAAATTCACTTAACCATTGTTAAGTGAGATTCTTTAGGATCCAATTGGAATCTAGCACACAGATATACACTATATAGAATACCAGGTCTTGAAGTTGTTATATATAAGAGAGAACCATTCATACCTCTGTAGATCTTTTGCTCTACCTTCTTACTTACCTCTTCCTTTTCCAGAATGCATGTGGGATGCATTGGAGTTTTGGCTGGCTTACATTCTGATAGGTCAAATTTCTTCAGAAGTTCTTTAACATACTTGCTTTGATGTATGTATGTTCCTTCTAGAGTTTGATTGATCTGGTTGCCCAGTAAGAACTTGAGTTCTCCCATCAAGCTCATTTCAAACTCTGCCTGCATAGACTTAGCAAATTCTCTTCCCATAGAGGTTTTAGTAGATACAAAAATAATATCATCTACGTAAATTTCACAAACTAGAATGTCATTTTTAAATAGTTTACAGAATAAAGTAGTGTCCACCTTCCCTCTAGTAAAGTCATTTTCTAATAGAAAACTACTTAGTCTTTCATACCAAGCTCAGGGAGCTTGTTTCAGACCATATAGTGATTTCTTTAGTTTATAGACATATTCTGGATGTTTTGAATTTTCAAAACCAGGGGATTGATGCACATAAACTTCTTCATCAATGTAACCATTTAAAATTGCACTTTTAACATCCATTTGATAAAGAGTGATGCCATTATTTACAGTAAAAGAAATTAAGAGTTTGATAGATTCTAACTTGTCGACTGGAGAAAAGGTTTTTGTATAGTCTATCCCCTCTTGCTGACTATAACCTTGTGCCGCCATCCGTGCTTTTTTTCTGATGACTTCTCCTTGTTCATTCAGTTTGTTTCTAAATACCCATTTGGTTCCAATGATGTTGAACCCTTTTGGTTTAGGAACCAGATCTCACACATCATTTTTGGTGAATTGTTTTAATTCTTCCTACACTGCAAGTATCTAATCATTATCCAGAAGGGCTTCGTCAATGGAAGTTGGCTCAATCAGAGACACTAATCCCATGAGAAATTCTTCAGAGTTTATGAATGTAGATCTTGTTCTGATTGGGTCTTCTTTCTTTCCGATAATTTTGTTTTTCGGATAAGCTAAGCTGCTTCTAGATTGTCTTTTTTGGAGAGCATCTTCAGATGTTGTTGTAATGTTTGTGACATCTTCTTCTGGAGATTAATGTGTGTTGCGACTGGTTTTTAAATTAAGAGTCACCACTATTAGTTTTTATCCTAGGGAAGGGAATCTAACAGAAAACCCTAATTCGCAGACAAAGATTCTAGGTTTCGGACTTGTAGGTGTTTAGGTATTGGCTTACATTTTTGGTAAAACCCAAGTGTATGTGTGAATGTCATGACTGATGTCATAACATTCTAGCTTAGTTTGTACTGATTCATTAGGTACCTTTGCAGAAAAATATTGTCATTTAGGAACTGATGTTTATAAGTGTGTATCTGAGCATTTTGCAAAATGATCACATTTTGCTAAATCAGTAGACAGGTTTTCTCAGATGTCATAACAGATGTTAAGACATCCTGTTCTGAACTAACAGGTTTGCAGGTTGGATAAGTCTGAGTTTTTTCAGGAAAATAACTCAGTCTTTTCAGAACAGAATCCTGCGTTTTCTGAGGGGTAACCTAGCTCAACCCTAACCTGGTTAATAAAGTCCTGTGACCTGGTCTTGAGGTCAAACGGAATTAACCCTAGGTTTTTGTGGAAACCCTAACTGAAGTTGCAGCTGCTATATATTCAACAGAGCTGCTGTTTTGCAAGTAATCCCTTTTGTTGATCAGAAGATCATTTGTAAACTGTATAGGTTTAATTATTGTACTCCAAGCAATTATCATTGTGATAAGTGACTTGGAATAGGTTTTTAATTGTAAGGGTTGTGTAGCACTCAAAGCTTTGAAGCAAGAGTGTTTGAATGTTCCTTGACTAAAGCTGTGAAGCAGAGTCAAGTTAGTTGTGTGCATCACTCAAAGCTGTGAAGCAAGAGTGATTGTGTTGCTTGATTAAAAAGCTGTGAAGCTTAATCAAGTGTTTGTTTTTGAAGAGTGTCTTCATCAATTCATTAGTCAAATTGTTTTATGTATCACTGCTGTGATTGAGGGGGAGTGAGTAGGAACTCAGGTTTAAGTTGTACTTAGATTGAAATTGCATTGGGTAGGTCTTAAGTGAAGGAGATAAACTGGTTGGTTTATTCCTGAATTAACATCTCTTATAGTGGATTTCCTCCCTGGCTTGGTAGCCCCCAGAGTAGGTGTTGTTGCACACTGAACTGGGTAAACAATTGACTGTGTTCTTTATTGCTTTTGTATTTACTGTCATATAGTAAGTCAGATACGGTGTCATAACATTGAACGTGACATTGAGTATCTGCAGCCAGAATTTCAATTGGCATCAGAGTAGGCACCCTGCCTGTATTACTGGGTGAGATATAGGGATATCACTTTCTGGCACTATGGACAAAGAAGGAGTTTTTGGAAATAGACCACCCATTCTGGATGGAACTAATTATGACTACTGGAAACCCCGTATGGTTGCCTTCCTAAAATCTCTGGACAAAAAGGCTTGGAGAGCTGCTGACAAAGGATGGATCCATCCCACCATAACTGAGAAAGATGGGACAATCAGTCTGAAGCCTGAGGAAGATTGGAGTAAAGAAGAAGATGAGTTAGCCCTGGGAAATTCCAAAGCTTTAAATGCCTTGTTCAATGGAATTGATAGAAACATTTTCAGATTAGTACATCAATATGAACTGGCCAAGGAAGTTTGGGACTCTCTCAAAACTACTCATGAGGGCACTTCCAAAGTAAAAATGTCAAGGCTTCAGATGTTGACTACCAAGTTTGAGAATCTAAAAATGATGGAAGATGAAACCATTCATGAGTTTCACATGAACATCTTGGAGATTGCCAACACCTCAGGAGCACTGGGAGAAAAGATGTCAGAAGAAAAACTGGTGAGGAAGATTCTCAGATCCTTGCCTAAAAGATTTGCAATGAAGGTAACTGCCATAGAGGAAGCCCAGGACATTAGCAAGTTGAAAGTGGATGAACTTATTGGGTCTCTTCAGACTTTTGAGATGGGGATCACTGATAATGGTGACAAGAAGAACAAAAGCATAGCACTTGTATCCAACACTGATGTTGAAAACAAGGAGGATGAAGAAGAAAATATTTCAGAAGCTATTGCCATGCTTGGAAGACAGTTCAACAAGCTCATCAAAAGAATGGGTCCAAAGTCAAGGTCTAATGTTCATAACATTCCCTCTGACATTGACAGTTCCAGCAGAAGACCAAGGTCAGAAGAAAAGGGAAACCAAGGCAGAGGTATTCAATGCCATGGATGTGAAGGATATGGACATATTCGAGCTGAATGTCCTACCTTTCTTAAGAAACAAAAGAAAGGAATGACTGTTACTTGGTCTGACTATGATTCAGAAAGTAATTCTGAAGAAGAATCTGCCAAACTAGTTACTGCTCTAACTAGTGTTTGTACTTCTGAAAGTGACACTAGTGATGAAGAAGTGACATTTGAGGAACTGGCTGATACCTACAAGAAATTGTGTATCAGGAGTGCTGAAGTCTGTGTGCAGAATGAGAAACAATCAAAACTCATTATAAAGCTGGAGGCTGAAAAAAGGGCAGATCTTGAAACTATAAGCCACCTAGAAGGGGAAGTTCAATTACTGAACTCACAACTGAACCAAATGACAAAATTTGTCAAGATGTTGACCAATGGATCAGATAAATTGGGAGAGATCCTTCAAGTTGGACTAAATGTGGGAAACAAATCTGGTCTGGGATTTGTGGAAGCTAAGAAATCTGGTGCAGACAAGAAGATCAGGCATGTTAAACAATTGTCAAAGCAGATGTCTCAACATAACTCTCAACATCATAAATACAAAAGATGGAGATGTCATCATTGTGGGAGGTATGGACACATAAAGCCCTTCTGCTTCAAATTGCATGGATACCCTAATCAAAACTCAGGTGCTAAACCTAAGCCAAAAAGGGTACCACATACTCCTCATTGGAAGAAAAAGGCTACTGCCCTGATAGCCCATACTTCCCTGAGAGTGTCTGCAAAGGAAGGCTGGTACTTTGACAGTGGATGTTCCAGGCACATGACTGGAATCAACAACTTCCTCAATAATGTTAAGCCTCACACCACCAGTTTTGTGACCTTTGGAGATGGTGCTAAAGGTGAAATCAAAGGAGTTGGTAATTTGGACTGTCCTGGTGTTCCAAGTCTGAATAAAGTACTTCTGGTAAAATGATTGTCTGCTAATCTCATTAGTATCAGTCAATTATGTGATCTAGGATTCAAGGTCAACTTCTCAAAATCTGAATGTCTAGTAATTAATGAAAAACTAGAAGTTGTAATGAGAGGAATCAGATCCAAAGATAACTGCTACTTGTGGCAGCCTGAGAACACTGATATCTCCACTATGTGTCCAATTACCAAAGAAGAAAAAGAGATGAAACTGTGGCAGCATAAACTTGGTCCTCTTCATCTAAGAAGAATGAAAAGAGCTATTTCTATGGAAGCAGTCAGAAGAACTCCAAAACTACAGGTTGATAATGTCTGTGATGTGGCAAATAAACTTGAAGAAGGATGTGTTGTCAGAACCATAAGTTATCTTGACAAGGATGTTGGAAATAACAAGTCTAATAAATTCTGTTTCCCTGAAGAAATGAGGCTTGAAGTCTCCTCTCCTATAACTCTCCATCAAAATGGACTGGACAAAAAGAAAATCATTCAAGAATCAACCAGAACTATGATTCATATCAAAATAATGCCTTCCCAACTCTGTGCGGAAATGGTTGCTGCTAGGAAAAACTGTTCTCCAAATATCTGGTCAAAACAGATGCTCACTGAGTATAATGTCTCACAAGATGTTGTGACATTGTGTTGTGACAATCTGAATACAGTCAATATTTCCTTGAACCCTATTCAGAATAATAGGAACAAGCACATTGAGAAGAAGTCATTTAAACTGGAACATAGTTTCTTTAAGCTTCAGCTGACTGATTCTTCTACCAAGGCTCTTGTTGGAAATAAACTTGAAAATTTGAGGGGCAGGTTGGGTATTTACCAACATGAGAAATTATAGCAATTAATTTTGCTTAAAACAAGGGTTGAAGGAGTTAATTTTATTAAGTCTATTTTTAGTGGGTTAATCATATGCTTTCCCAATTCTTTCAAAATCCTTAAGAAGTTGAAAAGACTCCCTTTTGCCTCCTACCTCTCTCGACCTTGCAACCTGATTCCTCCTCTCAATCAAAGATTTTTCTCAAATTGCCATTGGTACTCAAAGTCAATCAAAATGTCTCAGACATCGTCTTCAACCAAAGCGACTTCATCATCCTCATCATCTGACCAAGACTCTAGAGCAATCACCACATGCATAGAATCTGAAGTTCTTGAGGTCACTCCTCTCAGAGAGATGGCAACTGACCCAGCCAAAGTCAAAAAGCTCAGAACCAGACATGCAGGAAGAGCTCAAGCTACATCCTCTGGTAATTCTTCTCATCCTTCTTCTTCTGTACCAAATAGAGAAGGATCAGTTCAAGTTCATCAAGTTATTGCTAGGCTTGTTACTAGTATACTGAGTGGAAACCAATATGTACCGGGGATTTCTGTCCCTTTAAATCAATCAGAAAGTCCAAATGTGGAAGTCTCTGAGAATGTAGATGTCACTGAGAATGTTGTGACACAAAAAGACAACATTCAGAACCCTTCAGAAAAGGCTGCTGATCCACCTATCATTGATGTGGATGAAGATTACTCAGATAATGATCTGATTGCTAATGTGAACCCTAGCATAGCTAGAAGATTGATGAAAAGAAAGAGTAATCAGAATGATGCAAAATGTGTGTCCAAAGATAAACCTGCTGCTAAGAAATCTAAGGCTGAAGGCATGGCTGAGAAAAGTATTCAGACAAAAGGGAAGAAGGCCCAGGTGCATACTGCTAGACAACCAATCTCTAAGAAGAGAAAAGAACCTGAATCTTCTGATTCTGATGAGGAATCAGAATTTGAGATTGATGCTGAAGAAACTCCTATCAGAAGGAAGCTCCCCTCCAGCAAAATTGCTAGAGTACCTGAAGTCCCAACAGACAATATCTCTTTTCATCATCCTGACAATGCAAACAGATGGAAGTATGTTTGCTTAAAGAGAATAGCTTTAGAGAGAGAACTCAACAATGATGCCTTGGAGTGCAAAGACATCATGGACCTGATCAAGAATGCTGGACTGATGAAGACAGTGACAAAATTTAACAAGTGTTATGAAAATCTGGTCAAGGAGTTTGTAGTGAACTTGTCTAATGATTGTGCTGATGGAAGGTCAGCTGACTTTGAAAGTGTTTTTGTCAGAGGAAGAAGGGTCAAGTTCTCTCCATCAGAAATTAACAAATTTCTTGGAAGAACAAATGAGGATTGTCCTGATCTGGAGGCCACTGACAATGAAGTTTGTCAAACCATCACAGCCAGGCAAGTGAAGTGCTGGCCCTTGAAAGGCAAGCTGAATGCCAGCAAACTCAGCATGAAATTTGCCATCTTGCATAAAATAGGTGCAGCCAACTGGGTGCCTACAAATCATAAATCAACTATCTCCACAGGATTGGGGAGATTTATTTATGCTGTGGGAACCAAGACTGCTTTTGACTATGACAGGTACATCTTTGAACAAACTTTAAAGCATGCTGGCAGTTATGCTGTCAAAGGACCAATTGCCTTTCCCTCCCTCCTTTGTGGAATTATCCTTGCACAATACCCTGATATCCTTGTGGCAAGAGATACAGCCTGCAAAAGAGCTCCTGCCCTTGGCTTGCACTACAAACTGTTTCAGGGATCTCATGCTCCAGATATTTTCATAACATCACCTGAGACATCGTCTGTGAAGACCCAGTCCAAGACATCTGATGTCATAGCTGTTTTAAAAGAGACTTGCAAAGAGCTGGATGCTAGGAAAAAGACCCTAGAAATCCTAATTGCCAGGCTGGAAAAGGAGGAAGCTGAAGAAAACAGAAGGTAAGAAGGTGTAGAAGCTGAAGGTCATCTCAACATTGAAGAAACTAGCTCCTCTGAGTCTGATGACAGTGCTTAAAGGTTGGTTGCTGTTTGGTGGTGTTGCTGGTTGGTGCTGATATCTGGTGGAGTTTGGAAGTGTATTCAGTTGTTTTCTACTGCTGCTCTTATTATTTTTTTGGATAACTGTATAATCTTATGAACATGTATCTTTGGCCCATTTGTGGCTAAAGAGGGGGAGAATATTTTGGTACTTACTTAATTAGTACTTGACATTCTATTTTTCTGCTGTCACTTAGTTCTGCTGCTATCTATCTCTGATTGCTTAGGGTCTTTAGCCAAAAATCTGCCAAAGGGGGAGTTTGTAGGTGTTTAGGTATTGGCTTGCATTTTTGGTAAAACCCAAGTGTATGTGTGAATGTCATGACTGATGTCATAACATTCTAGCTTAGTTTGTACTGATTCATTAGGTACCTTTGCAGAAAAATATTGTCATTTAGGAACTGATGTTTATAAGTGTGTATCTGAGCATTTTGCAAAATGATCACATTTTGCTAAATCAGTAGACAGGTTTTCTCAGATGTCATAACAGATGTTAAGACATCCTGTTCTGAACTAACAGGTTTGCAGGTTGGATAAGTCTGAGTTTTTTCAGGAAAATAACTCAGTCTTTTCAGAACAGAATCCTGCGTTTTCTGAGGGGTAACCTAGCTCAACCCTAACCTGGTTAATAAAGTCCTGTGACCTGGTCTTGAGGTCAAACGGAATTAACCCTAGGTTTTTGTGGAAACCCTAACTGAAGTTGCAGCTGCTATATATTCAACAGAGCTGCTGTTTTGCAAGTAATCCCTTTTGTTGATCAGAAGATCATTTGTAAACTGTATAGGTTTAATTATTGTACTCCAAGCAATTATCATTGTGATAAGTGACTTGGAATAGGTTTTTAATTGTAAGGGTTGTGTAGCACTCAAAGCTTTGAAGCAAGAGTGTTTGAATGTTCCTTGACTAAAGCTGTGAAGCAGAGTCAAGTTAGTTGTGTGCATCACTCAAAGCTGTGAAGCAAGAGTGATTGTGTTGCTTGATTAAAAAGCTGTGAAGCTTAATCAAGTGTTTGTTTTTGAAGAGTGTCTTCATCAATTCATTAGTCAAATTGTTTTATGTATCACTGCTGTGATTGAGGGGGAGTGAGTAGGAATTCAGGTTTAAGTTGTACTTAGATTGAAATTGCATTGGGTAGGTCTTAAGTGAAGGAGATAAACTGGTTGGTTTATTCCTGAATTAACATCTCTTATAGTGGATTTCCTCCCTGGCTTGGTAGCCCCCAGAGTAGGTGTTGTTGCACACTGAACTGGGTAAACAATTGACTGTGTTCTTTATTGCTTTTGTATTTACTGTCATATAGTAAGTCAGATACGGTGTCATAACATTGAACGTGACATTGAGTATCTGCAGCCAGAATTTCAGGACTTCTTTAGATGAAAGGAAGGTGTTAGGAACCTTTCATCTACCTTGTTCACAAGGATACTAGGTTTTAGGTTTGAGTTGGGGAAACAGGATATAAATTTTATTAGGGGAAGGGTTTAAATTTTTATAGGGGAACTCGCTACGATTTTTGATCGTATGCCTACGTATCCTCTTAAGAGGAATGAGAGTCCCAATTCGTAGTTCGTATGGGGTTGTTGTTTTTTACTAATTTGCAAACATATTTTGAATCACCTCGCACTTTGGCCGGGAGTGGTGATTGCGGAGATTTTGACAAAATACGCAGTAAGTCAAAACCTGTTTGAAACCCTTTTGCAAAAAAACAGTTGGTTAGCTTAGTTTATTGCGAAAAATAGTTTGATGACTTGTTTGTGTTTTTTAATCGTATTGACTGCAAAATATCTTGATTAATGCATGATTAAACAATATTTAATGCAAATAATATATAAAATAATATATGCATTTTGATATAAAATAATTTGGATGATAATATAGTAATGTATACATATAATAATCAAAATTAGTAATAATAATTATACACAATAATATAATAAATAACATGAATAATAAATATTATAAAAGAAATAAATAATTATAATAATATAAGAATAATATTAATAATAATAATGTAAAAATTAATAATAATAATAATAATAGTCATTAACTAATAGAAAAGAAAATAAAAAATTAGAATTATAATAGAAAATATAGAAAATAAGGGTTAAACAGGGGGGTGCAATATCAGTTATGTAAGTAAAATATGGGGTGTGTAATTAGAAATCTGGCCAAGCCCATTAACAACTCAAAACAGGGGGGTGCAATTTGGTTTGTTGGTTTAGTAAAATTATTAAAGGGGGTGCAAGAAGTAACTGGGCCTAGGCCTAGACGCTTGGGAGTGAGGATGAGGGTGTATGCTACTATGATGCAGACTTGGCCTATGGCCGTCTGATCAACATCACATGGATGAAATTGAAGGTGCATAATCATTACTGTGTAGGTGCGCGTATGGGATTGTTACAGATCATATTACTTGTTTTTATTCATTTTCTTCATTTTTGTTTTACAGTAACTGTTGTCTTCTCTCCCTCGTACACAACCCTTCACTTATCCACAAACACCCTTCTTTCCCAAATCTCTAACCCTAACCTCCCAACCACCGGCGGTGGCGCCATCTTACCTCTTACCCCACCGTAAATCAATCAAACCCCAACCCAACAATCAAAACAAAGACCACGCAAACCTAAGTGTGCTTACCCTTTCGATTTCGAATTTTGAGTTCATATCAAACTCGCGCTTACCCTTCTTCTTCTTGTTGACAGGTTATGGTGGTGTCCGATGATAATGGTGATAATGATGTAATTAGGGGTGGCAGTTCACGGTTAGGGTTTCAGAGATTGAAACCCTAACTGGCCCTTGCGTTGGATCTTCAAAGAAAAAGGATCGTTGGCTTGTTCTTCAATTCTTCGTCTCGGTATTACGGCCTCTCTGTCCCTGTATCAAGTCTTCTTCTCCTCCTTTCTTTTACTGCGTTTTTCTATTATCAGTCCTCCGTCTCTGTCTTCTTTCTGTAATCCAACCCCCCTTTTCTCTGTACTTTCTTATTAGTATATATAGGGCTAGTTTAAATTTCTGTTACAAACTGAGTTGAGATTTAGGCAATTAGAGAGATTTAAGGGTTGAATTTCGCTGTAATTGATTCAATATTTTGCTGTAAAAAATATTTGATTATGTAAATTTGATTTTGTACTGTAAAAGGATTTCCAGATTTTATTTAGTTTTTAGATTTGATATGGTTTGCAATTAATTCTGTAATGTAAATCTGGATTTGGTTATAAATTTGATATGGTTTTTTAGATTTGATACGTTTTACAATTCCTACAGTAGCTGTAAAGAAACAATCATATGCATTAATTTAGGCTTGATGTGTACTGTGTCAGTTTGTGCAAAACGTGTGTTAGATTTAAGTTAGATTGGTACAATTGTTGTTTTTTTTATTCAATTAGGCCAGCGTTGGTTACTCATATTGTCCAGCTTGCATAAACGAGATTTGGGCTTGTACTGTAACATAAAAGTTTTCTTTCCTTAATGTGGATTGGGCTTGTGTTATTTAATTTCCTTCTGCCCAGCCTGACATTTTTCTTTTATAGAAAAATCAATCTTCTAAGTGTATTTTTTTAATTAAAACAACAAAGTCTTTTTTCAATTGGGCCTAAATGGCCTTATGAAACAAATCTTTTTTCTCAGACAAACAATTATTAAATTATATATAAAAAATATCTAATACAATAAATTTCTTAATTACTTAATTATAAAAATGTTTAATAGAATATTTTAATAATCAATTCTCTTAAACTCAATATAATGTTTCATAACAAATCTCAATGGGCCAATAAATTTGTAATCACATCCTCCTTTGTTACTCAATCAAAACAAAAATGGGCCCTGAATTCTAATGGACTTGAAGTTCTCACCCTTTTTTTTACTAATAACACTAAAATGGGTTTTATTAATTAAAACATAATTATTAATTACTTGCAAATTAAACATAAGTGGACTTAATAATTGAATAACCTAGTAATTATTATCTCCTTTTTCTTTAAAATAATTTTATATTTTCGAATTGCATGGGCCATTGGCCAACATGCTTTGCGAATGGGTTTACGGATACACGAGTCTTTCTGATTTAGAAAGTCTCGCTTTCCTGAATTTAAGGTACACCCCCTAGTCGGATAAAGATGGATTATCAGCTACTGATATACCATCTTTAATTGAATATTTCTTCAATTTTAATCTCGAAAAATTAAATCATCGAGGTAGGACAAATATGGTGTATGACAACTGCCCCTATTCAATTATCTTCCAGTCGAATAATGTGAGAAAACTCAAGACTTATGCATTTTGATTGGAAGTTTATTGAATACTTAAACTATCCCAAAATTTGTCCGACAAACATAAGGTTACATTGATATAGCATACCCTTAAGAGTCTTAAGGCAATAGGCAAAGTTGATGATGTATCGCTTACCAGGGTTTGATAACGAGGCAGATAGTCTTTGATCTTAAAAGTACAATTTTGTATGTCTTAGTTTGGTTTTTAATTATTCATCCATTTGGAGGATGAATACAACAATAATTGATGATGCATGGCTGCTTGAAGACTGAGGCCATGGGTTATGTTTGCGAATTGCTGCATGACGTCTGAGGCGATGGGCTAAATCTTGTATTTTGGAGCATCATTGTGTGAAGTCTGAGGAGATGGTCTATGTTATGGAGTAAAAAAGTACATTGCTGCATGAAGTCTGAGGCAATGGGTTAAAGTTTTGTTTTCTTCCGAGCATTGTTGCATGAAGTCAGAGGTGATGATCTGTGTTATGAAGTAAAGAAACACATTGCTGCATGAAGACTGAGGCAATGGGTTAGGTTTGTAAATTGTTGCGTGAAGTCTGAGACGATAAGCTAGATTTGGTTTTCGGACATCGCTGCATGAAGTCTGAGGCGATAGGCTGGATTTTATGGAATAAAGAAACGCATTACTGCATGAAGTCTGAAGCAATGGGTTAGGTTTGCAAATCGCTACATGAAGTCCGAGACGATAAGCTATATTTGGTTTTCGGACATCGCTGCATGAAGTCTGAGGCGATAGGCTGGATTTATGGAATAAAGAAACACATTGCTGCATAAAGTTTGAGGCAATGGGTTAGGTTTTCAAATCTCTGCATGAAGTCTGAGGCGATAGGGTGGAGCATGGGACACATTTATGCATGAAGTCTAAGGCAATGGGTTAGGTTCTTAAATCATTACGTGAAGTCTGAGGCGATAGGCTGGGTTTTGTATTTTGAGCATCACTGCATGAAGTCTGAGGCGATGATCTGTGTCAGAATAAGGAAACACATTGTTGCGTGAAGTCTGAGGCAATGGGTTTGGTTCCCAAATCACTGCGTGAAGTCTGAGACGATGAGCTAAATTTAATTCTCGAGCATCGCTGCATGAAGTCGGAGGCGATGGTCTGGAGTTTGGAACATATTGTTGTGTGAAGTCTAAGGCAATGGGTTAGGTTCGCAAACTGCTGTGTGAAGTATGAGGCGATAAGGTAAATTTGTTGTTTCGAACAATGCTGCATGAAGTCTGAGGCGATGGTATGGGTTTTGCGAATACATTGCGACTTAGATGCAATGAAATGAGTTTTGCGAATACATTACGGCTTAGAGGCAATGTACTGAGTTTTGAGAATACATTGCGGCTTAGAGGCAATGCACTGAGTTTTGAGAATACATTGCGGCTTAGAGACAATGCACTGAGTTTTAAAAATACACTGCAGCTTAGAGGCAATGTACTAATTTTGAGAATACATTGCGGCTTAGAGGCAATGTAATGAGTTTTGCAAATACATTGCGGCTTAGAGGCAATGTAATGAGTTTAGAGAATACATTTTGACTTAGAGGCAATGTAATGAGTTTTGCGGATACATTGCAGCTTAGAAGCAATGTGCTGAACTTCGTTCATTACTGCATGGAGATTTAGATAATGGACTACCTTATTAGGAACTCATCACTGCATGGAGACTTAGGTGATGGGCTGAATACGTCACGGCCGGAAGACTTAGATGACGGGAGGATCATAGGAAAAGTATTTTGTTGGATGACCTTTAGATAGCTAAATCTAGGGTGACGCTATTTGCTTGCTATATGATACATCCGTATGCATGCGTATTGAATGTTGTATGTATGTGAAGTGTATGATGTTTGATGTGTGGAACCCTGAGTGTATTCGTATTGAATGGTGAGATGTATGAAATATATGTAAGATGTGTGTATGCCTTGAAACGTTATGAAGATTATTTTTGGCATTCTCTCCTTTAAACCATGGACTTAGAGTTACCCATCCCCTGGTGTTGTATGTTCTATTGTCGTGGCATCGTTGAACTTGATTTGAATGCAGTGAAAAAGCGTTAGCAAAATTTTGAACAATGATTTTGTATTGTGAGCGCAGGTGTAGACGTAGATGTAGACGTAGGTAATGCATAGATTTGTATGTTGTAAGTGCAGGCGTAGACGTATGTATTGGCATATGAGCAGCCTTTCTAAGTGAAGGCGTAAGCATAGACATATGTATATTTGTATGTTGTAAGCACAGGCGTAAGCGTAGACGTATGTATAGAATTTGCAGGAGTACACATGTGCGTGGACACGTGCGAACGTAGACTTCGTGGTTTAAGTTTGGGCATAGACGCTGACATGGACGTAGACTTTGTGTTGCAAGTGTGGCCATAGGCGCTGACATGGACGTAGACTTTGTGTACGGACGCGTAGATCTAGGAGTAGATATGTGTATAGACTTTGTATTGTTGAGTGCAAGCATAGGCGCAGGTGCGGACGTAGTCTTTTTGCATCGTGAGCATAGACATAGGCGTAGACATGTGTATATACTTTTGTATTGTAGACGCAGGAGTAGACATGTGCATGGACGTAGACGTGGATTTTCTTTTGATGTTTTTCTAACCCAAAATTCTTTTTCGATGTTTTGTCAAATGCTTTTATTTTATTAATCCCCCGAAATGATTTCAAGATAACATTCACAAGTAATGATCGTAGTATTTTGTAAACAAGTCTGAGAAAAGAAAAAACGTAATTTGAAATATGCAAAGAAAGCAAATGCTTTATTGATATGCCTCTGAATAGGCGAGAGTACAAGATGTAATTCCTAGAAAGACATAATTACATAAGGTTTTAAAACTGTAAATGGCAATAAAAATGATAATTGATATTGTTGTTCCCCAATATCCTTTTAATGATCTTATCCCCTTTGCTTCTGAGTTGTATGATTCAGATTTATCTCTCCCTTCGTGGTTCGTAGTCGTAGTTCTTAGATCGCAGTATTTTTATTCTTTATTTCTTTGTACGAAATACCTAACTTTTGTCTGGATTGCCTTTTCGGGTTTTCAATCCACCAGGATAATTTTTTTATATGCCCCTAATTTTTTCCTGGATTTCCCTTTAGGGTTTTCGATCCACCGAGATGCTCCTTTTTGCCTAAGTCGCCCGTTTGAGGTTTGAGCTTAGCGAGCTTCTTATACATAGTATTTTTTACTGCTCCTGAATTTACCAGATGCGATAGTTCTTCCCCATCCATTATTGTGGGGATAAGACCACCACCGGAGAATGTTGTTTTGACTACGTATAAACCTTCGTAGTTGGGTGTCCATTTACCATGTGAATCAAGGCGAGGTAGCTGAATCTTCTTGAGTACTAGACCATGTCGTGGTTCATCTTGTGCAGTACACCATTACTCTGAAAGAATTCTGAGGCTAATTTCCACAGATTTCGTTTGTCGATGCTGGAGGCATTTTCTCGATGTCCTAAAACAAAGGCTTGTCATCCGGTCCTTCTTTGATAGCAAGACTAAGTGTGGGCTCTTGATTGTGTCTGTTTGTGATGCGCGGTTCGTGGTTTGACCAAGTTACTTTGAACATAGACGATATAGTTGCCAGTATGTTTGCCATTTGATTTCCTTTTCATGGGATGTGACTGAAAGTGATCTTTGGGAATTCCACAGTCAGTTTTCAAAACATGATCCTGATATGGAATCAGTTTTGGATGTTTAGTATCCCATTCGCCGTTGACTTGGTATATGGCTCGTCAGCCCTCTTTGGAGAAGCCAAAACTTCCCCTATATTGTGCCCCAGTGTATTTGAAGTTGCGTCAAACATGAATGTCCAACATTCCCCTAGCTCGGGTTTTTCGTCAGGGCCTTGTATTTCGTTGTCACTTATATTGCCTAACTGGAGAACAACCTTCTTTGAAGAGGTGATATTTCCACCATCATGTTTGTATCTAACCTTGTCTTGTTTCTGTAGGAACAAGCAAATATGTGCAATAATTTAATCAGCCTCTTTGTGGCTCCGCTCTAACATTGCCCCTTAGCTTGGTTTCTTTCGGATCTTCTTGTGTGCTCAGATTAATGGTCTTAATAGCCTCTTGATACGGTTGTATATTGTTAGCCTTTCATTTTATTTCCCTTTCCATTTTCTCAAAGAGTTCAAGATCTTTATCATCTTCCTCTTTAGCTTGGTTTATAAGAGCATCAAAATTATATTGGGTCGCAGCAGTAACATTATCGGTGTTTTGGGGCATGTATTAGCATATTTATCATGTTTTGGGGCAGATGAATATTTGAAAATGCATATGCAGAGAAAGTATTGCCATTTTTTAAATTTAAGATATAAATGCAAGAGAAAGAAAGGGGTCTTAATTGAAAACAAAATATAACTTTTATTAATCGCAAATATTGTCTGAAACAAAACAGGGAACCCTTACAAGCAACCCCTATGCCTCGGGCTTGACATAGGTTCTTTCAAAAACAAGAAAAATTAATTAGGAAAGAAAAATATCTCAGGAATCTCCATGGTAGTCCATCTTTTGAGGTCTTCTCCTGGCGCGTATTCTCGGATGAAGTTAGTTGCCCTTTTGGTGTTGGCTTTGTTGGCTATCATCGCCACATGTCCGCCATGTTCTACTCCCTTATTAACAAAGGTCTCTTGGATTGGAGGAAAATGTGCTTTGCCCTTCAGAGCAACTTTATATTTTCTTTCAGGGTATTGTTTGAACTGGACTATCCCCCGGTCCACTAGTTCTTGCAGCGTTCTTTTGAAGGCTTCATTATGTTCCAATGGGGACCCACATCCCAACAGATGTTCTTTCAGCAGGTTTATCGAGGTTTTTTCTTTTCTAGTTTCCCCAAAGTTTGTGAATACTTCAATTGCATTTATTGTTGGCCCACCTTGCGGAGGCGTATGGTCTGATTTGATATTGGGCTTCTCGAAGGTGATGTCTTGGGATTCTAACAAATCCTGCACCTTATGTTTGAATGGCCAACACTGCTCTATGGTATTTCCAGGAGAATTAGCATGATATTCACATCTTGAATTGGCATCATATCTTCGTGGAAGTGGCCCGACTGGAGGAGCTAGAGGCTTGATTTCCACCAAGGATGCCTTAACCAGCTCTTGCAATAACTGGCTAGGTGGCATAGGGAGTGGATCAAATTTCTTGGGTGGCCTTCTGTCTTGCTGCTGGCCTTGCGAGATCACTAATAGTTGTTGTACCCTGTGTTGTGATGTTGCAGCATTAACTTCTCCCTCTTTTCCTTTAGGGAAGCTTGAAGCAAGCCTTTTTAAATTGTAGGGAGCATTTGATGGTCCCCCTGATATCTTCCCACTTTTTATTTCAATCTCGATTCTTTCTCTGATAGTTACTAGGTCTGAGAACCCCGAAGAGATACTTCCAACCATCTTCTCATAATACATCGCTTGTAAAGTCCCCATGAACACGTCTACTAATTCTTTCTCTAACATTGGTGGTTGCACACGGGATGCCAACTCCCTCCATCTTTGAGCATACTCCTTAAAGGATTCTTCTTTCTTCTGGGACAGGTTCTGGAGTTGCATGCGGGTAGGCTCCATGTCCAGGTTATATTTGTAATGCTTTAGAAAAGCATTTGCAAGATCTTCCCAGGTTCGAATATGCGTTCTCTCCAATTTCATATACCAGTCTGAAGATGCCCCACTCGGGCTATCTTGAAAATAGTGAATCATCAACTTCTGATCATGGGCATGGACATGAATCTTCCTACAATACATACGAAGATGATTTCTTAGATAAGTGAGCCCCTTGTATTTTTCAAAGTCAGGTACTTTAAACTTTGGTGGAATCACCACATCAGGAACTAGGCCCATTTCGAGAGCGTCTACTTCGAAAGCGCCAAAACCCTCCACGACTTTTAATCTTTCTTCCAGAGCTTTGTACTGATTTATCACCAGTGGTTCATTAACAACATAAGTATCCATCATCTTTAAGGGCACTCGGTTGGCATCCTCTGGGTCATGGTCTCTGTATTGCAGATCCAAGTAGTTGTTTGTATTATTAGTTGGAATCTGTAGGGTATGAGATGCCCCTGCTTTAGGTTGCGGTGGGACAAACCCTTCAGTTTCAGCTTCTTGTTGGGCCATGACGGACTTTGGGAGTCCTGCTTCTGGCTCTTTCCTTGTTTGGTGACCGCTTGATGCACCAATAGTTTGTGCTACTTCTTCGAAAGCTACCCTAGGAATCTGATCTTGTCGGTCGATGATGTTCTTTAAAGCTAGGAAAACTTGACTCAGATCTCCTTTCATCAAACTTACATCACCCTTTACTTTGTCGAGGTCCTCTTTGAATGCAGCCTGAGTTTCCTCAATTTTCTCCATTATTTTTGTTGATTGGCCTTCGTTTGATATGAAGGCTAAGGAGGTGGAGATCTTCTTCTACCAATGGTTCAACTAGAGAGATGTTTTTTGAAAAATGAGTTTTGATATGATATGTAGGTGTTCGTGAATGCATGCGTGCGAATGAATGTGTATGAATATGAAAGAGGTTAAATGTCTTATTCACTTGGGTATGTATCTATCTTTTTCTTATTATTTTCGGTGACCAGCTTAAAAATAGATACGCCACTGAGATATGAACAAAATGCCGTTATTGAAGGTAACATAATTGAGATATTGAAAAATATTACAATCTTAAACCAAAACTCTATTTCCGTGAAATCAAGCAAAGGGAAATAAGTCTTCTAGGTGCGCCTACGGATATCTGATCTTGAAACTATCCACCTTTTCTTGACAAAGCCTGAGAAAGTCTTTAGCACATTATTTCCCTTTTGGGGCTTTGATTTCAGACATGTTTGGCGTGTTGACGCAGACAAGTTGTTTCCTTCGGTATCCATTTTTAAAGACAGTCACCGAGATCTTGAATTTAATATTATCTGATATACCCCCTCTGAATAAGACGCATGTACAGGTAATGAATATATGAAATTCATGACGAATACATGAAATGTATGAATGCGTGGGTGTAAGGTTGAGTGACGGGATTTTGTGATAAGTACCCCTAAGAGGTAGGGACATATGGTTCAGTGACGGGGTTTTTATGATAAGTACCCTTAGAAGGTAGGCTCCTTAATTTTAACCTACGGTTAGTCTACCCTCCCAAAAGGTAGTTTCATTGAGGGTATCATGAATAACACCAGAGGGAAAAGGAACAAGGGCCTCCCTTAAGCGGAGCCTCTTTACGGACTGAGACTTTCGTCTCAAAGTCGTGAAAGGTCTCGTCATGAGTTTTTAGGTTAAGGTCGTTACAAAGAGTCATGGGTGACCTTCCAAGTCCTACTCGTCAAAAGGACATCTCTCAATAAGTATTCCTTTTTCGGAAGTTCACCGACTCTAGGCGAAGTCGTCACATAAACTCGCAGGGATGATGTACCCCCTAAGCTAATAGACGAACCTTCTTTCTGAGTGTTATTGAAAAAACAATTTTGAAATAAAAATTCCCTCTATGATGTAAATATATGAAAAATAATTGACAATCAATAAATAATGTAATAAATAATGCAATAAATAAATAAATAAATCCCAAAGTAAAAACCCTAACCTAAAGTGGAGGTCCCCAGCAGAGTCGCCAATTGTTGCGACTAGTTTTTAAATCAAGAGTCGCCACTATTAGTTTTTATCCTAGGGAAGGGAATCTAACAGAAAACCCTAATTCGCAGACAGAGATTCTAGGTTTCTGACTTCTTTAGACGAAAGGAAGGTGTTAGGCATGTTTCATCTACCTTGTTCACAAGGATACTAGATTTTAGGTTTGAGTTGGGGAAACAAGATTTAAATTTTATTAAGGGAAGGGTTTAAATTTTTATAGGGGAACTCGCTACGATTTTTTATCGTATGCCTACGTATCCTCTTAAGAGGAATCAGAGTCCTAATTCGTAGTTCGTATGAGGTTGGTGTTTTTTTGGGGTATGCAAACATATTTTGAATCACCTCGCACTTTGATCGGGAGTGGTGATTGCGGAAATTTTGACTAAATGTGCAGTAAGTCAAAACCTGTTTGAAACCCTTTTGCAAAAAACAGTTGGTTAGCTTAGTTTATTGCGAAAAATAGTTTGATGATTTATTTGTGTTTTTTAATCTTATTGACTGCAAAAATATCTTGATTAATGCATGATTAAAAATATTTAATGCAAATAATATATAAAATAATATATTCATTTTGATATAAAATAATTTGGATGATAATATAGTAATGTATACATATAATAATCAAAATTAGTAATAATAATTATAAACAATAATATAATAAATAACATGAATAATAAGTATTATAAAAGAAATAAATAATTATAATAATATAAGAATAATATTAATAATAATAATGTGAAAATTAATAATAATAATAATAATAATAATAATAATAATAATAATAATAATAATAATAATAATAATAATAATAATAATAATAATAATAATAGTCATTAACTAATAGAAAAGAAAAGAAAAAATTAGAATTATAATAGAAAATATATAAAATAATGGTTAAACAGGGAGATGCAGTATCAGTTATGTAAGTAAAATATGGGGTGTGTAATTAGAAATCTGGCCAGGCCCATTAACAACTCAGAACAGGGGGGTGAGATTTTGTTTGTTGGTTTAGTAAAATTATTAAAGGGGGTGTGTTGTTCCCCAAAATTTTCCCTCTCATGTCTCAAGGACTCTTAGAATTACTTCAGTCAAGTTTTAAGCCTCGGATCACAATTTTCTAAGAAGAATCGTTCAAATTGTCAAAAGGGGAAAAATGAGAAAAATCAGAGTTTCAGCTGGAAAAAGTCAACCGGACACTAAAAAGTCAAACTTTAACTTTTTGACCAAATTTGAGTCCCAAAAATCACATTATGTCAAGACATCCAAAAATATGAAATTTGATCATCAAACATCAAGAGAATCAAAATCCAACTTTGCAAGACTTTGAAATTTTTCTAAGTATTTTCTATACTTGGTTAATTTCATTTACTTCATGACATCTTTTACTACAATTCCAAATAATTCAAAATGATGCAAGTAATTCAAGTTATTACAAAGTCGTATTTTTGCAAAATTACAAATTCTAAAACTATGTCTTGTTTGAATTTTCTCAAAACATTGCCACAATATTTTTCCCTTGATATAATGTGTATAAAATATTCCACAAGACCAAATTTGTCTCATGCTACAAATTATACTGTCCAAGTTGAACAAAGTGTGTTATGCTACATTGCCACAACACCCAAAAAACCGCTCCATTGTTGCCCTACAAGAAACCTTGTGCTATGCTGAACCACAAGTATGCATATGTTGTCCTATACAGTGCAAAACTGCTCTATGCAGTCTTCCCAAACCTGCATCATAACAACCCCAAGATTGCACCAAAATGGAAAAAGAAATTTATGTGAAGAAAGTATCAAAACAGTAGGCAAAAACAATTCAAAATAACTTATTTTGTTTCCCCCCTAAACCACAGTCAAAGGTCTACAAAAAAGGCTGTCTCATAAGACATAAGGGTTGGAATTGGGAGAGAGGATAGATAGTTTTGTTGAGAAGAAAAACAGTATTCTTTGTAACCTTGACTCATTCATTTTTCAAACCAGCACCAATTCTTATTCAAAAACAAGACCCCAACCCATTACTCCATCATACAAGATCTCCCTTAAGCCAAACACCTTATCACATACAAAGATTGTCCAAACATAAAACAGTCTCTGTAGCGCTATCATTTTCACCCTCAAAACACCAAAAACATTACAATATAGTATAACTTAATTTCAACAGTCCGGAGCAGCTTTTTGAAGATCGTTAGGGCCATCATAGCATTTGGAAAAGCATTCAGAGTTAAAACAGTCAGTGCAGCTCAAAGGTAAGTCTTCCTGACTTGATATCTTTTCACACATCATTGATGATTTGCTTTTGAAGATAAGATGTAGTGTTTTATTATCCCTTTGAACTAGTCATTTTCTTATTGTTTAGGCTTATAAAATCATTTGTTGTTTATGTTTATCCATCATTTGTTATAAACTAACTTGTACAGACAAGAAAAACCATGTTTAAGGCAAAAAATGCAGGATGAGTCGACACGTACCCACATGCGTCGACCCTTTCTAGGTGGAAAATTAGAGTATGAGTTGACACATAGCCTTATGCATCGACTCATACTGTAAAAAATCTTCAAAAACAGAAACGTGAAAGCTACATGAGTCAATGCATACGCGTTTTGCGTCGATATAAGAAGAAGTATGAGTCGACACATCTCAGTATGCATCGACTCATACTGAGTTTGGTTAGATTTTACAGGGACGGGGAAAAGCTATGTGTCGATGCATAACAGTATGGGTCGATGCATAGCCGTTCAAAATGCCTTTTTTTCTTTGTTTTGCACTATTTTTACATTGTTTTCATTATTATTTGATATGGTTGTAATATTTCAGTTTCCACTTCATCCTCATTGTTAATTTGTCCCCCCCATCTCCTTAAAGTGATGTAATAGCTTAGGATTTATTTTCCGCATTTTTACTTTCTTTCATATATTGCTAGTAATTAGGATGTATGGTAAGATAAAATCAACAAGTAGATAACCTTTCAAATACAAGACAAAATGCATGCAAACTAACACACTTGCACACTAGCATCTCTAGGGTAATCTCATTTTGTTACCTTTCGGAAAATAGTCATGTCCCTTGAGTATGGGACGTTTTAGCTAAGACCCTTCGATAAAAAAGATTGTAGTCCCTCGATGACCCTCGATGTTGCCTCCGGTAAAACGATCTAGTCCCTAAAACGATATTGCTAAAACGTCCCATAGGTTGCCTTCTATGACTATACAAACATCTCACCCCCGTCCCTTCACATCCAACGATGGGGCTTCTTACCAAAACAATGGTAAGATATCCACATCTAAAGGGGAATGAAAAGAACATTTAAGACCTCTCGAGTAGGTAGATTCACTCCTGGTTACTCGCTTGCTCACAATAAAAAAAAGCATTTTACACACTAACACATCCGTTTCAAAAAAAATTTCAAAAAGATAAAACATTTTGTATACGTTCTTATAGAGACGAGAACCATTGCAAAATATCTTTCCGAAAACCACTTTCCAAAACACAATCCACAAACACATCTTTAGACTATCTTTCGAAACAAAACTTTATATGCGTTCTTATAGAAACGAGAACCATTACAAAGAGATTTTTCAAAACACTTTCAAAGCCCAGACCACAAGCACATTGTCAAAACAAAAGCAAGTGATCTAGCAAGTAACTAAGAGCCCATGGAAAACCATGGATGAAAAGGGTGCTAACACCTTCCCTTTTCATAATCTACCCTCCAAACTCAAGAAAATATCTCTAAAGGTCTTTCCTATGCTTTGTCACCTTTACTTTTGGATAAAAGAAAAGTCGATGGCGACTCTTGCTGAACTGCAACATTTGCGAACACAAACACAAAACACCCAAGTCAGTTCTCCCACTGTATCACAGAACTGGCGATTCTGCTGGGGACACTCTTTAAAAGTGGGGTTACCTTAGGGTTAGATCACCTTTACTTGCTTTCTTTGTTTGACTTGTATGCTTTACATTTTGTTCTTTGTTTGGGCTTGCTTTGATCCTCCACCTGGATCTGGGACACCTTTTTAGGTAAATAGCAATAGATTGTGGAAATTGTATGGCGTAGACCGATATGGTTGAAACAATAGCTATGTTAGTGTGACGCATTTGTGGGTACTGGTATCCCTCGTGGTGAATCAAGGAGAATACAGGGCCGCTGAGTGGCGTCATAAAGAACTAATTGACTTTAGAACCCTAATTGAACAAACTTGGCCATTAGGACGTAGTGAGATAACCTGTTTCGGTGTAGAGCTGAAAATTGGTTGATACTCGATACTACACTTATTGAGGCTGGAATTTTGGGATATCTCAGCCGCAAGAAAAGATTGATTATGCTGAGACAATTCCTAAGAGAAAGGTCGGTGATATTGAGATCCTTTAGAACTCGATCACTATTACTAGGACAGGTTGAGCCAACTAAACTTCAAGAGGGTACTTACCTATAAAACCTCATGCAAGCCTAAAACATAGGGATTTATTTTCTTTACTTGTACATAACATCATAAACATCATAAGCATCATGAGCATGCTCACTAACCATTTCAAGGATTTAGAAATTTATCTTTGTTTTTGTTTTGTAGGTCATGAATTTCATCCGAAGAAACATCATCTGAATCAGCTTTGTAAAAGCATACCCTCAACTTCAAGAGTTAGCCTCAAGAGTGCTCTGGGATTCTCCTTTTACCAAAAAATATGGTCGACTCCTCAGTTTGGCTACATCCAGTTTCCAAGAGGAAATGATGTGTGTGTTGTTCCAATTCTTTGATCCCGTACATCATTGTTTCACTTTCCCGGACTATCAGTTGGTACCTACACTAGAAGAGTTCTCTCTACTCTTAGGGGTGCCCGTGCTTGATCAGATACCATTCACCGGTCTAGAAGGCATTCCAAAGCCTGAAGTCATCGCCGAAGCTTTTCATATGAAGAGGGCCGACATCATAGCAAATTGGGAGACAAGAAGCGGGGTTAAAGGCTTCCTAGCCAAGTTTCTATTGGAAAAGGCTCGTTCATTCTGGGACAACATGGATTTCCAAGATTTTGAGGATGTCCTGGGTCTTCTCATTTATGGTTTGGTTTTGTTCCCCAACTCAAACCAATTCATAGATGTTAATGCCATCAAAGTCTTTCTCTCTCTCTCAATCCCATACCTACCTTACTGGGAGACATCTTGCATTGTCTTCATACCCACACCATGAAGAAGAGAGGTACTCTTTTGTGTTGTATTCCTCTACTCGCTAAGTGGTTCACTTCACACCTACCTCAATCAGCATTGAAGAGCGAGCAAAGACTGACATGGTCTCAAAGGATGATGTCTCTCACCCATTCTGACATCCGTTAATGTTCAAGATCCTTGAAAGATGTCTCTATCATTGACCGATGTGGGGAATTCCCTAAAGTCCCTTTGTTTGGTATTAGGGGAGGTATCATCTACAATCCCTTCTTAGCTCTTACACAGTTTGGGGATGCCCGAAGAGACGGTCCTCATGAGATGGTCATTCAAGGTCTGGTGTTCTACTATGACCAAGAAGACCAAGGTTACCGCCAGAGGTTTACACGAGCTTGGAGAATGGTGAACAAGGTGGACAGTAGGACTTTGGGACACAAAAACTCTATCCCTCTCGAGCCTTACCTTAGGTGGGTACGGGCTCGCGCTCAGAGACTCGTGATGCCTTACCCTTCCATCCTCCCTGTTATCATAGAGCCTGTTGTTGAAGGAGACGTCCCATACACTGTCCTTCATCTTGACATGCCTACCTCTCTCGAAGACTTGCAGAAAGCTTGGGTTCAATTTAAGGAGGAGCGAGACACCTTTGAAGCCAAATTTTACGCCAGTGAGAAGAAGATTCTGGAACTCACCAAGCTGCTTCATGAAGAGCGGAGTCTGAACGCTTACATTGTTCCAAAGAGGATGCGTTCGACATTTCTGTCTTAGGAGATTTTGTTGTATTTTTTTCTTTCATTGTAAGCCCAAAGAAGCATGATGTACTCAAACTTAGATTTAATATAATGTGTGTTACTTTTGGTTTGAACAAATTTAAATCTCTAATTTCCTTGAAATCATTTGCATATTGCATCTCCATTCATCATAACATCATACAAGTTTCTTACAACAGGTCTCCTTATCCTTCTACTGTTTATTTCAGTGAGATGGATATTGAACAGACAGTGAAAGATCTTCAGGCGCAAAACGTGCAGTTTCAACAAATGCTCTTGACTCTAACAAAAGGACAAGAGGAGTTGAAGACTCTACTGGCCAATGAGAAGAAGAAGAAAGCAAAGAAACCACCTGGTATTGTGATCATGGGAAGAAGGTTCAAAGGAAAAGCCAGACGAACTTTAGACTTCGCAACATCATCGGGTGAAGGAGATAATCAAGAAGATAGGACTAAAGAAGTAAACAACAATCCAGCATCCGAAGAAGAGGAAGAACCTGACTAGTCTGAGGAACAGTATCCTCCTACTGATAATAAATACAAAGAGTTAGAAGATCGTTTGAATGTTATGGAGGTCCAGAGGGTACCCGAACTGAATTTTGAAGAGTTAGGACTTGTCTCAGGAGTTGTCATCCCACCGAAATTCAAGGTCCCCACTTTTTCTAAATATGACGGTGTCTCTTGCCCGAAGCTGCATTTAAGGTCATACGTTAGAAAGATTCAACCCCATACGGCTGATAAGAATCTGTGGGTGCATTTTTTCCAAGAGAGCTTATCAGGGACACAGTTGGATTGGTTCTATCAATTAGAAGGGAACAATATTCACAATTGGGAAGATTTGGCTACCGCTTTCTACAAACAATATTAGTACAATGCTGACTTAGCTCCAAATCGGACGCAATTGCAAGGCATGTCTATGGGTACAGGTGAAGGTTTCAAAACCTATGCTCATAAATGGAGGGATCTCACAGGAAGAGTCCAGCCCCCTCTATCTGACAGATAGTTAGTGGATATGTTCCTAGGCACCTTGTCAGGTCCATTCTTCAACCATCTGATCAGAAGTTCCTCACCTGGATTTACTGAACTAATCATGACCGGCGAGCGGGTCGAAGCCAATATAAAAAGTGGCAAAATTCAAAGAGATGCATCCTCGAGCACAATGAAGAAACCCTTCACTGGTAAGAAGGATGCCAGTTCCATTTATAACCCGAGAGATCATAGCAGAGCGGGATACCGTCCAACGGTAAGTGCTGTAATAATACCTAGGTCTACGGCTACCCCACAACGCAACAATCAGAAAAGGGTGGAAAGACCACAAAGGTAGTTCACCCGGATCAACATGACATTGACAGAAGTTCTACCCCATCTGCTGAGATCTAACATGGAAACTTTGAAAGAGGCTCCCAAGAATCCTAATACCTCTTCTCCTCGATACAATTTGAACGCTCGATGCGCCTATCATTCTGAGAGTCCTGGTCATGACATAAATGACTGTTGGGCTCTAAGAAATAAAGTACAAGATTTGATTGAAGCCAAGGAGATTGAGTTCGACGCTCTGGAGAAGCCCAATGTCATAACTGCTCCCATGCCTAAGCACGGTTGTGGAATTAATGATGTTGATACCGACTTGTTTGTGACCTTGGTGGATGAAGTTTCTACTCCTCTCATGACTGTAAAGAAAAATTTGTTGTTGGCCGGTTTATTTCTGGGTTGTGGTGAAGTTTGCCACATGTGTTCATTTCTACCTTCTGGTTGCCATTTGCTGAGGTCAGGTGTTCAACGCTTGATGGACAGCAAAGAAATTTTGTTTGAGAAAAATATGGTTCTCGTTGCTCCATCTGAAGACATTGCTATTATAACCATTTCCTCCAGTCCTTCCAAGGCCTCATCGAGAAGACCTGTTAGGATTACACCCACTACGAGAATCGCACCGTTGATAATCACATGTCCTTGTCCTATCTCGTACGCCTCGGACAAAGTTGTCCCTTGGCATTATGGCGCCGATGTTTACTATCATGGCGTTAAACAAAACTTGAAGACCGAGGAAGTTGATCCTGATGTTGGAAACATTGTTGGGACCAGCAAGATTACTAGAAGTGGAAGGGTTTTCTCTCCTGAGATCTCCCTGAAGACTGTCACTAAGCCTATCGTTATTTCATCTTCTGCTCCCGCTAGTACTTCAGTTACTACTCCAGCTGTTACCCCTGCCATTAAGTCATCTGAGACTCGAGGCAAAGAAGTTGTAGGTAAGCCTTCCCAGACGGAGGCACCTAGAAAAATTGTTGTGGAAGCCTCTAAGAAAGATATAGAAGAAACATTGAAAATAATTAAAAAGAGTGACTACAATGTGGTCGAACAGCTGGGGCAGACCCCCTAAAAGATATCCATGTTATCACTGCTATTGTGCTCTGAAGCCCATGCGAAGGCTTTGATTGCATTCCTGAAAACTGCGCATGTACCGCAAGAGACTTCAGCTGATCAATTTAAAGATTGTGTGGCTAGACTGACTATTGAAAATGGGCTGGGTTTTTCAGATGCAAACTTGACACCGAAGGGAAGGAAGCATAATGATGCTCTGCATGTCTCGATTGAATGCAGGGGCACCACTATGGCTCATGTGCTGGTAGACACCAGGTCTTCACTGAATGTCGTACCTAAGAAGGCGCTCGACCGACTAGATTGTGAAAGATTTACTTTAAAGCCTAGTAACATTGTGGTAAGGGCTTTTGACGGGTCGAAAAGAATGGTGCATGAGGAAGTGGACATCCCTGTCAAGATAGGATCTCAGAGTTTTGAGTCCACCTTCTATATGATGGACATCAGGCCATCATACTCTTGTTTGTTGGGTCGTCCTTGGATCCACGAAATTGGGGCTGTTACTTCTACACTACACCAAATGCTGAAGTATCCGGTGAAGGGGAAGATAGTTACTGTGCATGGCGAAGAGGAATATATGGTGAGCCACCTGAACTCCTTCAGGTACGTAGAGATGGACGGAGAATTTATAGAGACTCCTTGTCAAAACTTTGAAGAGGTTCCCCATATTTTGGCGTCATCTGAGACCGCTACCAGCATCAAATCTCCTCTGAAGATGGCTTCTCTCAAGGACGCAAGAGCAGTAGTTGAAGAAGGCCGGAATACCAATTGGGGACAGCTTCCTGAATTTATTCATAAAACTGACATGTTTGGCTTGGGCTTTACTTCAGGGGATCAGAAGGTTGTTCGACATGCTCAAGTTGGAGGACCTCCCCTGCACATCAGCAATCGAGGGGTCAATGCTATTGAAGACAGTGAGGAAGACTTTGATATCGACAGCTGGATCTACCCGACTACCAATGGTGGACCGAATAACTGGACGGCTAGAGATTTTGTTCCAGTTTCTTTTATTTCGCAGTAATTTTCTTACTTGTTTGTAATGAACAATTTAAACTTTTTTTGGCCTTGTGTCTTACCCGAGGCACGATGGTTCTATCTGTGAGGGTTATTATATGTCATCTCATATTTCACCAATGAAGCATTGGATGTTCTTTGCATATAAATTTTGCGCTCTCTGTTTTACATTTCTGCATTTACTCTATCAATACAACTATGCTCTTACATACACTCACGTATCAAATTGCAGA
Source organism: Vicia faba (assembly GCA_948472305.1). Classification (NCBI taxonomy): domain Eukaryota; kingdom Viridiplantae; phylum Streptophyta; class Magnoliopsida; order Fabales; family Fabaceae; genus Vicia; species Vicia faba. Next base: position 35,758,343 of record OX451735.1, on the reverse strand, counting down.
TCCATATCCACTAAGGATCCCATTGATAACAATCCTGCTATTTCCAGTTATGACTTCGAAAATCCGATCAATCAAGCCGGGGACGAAGGTGAGGATGATTGTGAGGTACCTGGAGAACTTGCTAGACTGCTACAACAGGAAGAGAGGGATATACAGCCTCATGAAGAGCCAGATGAGACAATAAACTTGGGCACAGAGGTAGACAGAAAAGAGGTTAAAATAGGTGCAAATCTGGAGTTTAGCGTCAAACAGAGGTTGATACAGATGTTGCACGACTATGTTGATATCTTCGCCTGGTTCTATGAAGACATGCCTGGTTTGGACACTGATATTGTGGTACATCGCCTGCCGACTAAGGAAGACTGCCTGCCGGTTAAACAGAAGGTCCGTCGTATGCACCCTGAAATGTCAGAGAAGATCAAGGCAGAGGTCATGAAGCAGTTCGACGCAGGGTTCTTAGCTATGACCTCCTATCCGCAGTGGGTTGCTAACGTTGTTCCGGTACCTAAGAAGATCGAAAAGGTACGAATGTGTGTGGATTACAGATATCTGAACAGGGCAAGCCCCAAGGATGACTTCCCGCTTCCACAAATTGATGTTCTCGTTGACAACACCGTGCAACATAAAATCTTTTCCTTCATGGATGGTTTCTATGGCTACAACCAGATCAAGATGGCTCCTGAAGACATGGAAAAGACAACTTTCGTTACACAGTGGGGCACCTTCTGCTACAAGGTGATGCCTTTTGGGTTGAAGAATGCTGGGGCAACCTATCAGCGAGCCATGGTCGCTTTGATCCACGATATGATTCACCACGAGATCGAAGTTTATGTTGATGATATGATAGCTAGGTCTCAGACTGAGGAGGAGCACCTTGATCATCTCCAAAAGCTATTCGACAGGTTGAAATATATAAGCTGAGGTTGAATCTGAACAAGTGCATCTTCGGGGTAAGGTCTGGTAAGCTTCTGGGCTTCATCGTCAGTGACAAAGGTATTCAGGTAGTCCCCACAAAGGTAAAGGCTATACAAGAAATGCTCGCTCCCAGTACAGAGAAGGAAGTTAGAGGTTTCTTGGGATGCTTGAATTATATTGCCTGATTCATTTCACATCTGCCTGCTACTTGTGAGCCAATCTTCAAGCTTCTGAAGAACGATCAAGTGGTAAAGTGGAATGATGAATGTCAGACTGCTTTTGATAGAATCAAGGAATACCTTCAAGAACCAACAATTCTGATGCCTCCAGTTGAAAGAAGACCTTTCATATTATACTTGACATTGCTAGACAATTCAATGGGGTGTGTGCTGGGATAGCATGACGAATCTGGTCGAAAAGAGAATGCAATATACTACCTTAGCAAAAAGTTTACCAACTGTGAGACAAGATACTCACTGCTCGAGAAAACTTGTTGCGCTTTGGCATGGGCTGCTCGCTGACTGAGACAGTATATGCTGACTCACACTACCTTGTTGATATCAAAGATGGATCCGATCAAGAACATTTTCGAGAAGCTCGCTCTCTCCATAAGAATAGAAAGGTGGCAAATGGTCTTAACAGAATACGACATACAATATACAACCCAGAAAGAAATCAATGGGAGTGTGTTGGCTGATCATTTGGCTCATCAGGCTGTGGATGACTACCAATCCATGAATTTTGAGTTCCCATATGAGAATATCATGTTAGTAACAGACTGTGAAGAACCTAGACCAGATGAAGGACCTGAGGAAGGATCCCGATGGTCTATGTATTCTGATGGAGCCTCAAATGCACTAGGTAACAGAATGGGTGTTGTAATCATATCTCCCGAGGGTTGTCATACTCCGTTCACTACCCGATTATGTTTCAATTGCACCAACAACATGGCGGAGTATGAAGCATGTATCATGGGTCTTCGAGCTGCTATTGACCTCAGGATCCAACTTCTAAGTGTATTCTAGGATTCTGCTTTGGTGATAAGTCAGATCAAAGACGAGTGGGATACGAAGCACCCGAATCTCATCCCATATAGAGAGTATGTACTGATGTTGCTCCCACACTTTGAAGAAGTAACTTTTGAACAATTCCCACGAGAGGAGAACCAGTTGGCAGACGCGCTAGCTACCATGTCTTCCATGTTCAAAATCCGGTTGGACAATGAAGCTCCCCGAATCACCATGAAAGGTTGAATGAACCAGCACACTGCTACGAGATTGATACTGAGGAGGTAATAGACAAACCTTGGTTTCACGAAGTCAAAAGGTATCTCGAGGCTCAAGAGTATCCTGAAGGGGCGTCTGTCAACGATAAGAAGTTTCTGAGAAGGTTCACTACAAATTTCTTCCTCAGTAATGGAATCCTCTATAAACACAACCATGAATCTACCTTACTGCGGTGTGTAGACAAGGGAGAAGTAGAGAGGATCGTGATAGATCTACATGAAGGCACCTTCGGAACCCATTCTAGTGGACACCCCATGGCTAAGAAGATCCTACGGCCAGGATATTACTGGTCCACTATGGAAGCCAATTGTTATCAGCACTCTCGAACTTGCCATAAGTGCCAAATCTACGTTGATAAGGTGCATGTGCATCTGGTCTCCTTGAACGTCTTGACAGCTCCCTGGCCCTTTGTAATGTGAGGAATCGACATGATCGAAGAAATCAGGCCCACCGCTTCTAATGGACATCGCTTCATCCTAGTAGCCATTGATTACTTCACGAAGTCGGTTGAAGCAGCCTCTTTTGCCACAGTAACCAAGAACTTTGTGTCGCGGTTTATCCGACATAATCTGATCTGTCGATACGGTGTGCCAGAGAGAATTATTACTAACAATGGCATGAATCTCAACAACACAATGATCACTGAACTCTATAAACAATTCAAGATACAACATCACAACTCTTCTCCCTACCGGCCGAAGATGAATGGCGTTGTTGAAGCAGCTAACAAGAACATCAAGAAGATTGTACCGAAGATGACGGTGACATACAAAGACTGGCATGAGATGTTACCATTTTCTCTACATGGATACCGTACCTCTGCGCAGACATCAATAGGGGAAACACCCTACTCTCTGGTATATGGCACGGAGGCATTCCTACCCATCAAAGTCCAGATACCTTCTCTCAGGATTATGAAGGATGTGGGTTTGAACGAAGACGAATGGATCCGAACCCGGCTTGATCAGTTAAATCTAATCGATGAAAAGAGACTTACTGCTATCTTCCACGGTCAGACGTATTAAAAGCGAATGATCAAGGCTTTCAACAAGAAGGTCAAATGCCAAGAGTATCAAGTCGGGGATTTGGTGATAAAGCGCATCATACTGCCGCAAGGTGACCCCAGGGGGAAATGGACTCCCACATACGAAGGGCCATTTGTGGTAAAAAAAAACATTTTCTCAGGTGGAGCCATGATTTTAACCACCATGGACGGCGGCGACCTTCCTCACCCTGTCAATGCGGACGTAGTGAAAAGATACTACGCATAATAAAAGACCCGTTAGGTTGACTGGCCTAGGCAAAAATAAGGGCTTCCCGGCGAACCAAAAGGGTTCGGGCAAAAATAAGGGATGAAAATGAAAAAAATTTGTACACCCGGCAAGTCGGAAACCTGAAAAGGAGACTTGGGCAAAAAGGGGTATCCCGGTGGACCGAAAACCCGAAAGGGCGGTCCAGGCAAAAGTTAGGGATGAAAAGCGTATCACTATGTCCCATTGGATCACACTGCGGTCTGACTTTAGTATCAACTGTCAAACTCAAATGACATCAATCAATATAATCAGCTTCGGACAAGAAGCAAAGTAAGGAGACGCTCGAAGGCATAGTGGCAATAGCAGATTTGAAACCCAATGGGGTTGTTGCACATATTTGTTTTCTTTTCGTTGTACACAATATTGCATATCCTTCATTTTTACGGTGGCGTTCTCTTACTACAGCGTCAACTTCCTTGTACAAAAACGCCTGTTATAGGCCAACTTCAACAAATAATAAAAGTCATTTTACAAAACTATTTGTTTTTCTTTTTGTTTTCTTTTTGCAATAACGTCCAATGATTTATTCTTGACATATGCACTTGAATATGATTGTCGTTCACAAATATTTTCATAAGGAAAGAAAGACAATTGCTCATAATTTAAGAAACAGGGATGAAAAACTAGAACATCAAATCCGACAGTTGCCCTTTCCAGCCGGTACCAGAGCAGAAACAGCTTTTGAGCATAGTCATCAAATACATTTGACCTTGTAACATCTGTATTTCCCACATAGTAGAGGTAATCAAAGCCTTGATATCAGCTCTCTCAGAACGGGAAGTAATCTCCCCAGTCAGGGTCGCCCAGAAACCTGACATCTATATCCCCCGGCCAAATTTGATAATCACGAATGGATCATCATAAAATTCTAACTCCTCAAGCAGAGTTTATTCCTTTAGATACAAGAGCTCAATCCCCGACAGAGCCCATTACTTCAGCTGTTGGAAATTCACCTTCCAAGTTGTTCCCCGCAGAGTTATTCTCAAACAGAATCTCCCCCTGACAGAAGTGCAGTCACTTCCATTCATCATCCTCATCGGAAGTAGAAGGGCCATATTTCTCTACAACAGTCAGGAATTTTATTATCTCCAGCAACGATCAGGGATTTATTTTCCCGGACTCGGATATGTCACGACTAATATTTGATGCTCATACAACATAACATGCACATACATATCACATACAGCATAATCTCGTTTATTTTGAGAACATCATCTCACAACGCATTTCATGCATCACATATAACTAACCATGTTATCTTTTCAGGAAAGACAGTTATCACCAACAATTCCAGCAGTTATACATGTCATATCTGCAGGCAACCAAAGGAAAATCAGTTCCTGAAATCAAACGGGTCAACTAATCTACATGATCAAATGAAGTAACCTTACTATCCAGGTTCCTTCCACAAGCCCTACTACCCAAGCTTTCATTTCTAAGTAACCCTACTACCCAGGTTCCTTCCCACAAGCCATACTACCCAGGCTTTCATTTCGAAATAACCCTACTACCCAGGTTCCTTCCCACAAGCCCTACTACTCAGGATTTCATTTCAAAGTAACCTTACTATCTAGGTTCCTCCCCACAAGCCCTACTACCCAGGCTTTCATTTCAAAGTAACCTTACTACCCAGGTTCCTTCTGACAAGCCCTACTACCCAGGCTTTCATTTCAAAGTAACCTTACTACCCAGGTTCCTTCTTGCAGCCCTACTATTCAGGCTTTCATTTCAAAGTAACCTTACTACCCAGGTTCCTTCTCGCAGCCCTACTATCCAGGCTTTCATTTCAAAATAACCTTACTACCCAGGTTCTTTCTCAAGCCCTACTACCCAGGATTCCATTTCAAAGTAACCTTACTATCCAGGTTCCTTCTCACAAGCCCTACTACCCAGGCTTTCATTTCAAAGAAACCTTACTATCCAGGTTCCTTCCCAAAGCCCTACTACCCAGGCTTTCATCTCAAAGTAACCTTACTATCCAGGTTCCTTCTCCCTTATCTCCAGGCAACAACTTACAACACTGTAAAGCCTGGACCCGATCAGATACGGTCGATTTCACATATCCCCAGCAAGTTGTTGTACAGCCTGGACCTTGACCGGGTGTACATTCTACTTTCACTCCCTCAATCAGGAGTTAATTCCCCAGTGGAGTAATGGACAATCAAAGCTCCTAGAATTTACTTCCCAGGACATGATCCAACATTCCCCGGTGAAGTCCTCCTCGATAGCAGATACAGGATTCCTCGCCATGGAATCTCTTATGCAACCAATCTTTTCTGGATGGCATCTACCAGCCCATCTCTGACAACTCTCCATCATTTCTCCAAATGGAATTTTTTAAGCCCATTCCCTGCATATTTAACCGCCACATCATCCATTACAAATTTCTAGGCACTCTAATGTCCAATCATCTTCCACCTTCAAGTCACGAATGGTAGGTTCTCCATTCTAACTCTTCAAGTTTAAGAAGATTGAACAGGGGCAGCTGTTGTACCCCAAAATTTGCCCTCTCATGTCTCAAGGATTCTTAGAATTACTTCAGTCAAGTTTTAAGCCTCAGATCACAATTTTCTAAGAAGAATCATTCAAATTGTCAAAAGGGGGCAAAATGAGCAAAATCGGAGTTCCAGCTGGAAAACGTCAACCGGACACTAAAAAGTCAAACTTTGACTTTTTGACCAAATTTGAGTCCCAAAAATCACATTATGTCAAGACATCCAAAAATATGAAATTTGATCATCAAAAATCAAGAGAATCAAAATCCAACTTTGTAAGACTTTGAAATTTTTCTAAGTATTTTCTATACTTGGTTAATTTCATTTACTTCATGACATCTTTTACTACAATTCCAAATAATTCAAAATGATGCAAGTAATTCAAGTTATTACAAAGTGGTATTTTTGCAAAATTAAAAATTCTAAAACTATGTCTTGTTTGAATTTTCTCAAAACCTTGCCACAATATTTTGCCCTTGATATAACGTGTATAAAATATTCCACAAGACCAAATTTATCTCATGCTACAAATTATACTGTCCAAGTTGAACAAAGTGTGTTATGCTACATTGCCACAACAACCCAAAACTTGCTCCATTGTTGCCCTACAAGAAACCTTGTGATATGTTGCACCACAAGTATGCATATGTTGTCCTATACAGTCCAAAACTGCTATATGCAATCTGCCCAAACCTGCATCATAACAGCCCCAAGATTGCACCAAAATGGAAAAAGAAATTTGTGTGAAGAAAGTATCAAAACAGTAGGCAAAAACAATTCAAAATAACTTATTTTGTTTCCCCCCTAAACCTCAGTCAAAGGTCTACAAAAAAGGCTGTCTCATAAGACATAAGGGTTGGAATTGGGAGAGAGGATAGAGAGTTTTGTTGAGCAGAAAAACAATATTCTTTGTAACCTTGACTCATTCATTTTTCAAACCAGCACCAGTTCTTATTCAAAAACAATACCCCAACCCATTACTCCATCATACAAGCTCTCCCTTAAGCCAAACACCTTATCACATACAAAGATTGTCCAAACATAAAACAGTCCCTGTAGTGCTATCATTTTCACCCTCAAAACACCAAAAACATTACAGTATAGTCTAACTTAATTTCAACAGTCAGGAGCAGCTTTCTAAAGAATCATTAGGGCCATCATAGCATTTGGAAAAGCATTCGGAGTTAAAACAGTCAGTGCAGCCCAAAGGTAAGTCTTCCTGACTTGATATCTTTTCACACATCATTGATGATTTGCTTTTGAAGATAAGATGTAGTGTTTTATTATTTCTTTGAACTAGTCATTTGCTTATTGTTTAGGCTTATCAAATCATTTTTTGTTTATGTTTAACCATCATATGCTATAAACTAACTTGTACAGACAAGAAAAACCATGTTTAAGGCAAAAAATGCAGGATGAGTCGACACGTACCCACACGCGTCGACCCTTTCTCATTGGAAAAATAGAGTATGAGTCGACACATAGCCTTATGCATCGACTCATACTGTAAAAAATCTCCAAAAATAGAAACGTGAGAGCTACATGAGTCGATGCATACGCATTTCGCGTCGATACAAGAAGAAGTATGAGTCAACACATCTCAGTATGCATCAAATCATACTGAGTTTGGTCAGATTTTACAGGGATGAGGGAAAGATATGTGTCGATGCATAACAACATGGGTCGACGCATAGCAGTTCAAAATGCATTTTTTCCTTTGTTTTTCTCTGTTTTTACATTGTTTTCATTATTATTCGATATGGTTGTAATATTTCAGTTTCCACTTCATCCCCATTCTTAATATTTTCCCCCATCCCCTTAAAGTGATGTAATATCTTAGGATTTGTTTTCCGCATTTTTACTTGCTTTCATATATTGCTAGTAATTAGGATGTATGGCAAGATAAAATCAACAAGTAGATAACCTTTCAAATACAAGACAAAATGCATGCAAACTAACACACTTGCACACTAGCATCTCTAGGGTAATCTCATTTTGTTGCCTTTGGAAAAATAGTCTTGTCCCTCGAATATGGGACGTTTTAGCTAAGACCCTTCGATAAAAAAGATCGTAGTCCCTCGATGACCCTCAATGTTACCTCTGGTAAAACAATCTAGTCCCTAGAACGATATTGCTAAAACATCCCATAGGTTGCCTTCTATGACTATACAAACATCTCACACCCGTCCCTTCACATCCAACGATGGGGCTTCTTACCAAAAAATGGTAAGATAGCCACATCTAAAGGAGAAGGAAAAGAACGTTTAAGACCTCTCGAGTAGGTAGATTCACTCCTGGTTACTCGCTTGCTGACAATAAAAAAAGCATTTTACACACTAACACTTCCATTTCAAAAACATTTTCAAAAAGATAAAACATTTTGTATACGTTTTTATAGAGACGAGAACCATTGAAAAATATATTTCCGAAAACCACTTTATAAAACACAATCCACAAACACATCTTTGGACTATCTTTCGAAACAAAACTTCGTACGCGTTCTTATAGAAACGAGAACCATTACAAAGAGATTTTTTAAAACACTTTCGAAGCCCACACCACAAGCACATTGTCAAAACAAAAGCAAGTGATCTAGCGAGTAACTAAGAGCCCATGGAAAACCATGGATGAAAATGGTGCTAACACCTTCCCTTTTCATAATCTACCCCCCGAACTCAAGAAAACATCTCTAAAGGTCTTTCCTGTGCTTTTTCACCTTTCCGTTTGGATAAAAGAAAAGTCGGTGGCGACTCTTGCTAAACCACAACATTTGCAAACACAAACGCAAAACACCCAAGTCAGTTCTCCCACCGTATCACAGGGTGCAAGAAGTAACTGGGCCTAGGCCCGGACACTTGGGATATAGGCTGGGGATTGCATGGATGAGGGTGTACGCTACTATGGTGCAGACTTGGCCTATGGCTGTCTGATCAAGATCACATGGATGAAATTGAAGGTGCATAATCATTACTGTGTAGGCGCGCGTATGGGATTGTTACGGATCATATTACTTGTTTTTATTCATTTTCTTCATTTTTGTTTTACAGTAATTGTTGTCTTCTCTCCCTCGTACACAACCCTTCACTTATCCACCAAAACCCTTCTTCCCCAAATCTCTAACCCTAACCTCCTAACCACCGGAAACGGCGCCATCTTACCTCTTACCCCAACATAAATCAATCAAACCCCAACCCAACAATCAAAACAAAGACCACGCAAAGCTAAGTGTGCTTACCCCTTTCGATTTTGAATTCTGAGTTTCTATCAAACTCGCGCTTACCCTTCTTCTTCTTGTTGACATGTTATGGTGGTGTCCAATAATGATGGTGATAGCGATGCAATTAGGGGTGGTGGTTCACGGTTAGGGTTTTAGAGATTGAATCCCTAATCGGCCCTTGCGTTGGATCTTCAAAGAACAAGGATCGTTGGCTTTTTCTTCAATTCTCCGTCTCGGTATTACGGCCTCTCTGTCCTTGTATCAAGTCTTCTTCTCCTCCTTTCTTTTACTGCATTTTTCTATTATCAGTCCTCCGTCTCTGTCTTCTTTCTGTAATCCAACCCCCTTTTCTCTGTACTTTCTTATTAGTATATATAGGGCTAGGTTAAATTGTTGTTACAAACTGAGTTGAGATTTACGCGATTAGAGAGATTTAAGGGTTGAATTTCGTTGTAATTGATTCAGTATTTTGTTGTAAAAAAAATATTTGATTCTGTAAATTTGATTTTGTACTGTAAAAGGATTTCTAGATTTTATTTAGTTTTTAGATTTGATATGGTTTGCAATTAATTCTGTAATGTAAATCCGTATTTGGTTATAAATTTGATATGGTTTTTAGATTTGATATGTTTTTCAATTTCTACAGTAGCTGTAAAGAAACAATCATATGCGTTAATTTAGGCCTGATGTGTACAGTGTCAATTTGTGCAAAACGTGTGTTAGATTTAAGTTAGATTGGTACAGTTGTTGTTTTTTTATTCAATTGGGCCAGCGTTGGTTACTCATTTTGTCCAGCTTTCGTACACGGGATTTAGACTTCTACTGTAACAATAGAGTTTTCTTTCCTTAATGTGGATTGGGCCTGCGTTATTTAATTTCCTTCTGCCCAGCCTGACATTTTTCTTTTATAGCAAAATCAATCTTCTAAGTGTATTTTTTTAATTAAAACAACAAAGTCTTTTTTCATTTGGGCCTAAATGGCCTTATGAAACAAATCTTTTTTCTCAGACAAACAAAAACTCTTTATTAAATTATATATAAAAAATATCTAATAAAATAAATCTCTTAATAACTTAATTATAAAAATGTTTAACAAAATATTTTAATAATCAATTCTCTTAAACTCAATATAGTGTTTCATAACAAATCTTAATGGGCCAATAAATTTGTAATCACACCCCCCTTTGCTACTCATCAAAACAAAAATGGGCCCTGAATTCTAATGGACTTGAAGTTTTCACCCCCTTTTTTTACTAATAACACTAAAATGGGTTTTATTAATTAAAAATTAATTATTAATTACTAGCAAATTAAACATAAGTGGACTTAATAATTTAATAACCTAGTAATTATTATCTCCTTTTTCTTTAAAATAATTTTCTATTTTTGAATTTAATGGGCCATTGGCCAACATGCTTTGCGAATGGGTTTACGGATACACGAGTCTTTCTGATTTAGAAAGCCTCGCTTTCCTGAATTTAAGGTACACCCCCTAGTCGGATTAAGATGGATTATCAGATACTGATATACCATTTTTAATTGAATATTTCTTCAATTTTAATCTCGAAAAATGAAATCATCGAGGTAGGACGAATTTGGGGTACGACACTGTGATTCTTTGTGAGAAACTTATGATGCAATGTCTTCAGTACCTGTAAATTGGACTTCTATATCTGCAAAAGATTTATCTTGCTTTGACTTTTGAGAGCCAATCTTATCATCAAATCTGACACTGATGGACTCTTCTACAATTCGTGTTTCTGTGTTATATACTTTATAGCCTCTTGAGCATTCAAAGTATCCTAACATGAGACACTTTTGCATTTTAGAGTCAAACTTGTTCAGATGTTCTTTAGTGTTCAGAGTAAAACAAGTACATCCAAATGCATGAAAATAAGAAATGTTAGGCTTTCTGTTCTTCCACAGTTCATATGGAGTCTTATCCAGAATAGGTCTTATGGAGATTCTATTATGAATGTAACACGCTGTGTTGATTGCTTCTACCCAGAAGTTTTTAGCAATGTTAGTCTCATTGATCATGGTTCTGGCCATTTCTTGTAAAGTTTTGTTCTTTCGTTCTACAACTTCATTTTGTTGAGGAGTTCTAGGACAAGAGAAATCATGAGAGATGCCATTCTAATTTAAAAACAGTTCAAATTTTTTGTTTTCAAATTCTCCGTCATGATCACTTTCGACTTTAACAATTCTAAGATCTTTTTCGTTTTGAACTTGGTTACAGAATGCAAAGAACACAGAATGTGACTCGTCCTTGTGTCTTAAGAACTTTACCCATGTACATCTGCTATAGTCATCTACGACCACTAAGCCATACTTCTTGCCACTAATGGATGCAGTTTTCACTGGTCCAAATAGATATATATGCATAAGTTCTAATGGTCTAGAGTTAGAAATAACATTTTTTGTTTTGAAAGAAGGTTTTGAAAACTTTCCTTTTTGACATGCTTCACACAGAGCATCTGAGCTGAACTTCAGGTTAGGAAGTCCTCTGACTAGATTGAGTTTGTTAATCTGAGATATTCTTCTCATACTAACATGCCCCAATCTTCTGTGCTAGACCCATTACTCATCGTTAACAGACAATAGGCATATTACATTCTGACTTTTTTGTTCAAAAAGTTTTATTTTGTAAATGTTGTTCTTTCTCTTTCCATTAAAGAGGACAGATTCATCTTTCTGACTAACTACTTTGCAGGACTTTTGATTAAAGATTATATCATAACCGTTATCACTTAATTGACTTATGGATAACAAGTTATGCATTAATCCATCTACTAACAGAATATTAGTTATAGAGGGAAGCGTATTGTTACCAATAGTTCCAGAGCCAATAATCTTCCCCTTCTAATTGCCTCTGAAACCTATGTAGCCTCCAGAATTAAGCTCCAGGCTTTGGAACATATGATTTCTTCCCGTCATGTGTCGAGAGCATCCAAAGTCCAGGTACCAATATTGGTGTTTCATTCTTGCTATTAAAGATATCTGCAACATAGACATTTTTATCCTTAGGTACCTATATCTTTTTGGGTCCTTGTTTGTTAGAGTTACCAAAATTCTGTTTGAATTTTGGTTTAGCAGAGAAAGCATTACTAGTATACCTTATGCCATGTTAGTTCCCATAGGTAAAGTGAGAATACAGAGGTGTGCGTTTAATGACCATATCCTTAACTTTCTTAGGTTGAGATACTTTTCACTTGTATCCTATTCCTTTTCTGTCATTTCTGCTAACTCCATCGATCATTGAAGCCATCTTGCTTCTATTTATGTTTTTAGCAAGAAATTTTTTAAAGCTATGATCATATTCCTTTATGATCTTATCAGAGTTACTAGGAACTTCCGAGACAGTTTCTTTCTGAGCATTTTGTAAATTAATTTTTAGTTTAGAAATTTTTTCTTTCAGCTTAGAGTTTTTATCTTAGTTTCTTAGTTTCTTCAGAGTCAGAAACTAGATCCTTTTCAGGTTCTTGTTTATGACCCGAAGTTTCTGATGTCTTTCAAGAATTTCTAACAGACTCTCTTCTATTTGAGATCTATAGAAGTTAGAGAATACCTCTTATGCCTCGGAGTTTGATTCTGATCCAGATGATCCAGTGTCTTCTAATATGTTGGTCATTAGGGCTATGTTGGCTCTTTCATCTTCTGATTCTGTTTCAGCTTCAGAAGAGTCTGAGTCATCCCATGTTTCAATGAGGCTTTTCTTCTTTTCCTTAATGAACTTATTTTTCGGTTTCTCTTTTTGGAGATTTTGACATTCGCTTTTGTAATGCCCTTGTTCATTGCATTCGTAGCAGATAATGTCTTTGTTACTTGACTTTTTGTATCCAGAAGATGGTTCAAATTGATTTCCTATTCTTCTGGAATTTCTAAACTTCCTTTGTTTTTGCTTCCACAGCTGATTGACTCTTCTGGAGAGAAGAGACAGTTCGTCTTCTTCTGATGAGGATCCACCAGAGTTTTCTTCTTTTTCTTGTAAAACTTTCGATTCATATTTTTTGTTAGATGTAAGAGCTAAAGACTTACCTTGCTTCTGGGGCTCATCTTCTTTTAACTCTATCTCATGACTTCTCAAGGAGCTGACAAGTTCTTCGAGGGAGATTTTGTTCAGATCTTTGGCCTGTTTAAGAGTTGTGACCATGGGTCTCCATTTCTTGGGTAAACTTTTGATGATCTTCTTTACATGGTCAGAAGTTGTGTACCCTTTATCTAGAACTTTTAACCTAGCCACCATAATTTGAAACCTTGAGAACATTATTGCAATGTAGGGCATCGATATGATTGGAGAGATCAAGCCTATTGCCTCTAATGGACATCGCTTCATCCTCGTCACCATTGATTACTTTACAAAATGGGTTGAAGTAGCCTCGTTCATCTTTGTTACTAAGAATGTGGTCACCCGTTTCATAAAGCACAACCTTATTTGTCGGTATGGCATCCCTGAAAGAATCATCACAGACAATGGTACCAATCACAATAACACCATGATCACCACAACTCTTCTCCGTATCAACCAAAAATGAATGGCACAATGGAAGCCACTAACAAGAACTTAAATAAGATCGTGCAAAAGATGGTTGTGACCTACAAATACTGTCACGAGAAGTTACCTTTTGCTCTCCATGGCTATCGCACCTCAGCTCAAACATTAACTGGGGCAACCATATTCTCTCTGGTCTATGGTATGGAAGTTGTCCTACCTGTCGAAGTTCAGATTCCCTCTCTGAGAATTATGAAAGATGCAAACTTAGACAAAGATGAGTGGATTCAGACCAGGCTAGACCAGTTGAATATGATTGACAAAAAGAGGCTTGTGATTGTCTGTCACAGTCAGATGTATCAGAAGCATATGATCTGCATTCAACAAGAAAATCATGCATCAAATATATCAGGCTGGTGACTTGGTAATAAAGCGCATCATTATACCACAAGGTGATCCCCGGGGAAAATGGACTCCCACCTATGAAGGGCCATTTGTAGTCAAGAAGATATTTTCTGGTGGTGTTATGATGCTTACCACCATGGACGGTGAAGATTTCCCGCACCCTGTAAATGCGGACATAGTCAAAATATACTATGCATGAAAATGACCCACTAGGTAGATTGGCCTAGGAAAAAATAAGAGCATTCCGACGAACCAAAAGGGTTCAGGCAAAAATAAGGGATATATATAAAACTAGTTGCTACAGCTGGCGACTCTGCTGGGGAGTTCAACTTTAGGTTTTAGGGTTTTTGCTTTGGGGTTATTTATTTATTTATTTATTATTTATTTATTGCATTTATTTATTTATTTTCAATTCTTTTTATCATATATTTACTGGGTGGCGGGAATTTTTATTTCAAAAAAAAAATATTTTCAATAACCCTTAGAAAGGTTCGTCTATTAGCTTAGGGGGTACATCATCCCTGCGAGTTTATGTGACGACTTCGCCTAGAGTCGGTGGATTTCTGAAAAAGGAATACTTATCAAGAGATATCCTCTTGACGAGTAGGACTTTGGAAGGACACCCATGACTCTTTGTAACGACCTTAACCTAAAATCTCATGAGGAGACCTTTCACAACATTGAGACGAAAGTCTCAGTCCGTAAAGAGGCTCCACTTAAGGGAGACCCTTGTGCCTTTTCCCTCTGGTGTTATTCATGACGCCCTTAAGGAAACCATCTTCTGGGAGGATAGATCAATCGTAGGTAAAAATTAAGGAACCTACTTTCGGAGGATACTTATCACAAAACCCCGTCACTCAACCATGCGTCTATTCATCCGTGCATTCATACATTTCATATATTCGTCATACATTTCATATATTCGTCACCCGTTTCTTTTTATTTGTCTTATTCACAGGGGGTACGAAAAATAATAATAAACTTAAGATCTCGGTGACTATATTTAAAAAA
Source organism: Vicia faba (assembly GCA_948472305.1). Classification (NCBI taxonomy): domain Eukaryota; kingdom Viridiplantae; phylum Streptophyta; class Magnoliopsida; order Fabales; family Fabaceae; genus Vicia; species Vicia faba. The sequence continues at coordinate 35,743,209 of OX451735.1, read as the reverse complement.
ATGGATACCGAAGGAAACAACTTGTCTGCGTCAATGCGCCAAACATGTCTGAAATCAAAGCCACAAAAGGGAAATAATATGCTAAATACCTTCTCAAGCTTTGTCAAGCAAAGGTGGATGCTTTCAAGAGCAGACGTCCGTAAGCGCACCAAGAAGACTTATTTCCCTTGGTTCAATTTCATACAAACAAGTTTTGGTTTAAGATTGTAATATTTTTCAATATCTGAATTATGTTACCTTCAATAAAGGCATTTTGTTCCCACATCTCGCTTGCTATCTATTTTTAAGTTGGTCACTGAATAAAAATAAGCAAAAGACAAGCATGTACCCAAGTGAATAAGATATTTAACACAAGAAACCATTTCATGTTTATACACATCCGTTCGCAAGCATGCATTCACGAACACCTGCATATCATATCAAAACTCATTTTTCAAAAACATCTCTCCAGTTGAACCAATGGTAGAAGAAGATATCCACCTCCTTGGCCTCTATATCAAACAAGGGCCTATGAACAAAAAGAAATGGAGAAAATCGAGGAAACTCAGGATGCATTCAAAAAGGATCTCAACCAAGTAAAGGGTGATGTCACTTCAATAAAAGGAGATCTGAGTCAAGTTCTCCTAGCTTTGAAGAACATTATTGACAGGAAAGACCAGATTCCCAGGGTAGCTTTCGAGGAAGTAGCCCAAACTATTGGTGCATCAAGCGGTCACCAACCAAGGAAAGAGCCAGAAGCAGGACTCCAGAAGTCTGTCATGGCACAACAAGAAGCTGAAATTGAAGAGTTTGACCTACCCCCACCAAAAGCAGGGGCGTCACAAACCCTACAGATTCTGACCAATAAGACAGACAACTACTTGGACCTACAATACGGAGACCACGACCCAGAGGATGCCAACTGAGCACCCTTAAAGATGACGGGTACTCAAGCTATTGATGAACCATGGGTGATGAATCAGTATAAAGCTCTGGAGGAAAGATTAAAACCCGTGGAGGGTTTTGACGCTTTTGAAGTAGACGCTCTCGAAATGGGCCTAGTTCTTGATGTGGTGATTCCACAAAAGTTCAAATTACCTGACTTTGAAAAATACAGGGGGATCACTTGTCTAAGAAATCATCTTCGTATGTATTGCAGGAAGATGCATGCCCATGCCCATGATCAGAAGCTGATGATTCACTATTTTCAAGATAGCCTGAGTGGGGCATCTTCAGACTGGTATATGCAATTGGAGCAAACGCATATTCGAACCTGGGCAGATATTTCTAATTCTTTTCTAAAGCATTACAAATATAACCTAGACATGGTGCCTACCCATATGCAACTCCAGAATTTGTCCCAGAAGAAAGAAGAGTCCTTCAAAGAGTATGCTCAGAGATGGAGGGAGTTGGCATCCCATGTGCAACCACCACTATTAGAGAATGAATTAGTAGACATGTTCATGGGGACTTTTTAAGGGTTGTATTATGAGAAGATGGTTGGAAGTATCTCTTCGGGGTTCTTACCTAGTAACTATCAGAGAAAGAATCGAGACTGGAATAAAAAGTGGGAAGATATCAGGGGAACCATCAAATTCTCCCTACAATTCAAAAAGGCCTGCTTCAAACTTCCCCAAAGGAAAAGAGGGAGAAATTAATGTTGTAGCGTCACAACCCAGGGTAAAATAACCATTAGTGATCCCACAAGGGCAGTAGCAAGGCAGAAGGCCACCCAAGAAATTTGATCCACTCCCTATGCCACCTAGCCAGTTATTGCAACAGCTGGTTAAGGCATCCTTGGTGGAAATCAAGCCTCTAGCTCCTCCAGTCGGGCCACTCCCACGAAGATACAATGCCAACTCCAGATGTGAGTATCATGCTAATTCTCCTGGACATAGCATAGAGCAATGTTGGTCATTCAAGCATAAGGTCAAAGATTTGTTAGAATCTCAAGACATCACTTTCGAGAAGCCTAACATCAAATAAAACCCTATGCCTATGCACGATAGGCCGACAATAAATGCAATTGAATTAGTCACTGACTTCGGGGCAAGCAGACGAGAAAAAACCCCGATAAACCTGCTCAAAGAATATCTGTTGCAATGTGGATTCCTGTTGGAACATAATGAAGCCTTCGAAAGAACGCTGCAAGAACTAGTGGACCAGGGGATAATCTAATTCGGACCATACCCCTAAGAAAAATATAAAGCTGCTATGAAGGGTGAAGCACATTTTCCTCCAATCCAAGAGACCTTTGTCAACAAGGGAGTAGAGCATGGCAGACATGTGGCAATGATATCCAACAAAGTCAACACCGAGAAGGAAACTGACTTCATCCGAGAATGCACGACAGGAAAAGAACTCAAAAGATGGACGGCCGTGGAGATTCCCGAGATCTTTTTCTTTCCTAAGTAATTTTTCTTGATTTTGAAAGAACCTATGTCAGGCCCGGGGCATAGGGGTTGCTTGTAAGGGTTCCCCCGTTTTGTTTCAGACAATATTTATGATTAATAAAAGTGATATTTTGTTTCAATTAAGATCCTTGTCTTTCTCTTGCATTTATTCTGTAAATTTAAAAATGGCAATACTTTCTCTGCATATGAATTTTAAAATTTCATATACTAAATCTACACCAAAACATGATAAGTGTGCAAATTCATGCCCAAAACCACCGATAATGCTACAGCTGCAACCCGATATAATTTTGATGCTCATATCAACCAAGTTAAAGAGGAAGATGATAAGGATCTTGAACTATCTGAGGAAATGGCAAGGGAAATAAAACGAAAGGCTAACAATATACAACCGTATCAAAGGGCTATTAAGACCATCAAACCAAGCTAAGGGGAAATGTTAGAGCGGAGCCACAAAGAAGCTGATCAAATTATTGCACATATCTTCTTGTTCCTACAGAAACAGACCAAGGTCAAATACAGACAGTGTTGTAAAAATAAGTAACTACGAAATACCAGGATCAGATGAGAAACCCGAGCTAGGGGCACGTCGGACACTCATGTTCGACGGGGCTTCAAATGCACTAGGGCACGATCTAGGGGAAATTTCGACTTCTCTAAAGAATTCTCACAAGCCATATGCCAGGTCAATGGCGAATGGGATACTAAATATCCAAAATTGATTCCATATCGGGATCATGTTTTAAAACTGACTGCGGAATTCACAAAGATCATTTTCAATCACATCCCACGAGAAGAAAATCAAATGGCAGACGCTCTGGCAAATATATCAGCTATGTAACTTGGCCAAACCACGAACCGCGCATCATAAACAGACACTTCAAAGAGCCCGCACAATGTCTTGCTACCAAAGAAAGATCGGATGACAATCCTTGGTTTTACGACATCAAGAAATACCTCAAAAAACAAGAACATGCCTCCAGCATCGACAAACAAACTCTACGGAAATTAGCCTCGAAATTCTTTTTGCGAGACGGTGTACTGCACAAGATGAACCACAACATGGTCTAAGTTCTCAAAAAGATTCTGCTACCATGCCTCGGTCCACGTGGAAAATGGGCACCCAACTACGAAGGTTCATACATCGTCAAAACAACATCCTCCGGTGGTAATCTTATCCCCACAACAATGGATGGGGAAGAACTACCGCATCTGGCAAATTTAGGTGCAGTCAAAAAATACTATGTATAAGAAGCTCACTCAGCTCGAACCTCAAACAGGCGACTTAGGCAAAAAGGAGCGTCCCGGTGGATCGAAAACCCTAAAGGGAGATCCAGGAAAAAATTAGGGGCATATAAACAAAAATTACCCCGATGGATTGAAAACCCGAAAGGGCAATCCAGGCAAAAGTTAGGGATTTCATACAAAGAAATAAAGAACAAAAAAACTGCGATCTAAGAACTGCAACTACGAACCACGAAGGGAGAGACAGATCTGAATCATACAACTCAGAAGCAAAGGAGATAAGATCATTAAAAGGATATTGGGGAACAGTAGCAGCAATTATCATTTTTTTTGCCATTTACAGTTTTAAAACTTTCTGTAATTACCTCTTTCTAGGAATTGCATCTTGTATTCTCGCCTATTCAGAGGCATATCAATAAAACATTTGCTTTCTTTGCATCTTTCAAATTGCATTTTTTCTTTTCTCAGACTTGTTTACAAAAATACTACGATCATTACTTGTGATATTGTCTTGAAATCATTTTGGGGAATCAACGAATAAAAGCATTTGAAAAAACATCGAAAAAGCATTTTTGTTAAAAAAATATTGAAAGAAAATCCACGTCTACGTCCATGCACATTGCTACTCCTACGTCTTGCAACACAAAAGTCTATACACATGTCTACGCATATGTTTACTCTCACGATGCAAAAAGTCTACGTCCGCACATACGTATGCGCCTATGCTTGCACTCACAATACAAAGTCTACACACATGTCCATGTCTACGCCTGCGCTTACAACATAAAAGGCTACACATATGCCAATACATACGTCTACGCTTACACCTGCGCTTACAACATACAAATCTATGCATATGACATTACCTACATCTACGTCTACGTCTACACCTGCACTTACAATACAGAAAATCAATGTTCAAAATTTTGCTAATGTTGTTCACTGTGTTCAAATTCAACAATATTATGACAATGCAACATACAACGTCATGGAATTGGTAATTCAAAACCAATGGTTTAAATGAGAGAATGCCAGAAATAGTCTTCATAACATTTCAAGGCATACACACATCTTACACATATTTCATACATACAATTTTCATAGCATACATACACTATACATTTCAACATTCAATACACATATACTCAGGGTTCCACACATCAAACATCATACATTTTGCATACATCCAAACATCTCAATATCATACATCACACACATGTATCATACAGCAAACAAACATCCTCACCCTAGATTTAGCTATCTAAGGGTCAACCAACAAAATGCTTCTCCTACGATTCAACCCATCACCTAAGTCTTCATGTCGTGACACGTTCAACCTATCACCTAAGTCTTCCTGCGGTGATGAGTACCTTACAAACCCAGATCATCGCCTCAGACTTCATGCAGTGATGTCCGAAAACAAAAGCTTATCGCCTCAGACTTCACGCAATGATTTATGAACCTAACACATTGCCTCGGACTTCATGCAGCAATGTGTTTCTTTATTCTACGACACAGATCATCGCATCATACTTCATGCAGCGATGCTCGAAAACCAAATTTAGTTTATCGCCTCATACTTTACGCAATGATTTGCGAACCTAACCCATTGCCTCAGACTTCATGCAGCAATGTGTTTCTTTATTCCATGATACAGGCCATCGCCTAAGACTTCATGTAGCAATGTTCAAAAACCAAACTTAGCTTATCGCCTCAGACTTCACGCAGCGATTTACGAACCTAACCCATTGCCTAAGACTTCATGCAGCAATGTGTTTCTTTATCCCGTAACACATGCCATCGCCTCAGACTTCATGCAGCGATGCTCGAAAACAAAATCCAGCCTATCGCCTCAGACTTCACGCGGTGATTTGTGAACCTAACCCATTTTCTCATACTTCATGCATAAATGTGTTTCTTTATCCCGTAACACAGACCATCGCCTCAGACTTCATGCAGCGATGCTCGAAAACAAAATTAATCCTATCGCCTCAGACTTCACGCAGCGATTTGCGAACCTAGACCATTGCCTGAGACTTCATGCAGCAATGTGTTTCTTTACTCCGTGACACAGACCATCGCCTCAGTCTTCATGCAGCGATGCTCGAAAACAAAATCCAGCCTATCGCCTCTGACTTCATGTAGCAATTTGCAAACCTAACTCATCGCCTCAGTCTTCATGCAACAATGTGTTTCTATATTCCATAACATAGACCATCGCCTCAGACTTCATGCAGCGATGCTCGAGAACCAAATTTAGCTTATCGCCTCAGACTTCATGTAGCAATTTATGAACCAAAGATCATTGCCTCAGACTTTATGCAGCGATGCTCGAAAGAAAACAAAAATATAGCCTATCGCCCCAGATGTTATGCAGCGATTCACAAACATAACCCATGGCCTCAGTCTTCAAGCAGCCATGCACCATCAAGTGTTGTTCATCGCCCCAAATGGATGGACAAGCTAAATTAAAACCAAAGACATACAAAATTGCACTCTTAAGCTCAAAACCATCTTCCATGTTATCAAACCTTGGTAAGCGATACATCATCAGCTTTGCCTACTTCCTCAAGACTCGTAAGGGTATGCTATATCAGTATAACCTTATGTTTTTCGGACAAGTCTTGGGGTATTCCAAGTATTCAATAAACTCCCAATCAAAATGTGCAAGATTCTATATTCTCACGCTATTCGATTGGAATATAATTGAATAGAGGTAGCTGTCGTACCACAAATTTGTCCTACCCCAATGATTTTATTTTCCAAGATTTAAATAGAAGAAATATTTAATTAAAAACGGTACAACAGTATCTGATGGCCCATTTTTATCCAAGACTAGGGGGTGTAATTTTAACTCGGGAAAATGGGGTTTTCTAAATCAGAAAGACTCATAAACCCATTCGCGTAGAATGTTGGCCAATGGCCCATGCGATTCGAGAATATAAAGTTATTTCAAAAGAATAATAATTAATATTAAGTTCTAAATTATGGAAGCCCATTTAATAGTTGTTATTAGTAAAGGAGAGGTTGAATTTGAGTATATTTAAGCCCATTTAAGCGTATGTTGTGTTAAACAGGGAATATGGGGTGTGATCATCAAATTAGAGGCCCATTAAGTCTTATTATTTAAAAGAAAATTGTTTATTATTATTACTGTTTTTTTGTTGTTTTAATGAAAATGGGATATATAAAGGAAATAAGTAATATTAAAAAAAATCTATTTGTTATTGTTATCTTAAATAAATAAAGAATGTATATTTCTTTTAAAAGAAAACTAAAACGTTTTTTAAAATGGATTGCTTAATTTTGTTTTGGAAAAAAGGCCAGGATGGGTCGGCCCAAAAGAGGAAAGAATGTCTGTTGTGATTAATTAATGGGCCAAAAATAACATTTTACAGTAGAAGCCCAAAATCGTTAGGAAAGGATAATGTTGTTAGGTTGAATAAAATAATAAGTATGTTGGCTCAAAATCAAAGAACAAGTACTGTAGCGATTTACCAGAAGGGCGCATGTTTTCTCATCATTTCAATTACTGTACGATTCTAAGTATTTTTTCCAGATTTTGTACAAAAACCAAAACAACATCAAATCAAATCTTACTAAAAATTTACAGTTTGGATCTTTAATCAATAATACAATCCAATCTCAGGAATAATATATTACTCAATCAATTACAAATATATTCTAAATCAATCAACAGAGTCTAAATCCCGAATTGGTTCTAGAATCCCTAATCTGTGCTAATCTAACTCTAACAACAATTCATAAAACCCTAATCTAAAGCTTATAAATACTAAGCTGAAAGATACAGAACAGGGGGGGACCATATAAGCTTGAAGACATAAGAAGAAATTAGGACGAAAAAAGGTCGATTACGGAAGAAATCGTGAAGATGGAAAAAAACTGAGACAGGAAGAACACCAAGCTTGAAGCCAATGCTCGTTGTTGAAGATTGAAGGAGAATGATTTGGGTTTCAATCTCTGAAACCCTAACCGTGTGAACCGCTATGCCGATGTATACCACCACCGCTACCTGCAAAAAACAGAAGAGAGAATGGATTAAACCCTGAAAGAGCACAAATCAGAAACGCGCTTGAAGAACTCAGAGAACGCATCGTAAAAGGGGTAAACAACTTAGCTATTTTTTTTTGTTTGGGGTTGTGCTGGGGTATGCGCCGTTGGTATCATAGATTTAGGGTTGGTGAAGAGAGGGTTGAAAGAAGGACAAAGGGTTGTGTTTAATGCGAGAGAGGAAGAGTTGATACTGTAAACTAGCAAAGAAAATTGAGAAAAATGAATTAAAACAGATGTATTAATCCCTCCAATCACATGAATGCGTGCTCATGACAATAATCATAGTCCCTCAGTTTCATCTGTATGATCTTGATCTGACGGTCGTTATGCCAAGTCTATGTTAACTAACATACTCCCTCGTAACACCTGATCCACCTGGCCCACTCTCCATAGCGTAATGGGCTTAAGCCCAGTGCTTTCTACACCACACTTCCTGCCTAATTACTAAAACATTAAACCGTTTACACCCCTCTGTCCAGAACTATAGTTGGGCCAGCCAACACTACTTTTAGCACCCTTCATGTTTTTACTCATCAACTAGAACTACACCCGCTGGCTTAATTTAATTATTATTTTTTATTTATTTTATATTATTTTATATACTATATTCTTATTAATTATTTATTTCTTTTTAATATTAATTTTTATTATCACACTTTATCTATTATTATTATTTATTATATGTAAATATTATTTTATTAACATGTAAACTATTTTTATTCAAAATTCATATATTATTTTATTATATATTGTCATTAAAGTATTCTTTGTCATGTATTAATAAAGATTTCTTTGCAATTAATATTATAAAAAACACTCAACCAATCTCAAACTATTTTTTGCAATCAATTGTTTTTGCAAAAGGGTTTCAAACGGATTTTGACTAATCGCGCATTTAGTCAAAATCTCTGCAATCACAACAACCAGTCAAATGCGAGGTGATTCAAAATACATTTGCAACCCCTAAAAAACACCAACCCCACACGAACTACGAATTGGGACTCTGATTCCTCTTAAGAGGATACGTAGGCATACGATCAAAAATGGTAGCGAGTTCCCCTATAAAAATATTTAAACCCTTTCCCCTAATTAAAATTTAAAACCCTATTTCACCTGAACCTAAACCTAAAACCTAGTATCCTTGTGAACAAGGTAGATGAAAGGTGCCTAACACCTTCCTTTCGTCTAATAAAGTCCGAAACCTAGAATCTCTATTTTCAAATTAGGGTTTCCTATTAGATGCCCTTCCCTAGGATAAAAACTGGTAGTGGCGACTCTTAATTTAAAAACTAGTTGCTACACATCCCGACAAACCATAAAGGTTTGGGCAAAAATTAGGGATATATACAAAAGATTATACACCTGGCAAGTCGAAAACCTGAGAGGGAGGCTTGGGCAAAAAAGGGTATCCTGGTGGACTGAAAACCCGAAAGGGCGGTCCAGGAAAAAGTTAAGGCTCAAAGTGTACGACTATGTCTCATTGGATCACGACAACTAGCTTTATTACCAAGGTCAAAAGTTCAAATGGTACAAGATCAGTTGAATCAACTTCTTCTAACAGCAAAGGATGAGATGTTCGAAGACATAGGGGAAATAGCAGAGTTGGAACCCAATGAGATCACTTCCATATTACTATATATATTTAATTTCACTTTGTATTCTTTTCATTTCACGACGACTTCCTCTTACAAGGATTTCCGTCTCTTTGTACAAAAACGCCTGTTTATAGGCAAATTATCAATACAAATATACTTTGAAGTGCAAAATTTTTTGTTTTTTCTGTTTTGATTGCAAAAATGTTCAATGACTAAAATTGAATGAACATATGCATATGAACATGATTAACTGTTAAAAAATGTACGCATAAGAACCAGAATAAGTTCTTACTCAAGGAGCCAGGAGAACACTCATGCTATCTATCGTACCTCAAATTTTCCCTACCTTTATGATCATATTTTTAAGGTTAAAAATGGAAGAAGGAATGTTTTGTTTAAAGATGGTACATCAATATCTGATGGCCCATTTTTATGAATCCAAGTCAACAGAGGGGTGTGTTTTAATTCAAGGGAGTGAGGCTTTCTAAATCAGAAAGACCCATATACCCATAGGTCCATTTACGAAGCATGTTGGCCATTTTCCCATGAGATTCGAATATTAGAATTGTTTCTCAAAAGGAAACTAAGTTTTTAATCATATAAGGCCCAATTAAGTTGCTTTGTCTGTTTTGGTAAAGAAAAGAGAGTGAAATTTCAGTTTTCAAATCCATTCCTATGGCCCATTTTTGTTTTGGTTAGTAAATAGAAAGGAGATGGGTATGGGTATAGAATACAAGCCCATTGAGATTTTTTATTAGCCTATTTGACGGTTTTTTGTTACTTTTTTATAAAAAAAAACATTTATTATTATTAAAACTTTTCTGTTATTATTATTTTACTAAAAATACTTCTTACAACTTAATAAAAGAAATTTATTTTATTAAGAGATTTGGTAAACTATTTTCATTAGATATATAAATTATTTATTAAAAGTTTTGCAAACGCGAATATGGTGTTTTGAAAAAAGATCTATTTTTAGTATTATCAGACCTAAACTTTTTTTTAAAAAAGGGGCTTAGGCCCAATCCGTATTAAAGTAAAAATTGTGTTGTTGTAATTACTGGGCAATAGAGGCCCAAATTCAGTAAAATAGTGACGTACTGGGCTAAATAAAAATGCAGGCCCAAAGAGTAAATTAGTAACGTGTGGAAAGAATGCAAACCCATGTCATTAACAGTCACTGTGTAAATCAGAGCAAAATATGCATGTTTCGATCCAATTAACATTTACTGTATAGATCTTGATTAAATCAAATCATTTTTTTGTTATAATTCCAATCTAAGATATTACAGAATCCAGTCTTTAATACAAACAAGGCCCAAAATTCCTATTATCGATCAAATCTAAAATATTGAATCAATGTAAAACAAATCTCAAAATCCAATTGCACTCAATTAAAATTTACAATCAAAACAAATCGAATCAATTCCATATTACAGAATCAATTCACGAATCATTTACATCAAAATCTGAATCCCTAATTTATGTAATTCCTAAATCAAAGCCTAAACGAATCGTAACAACAATTCTATAAACCCTAATTCCTAACCCTATAAATAGAGAATCAGAAATATAGAAGGATAGGATGAAAAAGAAATTCGAAGAAGAAGATTTTGAGACGAAATAAGAGCGAAGAAGAAGATTTTGAGACGAAATAAGAGCGAAGAAGAAGATACTTCTCGCAATTGAATATCGAAGGGGAAGGCGATTAGGGTTTCAATATTTGAAACCCTAATCGTAGCACATTTGCTGCCAAGCCGTCATCGGAACCTGCAAATAAGAAACGAAGGAGGGTTAGGGACTAAATTGTTTGAACACAGAATACATAATCGCGGGGAGGTAAAGGACTTAACTTCTTTTTTTTTGTTCTGGTATTGATTAAGGTTTGCTGTGGTTGGTTTATGATAGGGAGAGGGATGTGATCAGCGCCGCCGCGAGGATATGGCTATAGGGTTTGTATAGGAAAAGGGTAGAACGAAGGAGAGAGGACGAGGGAGGTCTTTGTTTAAGAATGAAAATGAAATGTAAAAACAAATAACTTGTTATATTCTGAATTGATTTAGTACACTCGCGCTCACAGTAAATAAACATGCACTTGCGTTTTTGTATGTTAGATCTGTATTGGACGGTCGTAAAGCCAAGTCCACAGAGATTATGTGCGCCCTCACACATACGATTAGTCAGCTCTCTCCCAAAAAATGCGTAATGGGCCAAGTCCATTCGTTTCTAAACCCCCTTTTCGTTACAATCACTAAGGCCATCCAGCAATACACCTCCCCTCACCTCTGGGTCCAGTTCAATATCTGAACTTGGGCTCAGCTTCTCAAAACACCCCATTTCTGCTTGTTAGTTCAATAGCGCACCCCCAGGCTTACTGGGCCTGAATTCAATATCTTAATTTAGGCCCTGACTATTCAGAACCAACCCTTTTTACTACCAAATTTAAATTACACCCCCTGAACTAATTTAAATATTCTCTATTTTTTATATATATATTATATTTTCTTATTTCTTTTTCTTTTTATTATTTTTTATTTTATTTTTTTATATAATAATTACCTTACTTTATTTTCACATATATTATTTATATTATCATTTAAATCATTGTTTTATTTAAAAACTCATGTATATATTTATATTACATTGCATTAAATATTTTTAAATCATGCCTTAATTAAGAAATTTCATAATTAATATTATAAAAAATAATATCTAACAAATCTTAAATCTCTTTTTCATAATAAACTAATCTAAACAACAATTTTTGCTAAAGGGTTCCATATATTTTTTGACTAATCGCGCATGTAGTCCAAACTTCTGTTATCTCTACACCTGGGCAAAATGCGAGGAAATTCAAAATACTTTTGCAACCCCTAAAAAATACAAACCCATACGAACTACGAATTGGGACTTTGATTCCTCATAAGAGGATACGTAGGCATACGACTGAAATCGTGGCGAGTTCCCCTATTAAAAATTAAAAGCCTATTTTACCTAATTTCTAAACTTAAACCTAGTATCCTTAAGAATAAGGTAGTTGAAAGGTTCCTAACACCTTTATTTCGGCTAAAGAAGTCTGAAACTTAGAATCTCTGTTTACAATTTAGCATTTCCTATTAGATTCCCTTCCTTAGGATAAAAACTAGTAGTGGCGACTCTTGATTTTAAATCCAGTTGCAACTGCTGGGGACTTCAACCCTAGGTTTAGAAGCCAACCCTAAGTTTTAGGTTTTATTTTGGGTTGTTATTTTCTTTATTTATTTATTTATTGCATCTATTTATTCTTGACTATTTTTTTATCATTATATATTTACTGCATGGCGGGACTTTTATTTCAATTTTTTTCTTTCAAATAACCCTTAGAAAGAAGGTTCTTCTATTAGCTTAGGGGATACATCATCCCTGCGAGTTTTTGTGACGACTTTGCCTAGAGTCGGTGGAATTCTGCAAAAGGAATACTTATCGAGAGATATCCTCTTGACGAGTAGGACTTTAGAATACCACCTATGACTCTTTGTAACGACCCTAACCAAAATCTCATGACGAGACCTTTCACGACTTTGAGATGAAAATCTCGGTCCGTAAAGAGGCTCCACCTAAGGGAGGCCCTTGTGTCTTTTCCCTCTGGTGTTATTCATGATAGCCTTAAGGAAGTCACCTTTTGGGAGGGTAGACTAACCGTAAGTCAAAATTAAGAGCCTACCTTATAAGGGTACCTATCACAAAATCCCGTCATTAAACCCTACATCTTTGCATTCATACATTTCACATATATTCATCATCAGTTTCTTTTTTATTTGTCGTGTTCACAGGGTAAAAAAAATAAAGGTAATAAAATCAAGATTTTGGTAGTTATCTTTGAAAATGGATACTAGAGGGAAATAACTTGTCCGTGTCAATGCCTTCAAGCTAAACATATCTGAAATCAAAGCCATAAAAGGGAAATTATCCGAAAGAGCTCTGAAGATATACACTCGCCACCATTGTAATACCCTTGACATGACCAGAGTAGAGGTTCAAATGGACGTTATTTCTGCCCTCATTCAGTTCTACGACCCTCCGTTGAGATGCTTCACCTTTCAAGACTTCCAGCTAGCACCGGCTCTGGAAGAATTTGACAGAATTCTGAACTTTTCTAAAGAGAAGGCCTATGTAGGTATCTGGCAAACTATTGAAGTTAAAATCTTGGAAAAGGGCTTGGGGATCCCTTATTCTGAGTTAGTTCAAAATTACAAAAGAGAAACTACAATACAAGGAATCAAGAGGACATACTTAGAAGCTAAGTCACTCGAGTTTGCTAATTATAAGGAATGGGAACCTTGCGTTGATTGTTTAGGGTTGCTTGTGTTTGGTGTAATTTTATTTCCACAGACTGTAGACTATATTGACCCTGCGGCCATTAGAATATTTTGGGGTGAGAAAGTTTTTAATTTAGATCCAACTCCCGCTCTACTTGTTGATGTTTATTACACACTGCATGCTATGTACGAAAAGAGAAAACGCACTTTAAATTGTTACATTCCACTTTTGTATACCTGGTTCATGACCCACCTTTACAAAGAAGACTATATGATTCCAAACTTGACCAAACGCGAGTGCCCTCATAAATTAAGGTCTCTCACTGCAAACTCGGTATTATGGTATGAAAGGAAGCTGGATATTAGGGATATTACTTATAGATGCGGAGACTTCCCTAATGTTCCGTTGATCGGATTTCGAGGCTGTATTAATTACAACCCTACTTTGGCCCTACGACAGTTAGGTAATTCTTTGGAAGACAGACCTTCGGGCGAACAACTCCAACCATTAATCATCCACGACATGGGTATAAATGACCAAGGGTTTCTCAACAAGGTTATTCGGGCTTGGAATAAGGTTAATAAGATGAAAGCCGAAAGAAAGAATGTCATAGTAAGAGAACCATACACTAGATAGGTCCGAGATAGGGTATAAATTATCAAGCTGCCATTTGATATAGATCCAGAGTACAAGTCAGAGGTCCCAGAGGTCACGCCTATATCCTTGGAAGAAATCAAAGATCTGAAGAGTGCCCTAAAGTAAGCTCAGAGGTAAAAGGAAGAACTAGAACTCAACCTCCTCAATATGACCAAAGAAAAGAGGCAGATGCAGCTCATACTTGAGTCAAAGGACCAACAGATTGAGAGAGATCAAAAGGCATTGGAAAAGGATAGTCTCAAATGGAAGCGTAAAACTGAAGGAATTTTGAGTGCAACTTTCAATCTAGATTCCCACAACCAAAGGTTAGAAGATGTTGCTACTGAAATCTGGAGGTTAACCAGATGGTATGAAAAGGAAACACATGACAAGAAGGTACTAGAGGAAAACCTAAGAGCCCATATCCAAAGTTTGGTGCAAGCTTTCTTAGATTAAGAAGAGAAAATAAAGTCCTTCACCATCGGACTTCAAGACAGCCAAGAATCAGAGATCAAGGAATGCCTTGAGATATTAGAGGCAGAAAGACTCTTGGTTCAGAGAATTGAAGAATATGAGCATATGTGCCTAAAGCTAGAAGGCATCCAAAAAGATTTCCTTATTAAACGGAGGCTTAGACGAAGTTGAGGGCTGAAAAGATGTACTAGAAAGAGAAGTATACAAAAATCGCCCAAGCTGGGAGAGATAACCACAAGATAATCCGGCATCTTTACCAAGAGTATTAGTATTACAAGGACAAACATGAAAGGCTCGCCTTCCTAGCCAAAAATCTCATTGAGGATAACCCTAGAATTTTGTGAGACGTGGAAAGTGTAATGGTTCCTCTTCCAATGGATGTTGAAGATTTCCTCAAGCTTTGTCGAGCAATGGTTGATGGTTTCAGAGCTGACATCCGCAAGCGCAACTGGAAGATTTATTTCCCTTTGTTTATTTTCATGCAAACAAGTTTTAATTTAAAGTTGTAATATTTTTCAATATCTGGATTATGTTACCTTCAATAAAGATATTTTATTTTCGTATCTCAATTGCGTATCTATTTTTAAGGTATTCACCAAATAAAAAGGATAAAAGAAGAAAAAGATAAATATATACCCAAGTCAATAAGACATTTAAAAACCATTACATGTTCATACATAATCATACGCGTGCATGAATTAGCAAACACTCGCATTTCATACCAAAGATCTTCTTTTCCAAAACCTCTCCAGTTAAATCATTGGTAGAAGAAGATCACCACCTCATTGGCCTCCATATCAAACAAGGGCCTACCAACAAAAAGCAATGGAACAAATCAAGGAGAATCAGGTTGCATTCAAGGAGGATCTCGACCAAGTAAAGGGTGATGTGAGTTCAATGAAAGGAGATCTGAGTCAAGTTCTCCTATCTTTGAAGAACATCATTGACAGACAAGATCAGAATCCCAAGGTAGCTTTCGAAGAAGTAGCTCAAACAATTGGTGCATCAAGCGGTCACCAACTAAGAAAAGATCCAGAAACATGACCCCGAAAGTCCGTCATGGCCCAACAAGAGACAAGAGAAGTTGAGACTGAAGGGTTTGTCCCACCACCATCAAAAGAAGGGGCATCACATGTCCTATAAATTCCAATCAATAATGCAGACAACTACTTGGACCTGCAGTATGGAGACCATGACCTAGAGGATGTCAATCAGGAACCCTTTAAGATGACTGGTACTCATGATGTTGATAATCCACTGGTGATGAATCAATATAAGGCTCTGGAAGAAAGGCTGAAAGTTGTGGAAGGTTTTGATGCTTTCGAAGTAGATGCTCTCTAAATGGGCCTAGTTCCTAATGTGGTAATTCTGCCGAAGTTCAAAGTGCATGACTTTGGGAAATACAAATGGGTCACTTGTCTAAGAAATCATCTGCGCATGTATTGCAGGAAGATGCATGCCCGTGCCCATGACCAGAAGCTGATGATTCACTGCTTTCAAGATAGCTTAAGTGGGGCATCTCTAGATTGGTATATGCAGTTGGAATGAGTTCACTTTCGAACATGGGAAGATCTTGTTAATTCTATCTTAAAGAATTGCAAATATAACTTGGCCTTGGCGCCTACCCGCATGCCACTCCAGAATTTGTCCCAGAAGAAAGAAGAGTCCTTCAAAGAATATGCTCAGAGATGGATGGAGATGGCATCCTATGTGCAACCACTGCTGTTGGAAAAGGAGTTAGTAGATATGTTCATGGAAACCTTGAAAGGGTTATATTATGAGAATATGGTAGGGAGTATCTCTTCGGGATTCTCAGACCTGGTGACTATCGGAGAAAGAATCGAGACTGTAATAAAGAATGGAAAAATACCAGGGGGACCATAAAATACCCCATATAATACAAAGAGGCCTACTTCAAACTTCCTAAAAAGAAAAGAGAGAGAAATTAATGTTGTAGCCTCAAAAACAAGGGCACAACAACCATTAATGATCCCACAAGGACAGCAACAAGACAAATTTGGAAGGCCGCGAAGAAATTTTGATCCACTCCCCATGCCACCTAGCCAGTTATTACAGCACTTGGTCAAGGCATCCTTGGTGGAATTAAAATATATAGCTCTGCCAGTCGGGCCACTCCCGCGAAAGTACAATGCCGACGCCATATGCGAATACCATGCTAATTCTCCTGGACACACCATAGAGCAATGTTGGGCGTTCAAGCATAAAGTGCAAGAGTTGTTAGAATCTTAAGACATCACTTTTGAGAAACCTAATATCAAATCAAACCCCATGCCTCCACATGGTGGGGTGACAATAAATGAAATTGAAGTAGCACTGACTTTGGGACACTCGGACAAGCAAAGGCCTCGATAAACTTGTTGAAGGAATATTTGTTGGAGTATGGGTTCCTGTTAGAGCATAATGAAGCCTTCGAGAGAACTCTGCAAAAATTAGTGGACCAGGGGATAGTCCAATTCAGACCATACCTTGAAGAAAAATATATAGCTGCGCTTGAAGGGAGGAAGTCATTGGTAATCCCATGCCAAGGCCTAAATCTTAGCAAGAAGACTTTGGTGATCCCGTGGGAAGAAGCGGTAGAAACCCCAAGGATGGAACCCAAGAAGGCTCTCCAAATAACAACAGTTCCAAAGGCCACGATGATAATTAAGGGACCGTCACCCATTCCTTATGAAAGTAACAAAACAGTACCATGGAGTTATGACTCAGCCGTGTACATTAACAGAGTGAAACAGGGAGATGAGCCATCGTTAAGTCAAGGACCTACAATTTCAAATATAGCAGGGACAGGGGGTATGACCCGACGTTGTCGAGTCTTTGGATCTTAACTACCTAAGAAGAAATATGAGAGCTCGATAAAGGATAAGAAAAGAAGTGGTGGAAATGAGTCAAGAGAAAGAACCTCCAAGCAAAAATGTTTCTGATCAAGAGGCAAAGGAGTTTCTGAAAATAATCAAAAGAAGTCACTAAAGGGTGGTGGATCAGCTTCACCAAACCCCAACTAAAATCTCCATACTCTCGGTGCTCATCAATTTTGAAGCGCACCGAGACTCTTTAATGAAGGTACTAAGTTCAGCACACGTAGCAGAAGAAATTATCGTGAATCAATTTCACAATGTCGTAGTAAATCTAACAACTAGATCATATTTGAGTTTTAATAACGGTGAATTTCCGCCAAAAGGCCGAGCTCACAATAAAGCACTCTATATATCTATGTAAATAGGTACTACCAGCCTATCCAGAGTACTCATTGATATTGGCTCTGCCCTCAACATATTACCAAATTCAAGTCTGATGAAGTTAACATTAGATGACGTTGTGATGAGGCCAAGCTATACAATAGTGAAAGCATTTAATGGTTCCCAAAGCTCGATATTGGGAGATGTGGACCTTCCAGTCAAAATTAGACCATATATCTTTTATATCACTTTCCAAGTCATGGATATAGAATCGGCATACACTTGCTTACTGGGGAGACCTTGGATTCATGCAACAGGGGAAGTCACTTCAACCTTACATCAAAAGTTGAACTTCTTAGTGGTAGGATAATTAATCATAATCGAGGGTGAGGAGGACATCTTTGTAAGTCACATCAAATCGTACAGATATATTAGTGCCGACGAAGATTATATAGCAACCCCATTCCAAGTCCTATAATTTTCTTCAATGGTGACTTTACCAGTCGAGAAAAGTAATAATCGTAAGGTAACCTCGTGGAGAGATTTGTAAACAACAATGGAAGGTGGTGCCTTGAAAAGTTGGGAAAAGCTCCCAGAAATTCCCGAGAAAAAGAATCGCTTTGGTTTGGGCTATGAACTATCAAAAGCTACTCTGAAAGGTAAAACACGGTTTCCTCCAATCCAAGAGACCTTTGTCAATAATGGAATAGAGCATGGAGGACATGTGGCGATGATATCCAGCAAAGTCAACACCAAAAGGAAAACTGAATTCATCGAAGAATGCGCCCCAGGAGAAGAACTCAAAAGCTAGACTACCATGGAGATTCATGAGATCTTTTTATTTCCTAAGTAATTTTCCTTGTTTTTGAAAGAACCTATGTCAAGACCGAGGCATAGGGGTTTCTTGTAAGGGTCCCCTCGTTTTGTTTCAGACAATATTTACAATTAATAAAAGTTATATTTTGTTTTCAATTAAGATCCATGTCCTTCTCTTTCATTTATCTCTTAAATTTGAAAATGGCAATACTTTCTCTTCATATGCATTTTCAAAGTTCATATACTAAAATATGCACCAAAACATGATAAACATGCAGATCCATGCCCAAAACCACCGATAATGTTACTGTTGCGATCTGATATAATTTTGATGCTCCCATCAACCAAGCCGAAGGGGGAGATGATGAAGATCTCGAACTTTCTGAAGAAATGGAGAGGGAAATAGAGCGAAAGGCCGACAACATACAATCATATCAAGAGGCTTTTGAGACCATCAATTTAGGCACAGAGGAAGATCCGGAAAAAATCAAGGGTTAAAGAAAGGTTGATCAAGCTATTGCATGAGTACGTGGATATATTTTCCTGGTACTACAGGGACATTCCAGGGTTAGATACTGACATTGTGGTGCACAGACTACCTCTCAAAGAAGGTTGTTCTCCAGTTAGGATAAAACTCATAAGAACTCGTCCAGATATGTCTAGAAATATAAGAGAAGAGGTTCTTAGACAGTTCGAGGAGGGTTCTTAGCAGTGGTAGATTATCCACAGTGGATAGCTAATATTGTGCCAGTACCCAAGAAAGATGGCAAGGTACGTGAAAATGTGGTATCATATTGTTGCACCCCAAAATTTACCCTCTTGATTTTAGGCTTATTTTTCATCATGAATATCATATTGCATTGCAATCATACATTATGGTGGGATCAAAGTACTTTGGTTATCAAGTCTTCCTCGGGCTTTGAAGAATGATTGCATTGACAAGTTGCTCAAGTTAAATCTTATCATCTAAACCTATGGATCTTTCAGGCTCAAAAGTTATTTCATATCTCAAGATATCTTATCCATCTCCTTGGATTATCAGAGGATTGGAGTTTGTGTTTGATTATAAGAAGGAGTCACTCTTTTGATTCACCAGTCAAATTAGGGTTTTTTTTATCAAGCCTATTGATCAAGGTACATGTTTTGATTTGGAAGCGACAACATCTCATTGGCATTTGAAAGGTCTTTGTACAAGAAATTGGCCAAGATGTCCAGAGGATTTGAAGTTTTGAAGATGGTCCATCAGTCTCCTAAGATGTTAACCAAAATTAGGGTTTGGCCCAAGTTGAGGTAATTGAAGTCTAGATGAGCCAATTCATGAAGCATCACTATCTTATCATCATTGGAATCAAATTTGGTCAAGAAGTATCTCATGATATGCAGTGGAATTAGGGTTTTGAAGCTTGATCAGTTATCTCCTAGCACATGGCACAAAACTAGGGTTTTGGATTTAATGAGGATTTCTATGACTTTTTCACCGAAACTTGTTTCCATGGTTCACCACATGTTATTAAGCATTTAGGATTTAAAGATTGAGGTTCAATTTTGATTGGAAATGGTTCAATTGATCAAAAGGGGCAAATTGGTCATTTTGACCAAAGTCAATAAAATCAGAGTTGACCAAGTTAGACTTTTGGTCAGCCATCAATTTAAGCATCCTCTTTTTATATCCCATACCTAAATTCATCTTTGAATCATGAGAAAGGATGAATTTGAGTGTAACTTGTTCAAGAAGTAACTTAAATTTTGAAAAAATTCTAAGTGCCAAGATGACTTCTCTTGGGCAAGCCATGCGCATAATTTCATCAAACACTTAGCATGCCATTTTTTGGAATCAATTTCTAGTGATTCAAGCTTCAATTTGAAAAATTAAAAAGAACATTTTGTAGTCTCCCATTAGAGATTCCCATTGAACTTTGAATCATTCAGTTTGGCCAAGAATTGAGTGAGTTGTGATGTTTCAAAGTTGGCATTTCAAAGTTGGCCCCATGCACACCATGCATGCCCATGCACGCGCGCGGACCAGGCAGGCCAAATTGCATTTTGCCTCAAGTTTTCAACACCATTTCTCCATCAAGTTTTCACCAATTTGGAAAATTCAAAGCCCTAAGATGTTCTACATTTTGAAAGCTCTTGAAAGGCCCCTCAAGCATCCAAAACGCTCGAAGGAATTTCAAATGGCCTAAGCATAAAGTCATCTAGCCAGATTATTGGAAAACCATGCACATGTTGCAGATTTTTGCACAACTTCAATTTTGTTTGTTGTCAATGTAGCCAGCTCACCAAATGCACATGTTTTGCTCACAAAACCACTCAAAATGACATCACCAAAACGACTTCTAGGCTGGGCATAAGTAGAAAAAAAACGCATCACCATTTGGACACTTTCCTTTTTTCTATTTTTGCAAATTCTGCTTCTAACAGCCTTGAGCTTTTCAAAGACCATTCTACTCTCAGCAGTCACTCTATATAAGCCACATTTCATTCCCTTTCGAAGGGGGGCATTCATTTCTCTCAAGAAATCAGAAACTGCAATCTCTCTCTCTCAAAAAATTTCTACTTAGAAGCTTCTCTATTCTCCATTCCAGAGCTCGATTCATGATCATTTTCACTTCATTGGAGCATTAGAAGCAAGGGGCAAGAGTTTTCGCTTTGTTTCAGAGGCCATAGTTGAGTTTATTTCTCAACTCGGAAGGTAATTTTCAGATCCTGATTCTCCATAATTTTGCTTGTTTCATGGGATTTAAAGCTTGTAATCATGTTCATAGCTGGCCAGATCTTACATCTGATGTATAAACTTGTTTGATTCTGAAGCATATGCGATTTGGTGAACTTCTGGTTTTTTAAGATTCAATGATTTTCTCAATTTTCTTGCTCTGATTTCTACTTCCATGGTCAATCATTTTGAATTTTGTAAAAAGCATGATGTAGTTGGTAGTTTGAACTTTGATTTGTGATTGGAATCATCGATTTTGGTGGAGAAATGAGTATGTACGATAGACCTGAACATGAGCCCTAGAACTGAAAAACGCGCGTTTTGAATTGATCCGGAGGTTGAAGATGATGGCTTGGAAGGATCTGATTGGTCCATTTGATTTTTAATGCATTTTTCATATTTTTGATTATATTTGATTTTCTGATTTTATTTTTGTGATCAAAACATTTTAAAAAATCATAAAAAAATTACCATATGTCATTGATAATTTCTAGTATTTGCCATATTTTTTTTGAATTTTTTTAAAATGATTTGATTGGTTTAAAAATTCATAGGTTTAATTAATTGATTGTTCAAAGATTATTTTTATTTTAATAGCTCCTTTGATCTAAAAATTCCTCAAATAAAATATCTTGGACTCATAAAATAATGTAGAATTTGATTCTGAAATTTATTTAGCATTCTTCTTTTTTTAATAGAAATTTAATTTGAGAAGTTTATTTTGAATTTTTGCTTCATATTTTTTATTGTAATACTTCCTTTAATACAAAAATTCTAAAAAAAATCATACAAGCTTTCATAGACTTTGTGGTGACTTTTGGCTAGGGTTTGCATTTTTGCCCTTAAATAATATTTTAATTGTTATTTGTTTTGTTTGATTTTTATTTTGATACTTCCATTAATTCAAAAATTCCAAAAAAATCAGGGATGCATGTTCTTAATTCTAACATTTGAATATATTTTTGGTTGGATTTTTTTTCTGATTTTTGACTAGAATTTCTTTTTTTGGATGTGATTATTTGTTTAATTGATTATTTGTTTGAAATTGATTTTATTTTTGACTTCTCCTTAATTCAAAAAAATGTGAAAAAATATATATTCTGACATTTAGGGTTTCTTTGTAATATGTATGATCTTGGTTTGAATTGTTTAAGTTTTGATCTTGCTTAATCAATATTTGAGATTAAAAGCCAAAAATTAGGGTTTTGTTGCTTATGGTGTAAGTTTCATTTTCAAAACCACTATGCCTTAGATTTTCAATAGAATTCAAGTCTTGATTAGGGTTCATGAATGTGTTGAGGATCTGAAAACCATTTTTCTTGAATTATTTAACTTGGTTTGACATTTTTCCACAAATTATTTTGAAAACTTGTCTAGTTTGGTAGTTTTGCCAACTAGTCTTGAACTTTGGGCCTCATTTGATCCCCTCCTCAATCATTCATGAACATAAGACTTGCTTTCTGACTTCTACACACTTCAAATATGTTAATATATTTTTGGTTTGAATTATGGATCCTTGTTTCTATTTTTGATGTATTTTTGAAGTGAAGGTACCCAATTAATGTTGCATATCTTGTTGCAATTTGTTTGATGGCCAATGAACTTGAGTGAGGCCTATAATTGGGCACCTAATGATCATAATTGATTCTGATTATCCATGATAGCTCAAGTCATTTCATTTAATGCCTCATGTTTGAATGTTTTAATCTTCTAATGCATTGTGTGGGATCCATCTTCTATTGTGCTTGTGAGTTGTGGTTGAATTAATTGTACATGATTTAAATGTGTTTACTACTGACCTTCATGGTCTTTGATTGTATTCTTCTCAAGCTCCCATGATCCTTGATTGATATTCAATTGTCAATTTAATATGGTGATAGAAAGGAGCAACATTCCTCTGATTCTTTTGACCAAATTGTGCATATGTATGTTTCCTTTTGTCTATCATGTCTAATGTTTGATAATTGTTATCATGTTGTTCTCACTTCATCATGTTTCATCCATCCCTTATGTGAGTCATCATTCACTTTATGGAATACTAACTTGGTTGTTGAATGTGCGAGGTACTTTGAGAAAGTTTCCATTTTTGGCTTGAGGCTACTGTGTTTCACTTTATTTGTGGAACACAACTTATTATATTGGCATTGCTATTATGTTTGTTCTGTTTGATATTCCATGCAGGATCTATGCATGTGATTGTGAATGCTATACATTGCCCATGGGATCTGTTCATATCTGAAAATCTCAATACTTATATCTTGATGGCGTAATTTCTGACTTGATTTGTCTAATGATGCCAGCTTGCTTGAATTTCTATCGGTTTCTTTTATTCTTGCTCAGTTGCTACGGATAGTTATCCGTTTGGTATTGCACTATCTCCTTTCTTCCATTTTCATTTTGCGTAGTTCTCTGTTTGCATGATGGGGTCTCTGTTGCTGATATATGTCAGGAGGCCCTCTGGTTTTTATCTGATGCATGTGTTGTATTTGCTTTTGATCGATGAGTCACTCAATTTATAAATTGAGATCACGACTTCGCTCTCATTGCATGTTCCCTATAGGATGTTTATTGCTTTTCTTCTTTAATTGTTGATCGATGAGTCACTCAATTTAGAAATTGAGATCACGACTTCGCTCTCATTGCATGTTCCCTATAGGATTTTTATTGCTTTTCTTCTTTAATTGTTGATCGATGAGTCACTCAATTTAGAAATTGAGATCACGACTTCGCTCTCATTGCATGTTCCCTGTAGGATAGTTTTCTTAAGCTTCCTTTAACATGTTAATTAAGGTAGGGTTTTCCTTTATCCTCAACCTTAGGGTCAACCACTGTATGAGAACACTAGGGATAGTACTAGGTTAGTTTCCCTTAGTTTTTTTTCCATTCTATGCATTCTGCATCTTAAAACAAAAATTGTTTTCTTGGCAAATCATAAGACATTTCTGATAAACTCAAACCCTTCATCAGAGTAAAAGATACAAACCAATCTTACTTTGTCTATGTGCCTCTTTGCTATGCTTTTAAACCTCTTAGCCGATGTTTCGCCATTGCACATTTGTTTGAAGCTGATGTTTTGCCATCGCACATGTTTGTTATCCTACTTTGATTCTCAATATCATTGTCATGTGTGATGTTTTTCCATCCATTTTATTGATGTTTTTCCATCTTTGCCATGATTCCTTATAACCTCTTAGCCGATGTTTCGCCATCACACATTTGTTTGAAGCCGATGTTTTGCCATCGCACATGTTTTTTATCCTACTTTGATTCTCAATATCATTGTCAGGTGTGATGTTTTGCCATCCATTTTATTGATGTTTTTCCATCTTTGCCATGATTCCTTATAACCTCTTAGCCGATGTTTCTCCATCGCACATTTGTTTGAAGCCGATGTTTTGCCATTGCACATGTTTGTTATCCTACTTTGATTCTCAATATCATTGTCAGGTGTGGTTTTTGCCATCCATTTTATTGATGTTTTTTCCATCTTTTCCATGATTCCTTATAACCTCTTAGCCGATGTTTCACCATCGCACATTTGTTTGAAGCTGATGTTTCACCATCGCACGTGTTTGTTATCCTACTTTGATTCTCAATATCATTGTTAGGTGTGATGTTTCGTCATCCTTTTTATTAATGTTTTTCCATCCTTACCATGCCATGCTACCTTGTTATCTTTTAGCCGGTGTTACGCCATCGCACATTTGTTTGAAGCCGATGTTTCGCCATCGCATATGTTTGTTATCCTACTTTGATTCTCAATATCATTGTTAGGTGTGATGTTTTGTCATCTAATTTATTGATGTTTCGCCATCTTTGGCTACTATGTTATTATTTAGTTGATGTTTTACCATCTCATCCGTTTGCTGTTTCATTTGATGTTTTGCCATCTTGACTGTTTTTGTTGTCTTAACTAAAAAACACAAACCAACCAAAATATGTAAGCCGAACTACGACTGCTCTGATTCCTTAAAAGGGATACGTAGGCATTAGGGTAGGGCCCGATCGAGAACATCTTTTTATTTTCCCTACATTGTTTTTTCTTTTTCTTTCGCATGCATTCCCCTTTTTAGTCTTAAGCCATAGACATAGGTTTCGACCACACCCATTAGATTAGACAACAAGAGTGGATACCGTAGAGTACTACGAGCGTGTGGGGTGCTAACACCTTCCCCTCGCGTAACAGACTCTCTTACCCGATCTCTCGGTCAAAATACCGTGATTTCTCCCTCTTCAGGTTTTCTCGATGTTTACCTTTCCCTTTCGGCGGGATAAAAGACGTTCGGTGGCGACTTCATTGATGTTTCATTACATCCAGATGACACGTTTTAGACACGTTGTTTCAGCTGGCGACTTCACTTGGGACAGATTGACCTCTTGCTGGTCCATCCCGGAGTCGATCCTAGCTCTTGTTTGTTTTCTTTTTGGGTGTTTATTTTTACCGCTTTGCATATTTATCTGTTTGCATTGCATCCTATATGCACTTTACTTTCTGCATACTGGATTTGGCTGGACTGTTTGGATTCTGGATTTCTTGGTGGGTGGGTTGTTCCATGAGGTAAAAGGCCTCATACCCAGGCTATGAGTGAATTCCATAGGAACTATGAATAGAGTGGCCATGGCAGCTATGAGGCGGATGCTTTGTAGACCTGACCATGAGACCCATGACTTCAGAGGTGGTTCGGATAGGTGTTATCGTATGTTGATACCGACATTTAAGCTGTCGTACTCTGATTTTGCTTTTAACCTTACCTTGACCTAGACTACACCCGTGAGAGGGATGGGAATAATTTTCTTACAAGTACAAGTACTGTTGGTGACTTTGTGCTGCGAAGGTAACTTAGGTTCCCATGTTTGTTTTGAAGCTTTGGGATTTTCTTTTGATCTCGAGTGGTGTTGTTCCGTAATGGTCCAGCCATTATCTAGTGTGAAACTTTGATCCTGCCATGTTGCATCATAGCATATTTATTCCTAAAAAATGTTGTATAAAAAATAACTAGCGTATGCATGTCATCTTCCAGGGACATTCAAGAGTCTTCTTTCCATCAATAAATGGCTAGCCTCCCATTAGTTGAGTTTGATGCAGTTCATGTTAAAGAGCCCACCAGGCATACATTCTCTTATCAGATTCCTACTGTTAATGTGTCCAAATTGAAGAGGTGTAGTTCTTATTTGAAGAATGATGTTCTGAATAATTTCAACAAAAATTATGGCTATTTGTTACTAATCCTTAACACTCCAGTTGACCCAATGGCTTTGATCACCCTCTTTCAGATCTATGACAAGGAATTATGGTGTTTTACTTTTCAAGATTATCAACTGGTTCCCACGCTAGAAGAGTACGCGTACCTACTTAATGTCAAGTTGACCGATGAAGTTCCTTTTGTCCAAGTGCCGGAAAAGCCGAAGTTCGAAGTTATTGTTTAAATTCTTCATTTGAGTTGGAAAGAGGTGAAAGACAATTGGAAGTCAAGTGAGGATACTACAGGGTTTTATTTGGATTTTCTAATGAAGAAAGCGGTAGACTGGGCAAATAAAGGGAAGTGGAGTAACTTCAGCTCTCTGTTTTCTCTCATGATATACGGGATCATCCTCTTCCCTCGCAAGAGAAATTTTGTGGATTTGGCGGCTATTTGTGTTTTTAGAAATAAGAACCCGGTACCGACACTCTTGGCAGATACTCTTTACACCATTCATTCCAGACATGGGAAAGGAGGTAATGTAAGCTTATGTCATTCAATGTTGTATCAATGGTTTAAGTTACACCTACCAGTAAGTGGCCCTTTCGTGGATACCAGGCATTCTCTTCGGTGGTCATCAAGACTTGTCAACCTTACTTCATTTAATATTCGGTGGAATTATGACATGGGGGAAGTACGAAGTATTATCACTAGCTGCGGAGATTTCCCTAATGTTCCCCTCATAGGAACTAAGGGGTGTATCAACTATAATCATGTGCTTGCTTATAGTCAATTGGGATATGCAATGGATGGACCTCCAAAGGATGAAGAGGTGTCTGAATCAGTGTATTTTGTTAGAGGAAGTGATCCTGTGATGTTGAAAAGAGTGACAAGTGCTTGGAAGGGAATTCACAAGAAGGATAGAATTACTTTGGGCAAGAAGGTTCCTATTGCTAGGGTTCCTTACTTGGAATGGATTAGAGCCAGGGTTAAGATTTTACGGTTACCATTTGCAAGATCGGCTCCTCTATATGAGCAACCTCCTACTGTTCTGAGTAACACGATGCCTACCGAGGTGTTCACCCAGGTTCATGTTGAGAACATTCAACTTCGTGCAAAAGTCCGTGAGGCAGGGATGAAACTCTATTGGGTAGATCAAGAAAGGGCCGACTTAGCTCGCAAACTCAAAGAAGCTTAAGGGGAAACTTCTGATGCAACCAGTTTTTGGAAGAGATATCATGTTGAAATGGAAGAAGAGTGGAGTAAGACCCAGCAAGAGTGCCAGAAGCTTCAGGCATCATAGAATAGCTACAGGAAGAAGATTCAGAACTTGGAGAAATAGCTCAAAGACAAAGATGCTCAGCTTAAGAAGGAATTAGCCCGGAAGCGTGTCGCAGAAGATCGGTTCCTAGAAAGTAAAGTAGTCGCATCATAACTTTTGAAGTAGAAAGCCAGACTTCAAGAGTATTGTCAACATCTTGAAGCATGTCTTGTTCCGGAGATTTAGTTCTGTTATTTACTTTTGGTGTATTTGGTCACTCCCAGAATTGTTGGAAGGGACCATTTGTTGGTTGTTATTATTCAGTTTTTTGTTAAGACACGTATTTTGTTGTTTATCGTTATACTCTTAAATGTCTGAAGTCACCTGAATGTTGTTTCTTTGTTTGTAAATAATTGAAATGTTTGTCTTATTGTCCTTTTTCCTTTGATTGTATGCTTGATTATATTTGATTGCATGTCGTGATTGATGAATAAAAGGACTCTTGAATACCTAGAAATGACAAACATATCATGCAAATCATGCATTTCATAACATTACAGGTTATCTCAAGACGGTATTCTTATTCTTCTGCTTTTCTTATTCAGAATTCAAGACAACTACTCATCGGTATTCCACCAGAAACAATTTTCCAAGACAGATGGAACAAGTTCAGGCTGAACTTGCTGAAATGAGGGCCCAGATGGCTACTCAGATAACTCAATTCATGGAGGTCATCACCAATGTGAATCGCCGGCAGGAGGAACTGGCTGCGATTGTCAACAACCAGTGCCGCTATCCTAGGGATGGTGGAAATCAAGGGCTATATCAGGACATTTCTGTAGGATTGGAGGATGTGCAAGATCAGCCTGCTGGAAATTTTCACGGCATGCCTGGAAACCCTTTTGTGCGCAATGTAGGACAGTTTCCCCCGTCTCTGGGACCTCGTCTTATGGGAAACAGGAGAGATAATCGGGGCAGTGTAAGAGGCTATCAGGAGCAGGATTATGACTTTGATCAGGATGAAGATCAGTTTGCTGTTCGGTGTTTAGAGCCGAAAGTTTAGGTTGAGGATAGGAAGTATCGATTGTTGGAAGAACGTTTGAAGGCTGTAGAAGGGCAAGGAGTCCTTTGTATGGATGCTGAGGATTTGGGGTTGGTGTCTGGGGTGAGGATTCCTCCAAAGTTCAAGCCTCTTGTATTTGAAAAGTACAACGGAACGTCATGTCCTGTTACTCATACAACTGCTTATTTCAGAAAGATGTTGGTGCATACTGAAGATCAGGGGCTTTTGATTCACTTTTTCCAGGATAGCCTATCTGGGGCATCCCTGGAGTGGTACATGAAGTTGGAAAAAACCAATATTTGTTGCTGGAATGATCTTGCTCGGGCTTTTGTCAAACATTATCAGTACAATGTGGATATGGTGCCTAATCGCACTCAGTTACAAAATATGTCACAGGGACCAAAAGAATCTTTCAAGGAATACGCTCAAAAGTGGCGTGAGTTGGCTGCGAGGGTTCAACCTCCACTCATGGAGAGAGAACTCATTGATATGTTTATGAGTACCCTGCAAGGGCCATTCTTTGAACACATGATAGGAAGTACTTCGGCAGGATTTGCAGACTTGGTTATGGCTGGTGAAAGAATTGAGGTAGGTTTAAAGTTGGGGAAAATTCAGATTGGAGGTTCTAGTGGCTCATCAAGAGGCAGTAAGAAACCATTCAACACTTACCCTAAGAAAAGGGAAGGCGACGCAAGCGCGGTTTACTCTCATAGAGGAAGAAGAGAGGATCGTCAGCACCAACAAATCAATGTTGTTTCTATTCCTGTTAATGCTCCTCCGCATCAGAGACCGAATACAGTGCCTCAACAACAGAGACAACAAGATGCTCCCCATCAGTATAATAATCAACAACAGAGACAACTGAGAAAATTCGATCCCTTGCTGGTATCTCTTACTGAAGCACTCCACCATTTGATCGATTTGAAGTTGATCAGTTTGAGAAATATGCCACCACTACCCACAAGACTTCCTGTTAACTATGATGCTAACTCAAGATGTGAATTACATTCAGGAGGAGTTGGCCATTCTACTGACAATTGCTTTGCGTTGAAGTGCAAAATACAATACTTGTTGGACGCTAAGGCAATTGAGTTTACCCCAGTGACTGGTCTGAATGTTACTCAGAACCCAATGCCTAGGCATGGAGGGGGTGTTGTTAATATGATTGATGATAATGGTGAAATGTTGAATTTAATCATGAATGTGGAACAAGTAACTACTCCGTTGTGCTATGTTAAGAGGTATTTGCTTGACAATTCTATTTTCCCGGGTTGTACTTCAGAATGTGCCAAGTGTAGAAAACAACTGAAGGGTTATGATGATTTAAAAGCCGGTATCCAGTTGTTGATAAAGGAAGGTTCCCTGCAGTTTGATAGGAAACCGAGCTACCGCAAGGTTACCGAAGAAGATGTTGTTGTGGTATCTATTCCTTACACCCCTGTGCGTATTCCTGCCTCATCTAGGGAACCTCCTTTGATGATTACGGTACCTGGTCCCATGCCATACACCAGTGAGAAGGCCATCCCATGGCATTACGGTCCCGATGTTTATTACCATGGGGTGAAGCAGGATGTAAGTACCCGTTCCCCTGAGGAAGAACGTGCTGAAGGTAATGAAGAGGAAGTTCATAACTTTTCTGGTGTGGGTCGAATGACTAGAAGCGGGAGAGTATTTGGTCCTTCCAATGTGCAAGATGCGGAAGATGCTTCTGCAAGGGAAAAAGGAAAACAACAGGCGATAATTGGTAATCGAAGGGTTACGCCAGCCAATGTGACTCAATCAATTCCTATACCAGAAGCTTCTTCAGTTCCTGATGAGGTTAAAGAGTTAATGCGAATTATCAGAAAGAGTGATTATAGCATAATTGATCATATGAGCCATACTCCTTCTAAGATGTCTATCTTGCCTCTGTTGATTTATTTAGAACCTCACAGAAATGCTTTGATGAAGTTGTTAAAGAATTCCTTTGTGCCACATGAGATAACAGTCAATCAGTTTGAGAATGTTTGTGCAAACATATCTGCCGGGAATGGTCTGGGCTTCACAGATTTTGATCTTCCTCCGGAGGGGCCAGACCATAACAAAGTGTTGCATATTTCAATGGAGTGCAGGGGCACTACTTTATCCCAGGTTTTGGTAGATACAGGATCGTCTTTGAATGTGTTGCCCAAGTCAGCATTGATGAAAATTGATTATTCTGGACTGGAGTTGCGCCCTAGTGATTTAATGGTGAAGGCGTTTGATGGGTCTCGAAGGTCATTATTTAGGGAGTTGGAGTTACCAATTAAGGTTGGTCCTTGCACCTTCACGGATACATTTTTTTGATGGATATACAGCCAGCGTATTGCTGTTTGTTGGGCCGTCCATGGATTCATAGAGCTAGAGCAATCACTTCTACTCTTCATCAGAAACTCAAGTATCCTAAAGAGGGAAAGGTAATAATTGTGTGCGGCAAGGAAGAGTACATCGTGAGTCATTTGACATCATTCTACTATGTTGAAGTAGAAGGCGAGATTCATGAAACTCCGTTTCAGGCGTTTGAGACAGTTCATGCTGTCAATTTTCCTCCTCCAAAGCAGAAAAAGAAACCAGAAATTGTTATGTCTTCTCTCAAGGATGAGAGAGTTGTAATGGAACGGGGTAACCCTGAAGGTTGGGGTCAGGTGCTGTACGTTACCCCAAAATTTGATAATTTTGGTCTTGGTTTTAGCCCAGGTCAGCAGAGTTTAGCTCCCAAAGCATCTAGTTTGTCTACTCCTGTGAAGTTTTCCCGTCCTTGTGCTACTCAAGAAGGACATGTCAATGCAGTTGGCGATGATAGGGTTGATGGCTACAACATTGAATATTGGATTCGTCCAAGTATTCCAGGCCAGACACTCAACAATTGGACTTCCGTGGATGTTATCCAAGTTTCAAGCGCTGAGGAGTAATTTTCTTGTCTCTTTTATTATCATATCCTAATTCCTACGCTCTGCCCAAGGCGTAGTGGATCATTTGTGTAGGGCCACCATGTTTATTTTCAAGTTTATCATGAAATAAAGGACGTTTTTGCATTCAAAATTTTGCTCCATTTCTTTTTTTTATTTAAATGGCAATGTTTCTCTTTTCACACACTGTCACTAAAAAACACCAAAATGTCATTCATGCAGATGCACTTCCACCACCGATCATATTGATAACTACTCTGCTATGGCTCATTATGACTTTGATACTCCTATTTATCAAGCTGAAGAAGAAGCATATGAGGATTGTGACCTTCCTGAGGAATTAGAAAGATTGTTAAAACAAGAGGAGAATGTTATCCAGCCGAATTAGGATTCGATTGAGGTGGTGAATATTGGCACAGAAGAGGTAAGAAGAGAAGTCAAGATAGGGGAAGATCTCGAAGAAGGTATAAAGGCCAGATTGATTGAGCTACTCCGTGAGTATTCTGATATCTTAGCTTGGTCTTATGAGGATATGCTTGGGTTGGATACAGACATAATGGTGCATCGACTACCGCTCAAAGAAGGTTGTTCTCCTATCAAGCAAAAGCTCCAAAGAACTCATCCTGAGATGTCCAAGAAGATCAAGGAGGAGGTCTAGAAGCAGTTGGACGTGAATTTCTTAGAGGTCATCAATTATCCACCATGGATTGCAAATATCATGCCTGTGCCCAAGAAGGATGGTAAGGTCAGGATGTGCGTGGATTATAGGGATTTGAACAGGGCCAGCCCTAAAGGCGATTTCCCTCTTCCGCATATTGATGTGTTGGTCGATAATACTGCTCATTCCAAGGTGTTTTCGTTCATGGATGGTTTTTCGGGTTACAATCAAATTAAGATGGCTCCGGAGGATATGGAGAAGACAACATTTATCACGCCTTGGGGAACTTTTTGCTATAAAGTGATGCCATTTGGTTTGAAAAATGTCGGGGCAACATATCAGCACGCTATGGTCACTTTCTTTCATGATTTGATTCACAAAGAGATTGAGGTTTATGTAGAAAATATGATTGCTAAGTATGACACGGAGGAGGAACATCTTGTTCATCTGAAGAAATTGTTCGGGAGACTGAGGCAGTTCCTGCTGAGGTTGAATCCGAATAAGTGCACCTTCGGGGTGAGATCCAGCAAGTTGTTGGGTTTTATTGTAAGTGAAAAAGGTATCGAGGTGGACCCGGCCAAGGTAAAAGCGGTACAGGAAATGCCCGAACCAAGGACAGGGAAGGAAGTACGTGGTTTCTTGGGAAGGTTGAACTACATTTCTAGATTTATTTCTCATCTCACGGCCACCTGTTAACTTATGTTCAAGTTGTTGAAGAAAAGTCAGACGGTGAAATGGAATGAGGATTGTCATAAGGCCTTTGATAAAATAAAGGAGTATTTGCATGAACCTCCGATACTCATGCCTCCAGTGGAAGGAAGGCCACTAAACATGTATCTAACTGTGTTGGGGAGCTCAATGGGTTGTGTCCTCAGTCAGCACGACGAGATAGGGAAGAAAGAGCAGGCTATTTACTACTTGAGTAAGAAGTTTACAGAATGCGAGTCGAGGTACTCATTGCTGGAAAAGACTTGTTGTGTGCTTGCCTGGGCCGCCAAACGCTTGAGGCAATACATGTTAACTCACACCACCTACTTGATATCCAAAATGGATGCAATCAAGTACATCTTTGAGAATCCAGCTCTTACAGGAAGGGTAGCCCGTTGGCAGATGATACTCACCGAATATGATATCCAATACACTACTCAAAAAGCAATTAAGGGCAGTGTACTGGCCAACCATCTTTCTCATCAGCCCATGAACGATAATGAACCGATGAAGTTTGATTTTCCAGATGAGGAAATTGTGTATATTCGGGATTGTAATATGCCAGACCCAGACGAAGGACCCGAGCCGGGATCATGTTGGACGCTTGTTTTTGATGGTGCCTCCATTGCCATGGGAAACGGTGTCGGAGTTGTTATCACTTCCCCTGAGGGCTACCACATTCCTTTCACGGCTCATATTTGTTTCGATTGCACTAACAACATGGCCGAATATGAGGTTTGCATTTATGGCATTGAAGCGGCGATCGACCTGCGCATCAAATTTTTTAAAGTTTACGGGGATTCCAATCTTGTTATCATCCAGATTAATGGAGATTGGGAGACTCGCCATCAGAACCTAATTCCTCGTGAGCATGTTATGAAGATGATTTCGTACTTCGAGGAGATCACGTTTGAGCACATTCCCAGAGAAGAAAACAATCTAGTTGATGCATTGGCAACTTTTTCCTCCATGTTCAAGGTTAGGTGGGCTAATGAGGCACCTTCCATTACCATCAGAAGTTTGAGTGAGCCAGCTTTCTGTTTTGAGGCTAGTTTGGAATCAGATGGTAATCCTTGGTTTTATGATGTTAAATGATATCTTGAAACACAAGAGTACCCTGAAGAGGCATCTGTCAAAGATAAGAAGTTCTTGAGAAGATTTTTGGCCAAGTTATTTCTCAGTGGTGGTATGTTGTATAGGAGGCATCATGACGGTTTACTGCTCAGATGTGTTGACAAGAAAGAAGCAACTAGAATCATTGAGGAGATACATGAAGGTGATTTCGGGACCCATTCCAACGGGCATACCATGGCTAAAAAGATCTTGCGAGCAGGGTATTATTGGTCCACCATGGAGACTGACTGTTACAATCATGCACGGGTTTGCCACAAATGTCTAGTCTATGCTGATAAAGTGCATGTGCCGCCAGTACCTTTGAATGTCTTGACTTCCCCTTGGCCGTTTGCGATGTGGGGAATTGATATGATCGGAAAAATTGAATCGACTGCGTCCAACGGGAACTGTTTCATTCTGGTTGCCATCGATTATTTTACAAAATGGGCTGAAGCTGCATCCTATGCCAATGTCACCAAACAGGTGGTAACTCGGTTCATTAAGCACAATATTATCTGTCGCTACAGAGTGCCTGAGAAGATCATTACCGATAATGGGTCTAATTTGAACAACAAGATGAAGAAGGAGTTGTGTGAGTCCTTCAAAATCAAGCATCATAACTCTTCCCCATACCGACCAAAGATGAATGGTGTTGTCGAAGCGGCCAATAAGAATATCAAGAAAATCATGCAGAAGATGGTAGTAACCTATAAAGATTGGCATGAGATGCTGCCTTTCACTTTGCATGGTTACCGCACCACTGTGTGTACTTCGACTGGGGCAACCCCATTTTCATTAGTTTATAGCATGGAAGCAGTATTGTCGGTAGAAGTCGAAATTCCTTCTCTTAGGGTCATGAGAGATGTTGAGCAGGATGAAAGTGAATGGGTACATAATCGATTGGATCAGTTAGAACTTATTGACCAGAAGAGGTTGACAGTTGTATATCATGGTTAGGTATATCAGCAAAGGATGAGGAAGGATTTTCATAAGAGGGTACGAACTCAGTGCTACAAGCCAGGTGACCTTGTGCTAAAGAGGATAATTCTCCCCTAGGGAGATCCCAGGGGCAAGTGGGTTCCAACTTATGAAGGTCCTTTCGTGGTCAGAAAAGTTTTCTCTGGAGGAGCGATGATGCTCACGACTATGGATGGAGAGAACTTCCCTCTCCCTGTGAATGCTGACGTAGTTAAAAAATACTTTGCATAAAAAATAAAAAGAACCCACTAAACGGAAAACCCGAAAGGGCGGTTTAGGCAAAAAGAGGGTGTCCTGGTGAATCAAAAACCCGAAAGGGCGATTCAGGCAAAGGTTAAGGACTTAAAGCAAATAACTACGCTTAGCATGAGATCCTTTATTTCTTTCCTTCATTCCGTCATCTGGCATAAGCTCGAGGCTAATCCAAGAATGATCTGTCTGAAATCAGTAAGATGAGAGCGTAAGAGTCATAAGAGTCATAACAGAGTTGGGACTTGGTGGATACTCACATTCACATTGCCATTCATAAACACTTGTTTGCTTTGATTTTGTAATTACTTGCTTTCATTTGTAAATGCCTTTTTAACAGGTTGATTTCTCAAAATCAATAAAATATCTTCTTTCAAGTATACGTATACGTTTCTTTTCTCCCTTTACTATTTTTGTTTGCAAAAACGTCCAATATTTTTGATAAGCATGAGCATATAAACTTCGTGGGCCTTACACGGAAATGATAATCTAAGTCATGGTTGGTTGATCGCTTAAAAATACGGATAACAAACACAACTACTACTGTGCAAGGGGCATGTTTGGTTCTATGATTGATAGGATTCTCATTCACTTTACTGGTGGTTGCCTTGCTATTTTGATTTACCGCTCCATGTTGTTGGTAAAGGTCATGGGCCAGGGCAATGTCAAGATTACGGCAGGTCGGCGAGATCGGCGAACTTAGTTGGAATTATTTCTTCCCCTTAATGGCTTTTATTACATTTCTTTGCCGCACTTTCATGTGTCATCTTGATTGATTGTTTTAAGCATTGTATGCATATAGGATTTTGTTTATAGACGAATGTTAGTCTTGATGCGTTGAACATTTTTTACTTGAAAAAAATTGTTTCATTTTACTTAATTCATCTGGTATCACTCTTTAATCGATTTTTTCGGGCATTTTGATACCAATTGTGCCAATTTTTTTGCTTAGCCAAGAGTCTGGAGGAATGATTTTAGCTAAAAAAAACGATGATTGTAGTGGTATGCTTTTGGTAGAACCCCGTTGACGATGTACAGGCATTGTTTCAATCCCCAAACACCGGAGATATAAGGGAGGTAGACCCCCGTTAACCCCTCTGAGCCTTCGAAGTAGGAGTTTCTGTTCCGTTCAACAAAAAAAAACCTTTTTAAAAAACCAAGGGCAGGGCAGATGTTCAGTCAATTTGACCAAGCATTCAAATTTCAGAAGGAATGTCCCATCTGAGGATCACCACACTTTATCTCTCGCATCATGAGATCTGGAAAAATGTCTAAATCACGATGTTTAGTTCCTCACAAAGTCCTGAGGTCGAGATCGAATCGATACAATAATGGCTATCCCTTGCCGACCAAGGAATGAGGCATTTGTTTTCTTCAAAAAAAGAAAAAAAAGAGAAAAAAGTCTCATCGACTTGTTCGAAGTGGAAAGTATGAATAAGAAAGAAACAAGAAGCCCCGCTAAGTCGAAACTTGAGAACAAGTCGCTTAGGCAAAAGTTAGGGCATCCCGCTGGACTCCCAAATTTGAAATTCAAAAGATTTTGTCCGAGCAAAAGTTAGGGAAAAGAAGAGCCTAAAAGGCCGGGAAAAAAAGATTATTCAATAAAATTTTCATCAAAAGAAGAGGAACAATAATATCAAAAACAAAAGCAGCAAAAGATGAGTGACAATCATATTGGAGAATTTATCGTGATCACTCAACCATTATAAATCCTTTTGAAAGATGAATGCTTGTGATAAGTCAACTGAACTTAGGAATGGAGAATATCACGAAGGGGGTGGGCACCAAATAACTTGAGCCTTGAAAAAACTTTTTCTAAAAAACCTCGAACCATGCCACGTTACAACCTTTAAAAGTCCTAACTGAAATAAGGGTTTAACTCGAAAGCATACTACAACAGGATAACGTTTCCTAAACTCCCAAATATGTGTTTCATATCCATGTTGGTATCCTATCACCCGTATCTTGACTCGTTTTTGTTGAAAAAAGAAAAGTTTTGAAAATTTTTGCACTCTAGCCAGTGATTCATTCACAACAGAGATGCGACACTTTGTTAAGGTTTTCGACTTCAAGGCTTAAATAATTGTCGCATCAGGTATGTCATTCCCAAGATAAACATCTTCCTGCATGCGAAACATTTGTTTGACATCAAAAAGAGTTTACACGTTGAACACCAGTAAAGAGCTTAATGATTGTCAAGAAAGGAAAATTTGGTTTTCTTCTGTTAGACAGAGCCCATGCATGAATAGGACTTTACCTATTCCCCAGTGAAGTTTCGTTTCCCCAGTGAAATTTTGTTTCCCAGTGAAGTTTCGTTTCCGCATCAAAGTTTTGTTGCCCCAAGAATCTTCTTTCAAAATTTTCATTCCGAGACTTTAAGTTTGGATATGTTGCACATCCCCAGTGGAGTTTTGTTTAAATAGGCACTCGCATTCTGAGGAAGTTTCAATTCTCTAACTGAGTTGCCAACAGAGATCCCTTGCCATGACCTCTCATTCCCCAGCCGGTCTGTTGATTGGGGCATCCTTATGTTAAGGTCTTTCCTTATCCCCAGTGAGGTCGATACTGTGTGACTATCTGCATGATTCGTCTAATGGTTGCATTCCAAAGAAATATCTCTCCAGCAAAAATCTTCAACAGAGTTTTGTCTCTCCAGTGAAATCTCGTCTCCTTAGCAGAGCTTTATTCCCCCAGCAAAGGTTTTCACCCCTCACTTCGGGTTTGTTGTCTTGATATCATCTTCAACACGGCTGCGCGCCGTTTTTTCCAGAGATTAGTCTTGCCCTGATCTTCTCCCTCAATGTCTAATCTTCTCCAGAAGCTACAGTGTCGATCTGATCTTCTCTAGGAGTTTACAATTTATTTTTCAGCTCCTCTCAATGTTTGTGGCCCGTTTATACTGTTTACTCAGTTGTTATTCCCCACAAAGCTTCATCTCTTCAAGGTTCCCTCTCTAGCGGTTCCCCATCTTTTCTCCTCTCCTTTAGATTTTGCAATTTATTGTTACAAGTCATGTCAAATGTTGACTTTTTGGTTTTGGCTTCTCAATTGGCCATTCCCCAGTGAAACTTTTAAACATGCATCATTACATTGCATCTACCAAAATGCGTAGCATTTCCATTATATGGAGAATTGCGCTATATGAAAAAGAATTTAAACATGCATCGGAATATAAGCCATTATTGTTTCTGTTGTCCCCTGTGAATTTGCTAATACTTCGAATTAAATCCCCAACAAGGTCTTCGTCCTCATTATCTAGGTTTCATCCCCATACCAATATCCTTTTGACGTTAATCATTTGTTTGTTTGAGTGTCTACTCTTTACTGTAGTTCAGTTTCGCACTGGCGCGGTCTTCTCGGGTTTAGTCTTCACTACCCTTTCTGGTCCATTCCAATGTCTATTGATGCACCTTTCAAATACCAGTTTCGTCCTGATATTCACTTTCAGTAGGTTTTTAGGTGTACGCCCTAATCTCCTTGCTCTGGGTTGAGCTTGAGTTTTGTCTCCTCACCCTGTGCATGAAATCCAGTTTCGTCCTGGTACTCATCTAGTTTAGTTTCGCCTAACTAGTTATTGAGTCGAGTTCCGTCTTGTTTTTGCTTTCATACCTTGGACCCTTTGATGGTGTTCGTTTATCGAGTGCGGTGTTCGTACTATGTCCCTGGTTTGAAATTAGTCTCTTTATTCCTTGGATTCTTTTATCAGTTTTCGTCACTGTTTATCCATCGATCTGAGACCAGCAGGTGCTCTGAGAAACATGCACTCTCATCACTTTGCTTTGGGTCGAGTTTCCGCAATTTAATTTCCGCAACTTATAAACGGTTAGATGTTTGATAATAGGGATGCATGACAAGAATGAATGTTTAACCTAAAATCAACATAGATAACCATTGACATGTACGAAGACAAAATAACTGAAAACAACACACTCGCACATGCGCACTCTTATGGTACACTCCACTTGGTTGCCTTTGTACGCGGTCATTGAGTATAGATTGTTTTAGAGGTCGCCCTCTTGTCCAAAGATCATAGTCGCCTCGAAACGGTTTCCTCGGATATTGTTGCCTCAAAACAAATGATCTAAGACATTAGGGTTACCGATAAGGTGTCCTAGCATTGCTTTGGTGACCGTAAGTCCCTAAATTCGAATTGACCCTTAAACTCCAACGACGGTGCTACCTACTCATCAATAGTAGGATAGCATTGTCTAAAGGAAAATTGCATAGAACGATTCCTTTTTCGAGTAGGTAGATGGTTCTTAGATACTTGCTCTTTCAAAATAAAACAAAATTTTCACACTTACACTCCTTTTCAAACAAAGACTTTTTTTCAAACCCACAAACACAAAGAAAGCGAAATTTTGAAAATAATATGAGCAATTACCTAAGAGCCCGTGGATAACCACGGATAGAAAGGGTGCTAACACCTTCCCTTTCTATAATCTACCCCCGAAACCGAGAAATATCTCGAAAAAGGAATTTTTCTGTGCTTTTTTCCTTTCCTTGTTGGATAAAATAAAAGACAGTGGCGACTTTTGCTTACCGCGACATTTTGCAAAAACAAACGCAAAATGCAAACCAGCACACCAAAAAATAGTCTGTTCTCCCCCACCGTATCACATAACTGGCGACTCTGCTAGGGATCTCTTAATAAGTGGGGTGTACCTTAGGATTAGATCATTGTGTTTTAATTTGTTTGCTTTGTATGATTTATCTTTGTGGGCTTGAATCGGCGTTACTATAGATGCTAACCCGGATCTGGGGTATACCCTTTAGGTAAGTAGCAATAAACTGTGAGGGAACTGTACGGCGTAGACCGATACGGTTGAAACAGTAGCTACGTTGGTATGGCACTTTAGTATGTACCGATATCCCTTGTGTTGGAACAAGGAGAATATGGGTCTGCTAAGGGGTCATTAAGCACCAATTGACCTTAGAACCTTTAAATTGACCAACTTGGCCATAGAACAGTAGCAGTATGCTACACTCATTGAGACTAAACTCTCGCGATGATTCCAGCCGCAAGAAAAGGTTGATAAACTGGAATTATGACCGATTGAGGGTAGTCAGTGATATTGAGATCCTCTAGAACCCGGCTACTATTTTTAGGATAGGTTTAAACCAACTGTACTGAAAGAGGGTAGTACCTAGACTCCTTGCCGACCTGAAATCTAAGGGCTCTCTGTGTGACTTGTGTGCCTTTACCATGTTTTCTATTTATGGATACTTGTGGTGTGCTTTCTATCATGACATCATGACATCATAACATTGCATACATCTTGCATTGGACTAACATATTTCAAAGACAGGAGGGATTCATCTTTGTTCTGTTTTGTAGGTCATGGCACCTATGCGTAGGAACACCATCCGGATCAACTTTTTCCAGGTTCCCACTATGCTTAAAGAATTGGTTGCAAAGATGTCTGATACTACCTCCTTCATCAGAAGACATGGACATCTTCTTAGCTTGGTCACCTCTAAATTGGACGAGCAGATGATGAGTGTCCTAGTCCAGTTCTATGATCCACTATACCGTTGCTTTACTTTTCAGGACTACCAGTTGGTCCCCACCTTAGAAGAGTTCTCTGATCTGCTCGGTATCTCTATTCTGGAGTAGACCCCGTTTACAGGTTGGGAAAAGATCCTCAGGCCGGAAGAGATTGCTTCAGCCCTTCATCTGACAAAGGATGAGGTAATGGCTAATTGGGAAACTCGTAGTGGAGCAAAGGGCTTTCTAACTAAGTTCTTGGTTGGTAAGGCTAATCATTTCTAGGATAATCTAGACTTCAAGGCATTCGAAGATATTTTGGCTCTTTTGATATATGGCTTGGTATTGTTTCCTAACTTTGACTCCTTTGTTGATGTGAATGCGGTAAGAATCTTAATCTCTGGTAATCTTGTACCCACTCTCCTGGGTGACATTCTTCATCAGCTCTATGCCCATACTGCTCGAAAGCGGGGAACCTTGATGTGTTGTGCTCCTTTGTTGGCAAGGTGGTTTATTTCTCACCTTCCCAAATCAGTTCTGAAGAACAAAGAAGGCATGGGCTGGGCTTATAGGGTTATGTCTCTCTCTCACAATGACATTGTTGTACCCCAAAATTTGCCCTCCCATATTCTTCAAGAAATTTCCAAATCAAGCTGCAAAATTCCCCAAGGGTTGCACAGTCAAAGGTCTCCTATACAGTCAAGATTAGGGTTTGTGTTCTGATCAAGAAAAGGAAGTTTTCAAAGGCCCAATCAAGCCTCACATGCCTACAAATGTGGTCAAGCATCTTCATATCAAGTTTCAAGGCATTCAGCTCAAAATTGCACAGTCAAAACCCTAAATTGCACTACAGTCAAATGTAGGGGCAAAATGGTCATTTGACAGTCAAAAGTTCAAATTTTTGGTCAACATATCATTTTGAAGCCACAAACATCATTTGATCAATGCTTGATCATGATTCTCAAAATTTGGCCCAGAAATCATCAAGATGCAAAAGTTTCCTTATTTGGACAGCTGAAAAAGTCAACTGAAATTGACCAGGGCATAACTTTCACATGGATTATCAGAAAAATTCCATCCAAAGCTCATTTTGAAGAGAAAGACATTTCCTACAACTCATCTTCATACTTCAAGTCCAAGAAATGCTCTCACAAAAAGTTATCAATTTCAACATTATAGGTCATTTTCAAAAGTCAACAAAAAGGGACTTTAAGTCAAAGGCCATAACTTGAGATTGGTAAATAAAAATGACATGGGACCAAAGGCATTGGTTAGAGGACTCAAAGACCTTTCTAAAATGTCCCAAAACATGAGCAAAGCTTAAAAATTGAGCAAGTTATGCATTGGAGAAGTTGGGAAATTTTTGTGAAATGGCCAAAATCATTTATCCTTGAAATCCCATTTTTGACAAAAGGGGCCCACTTTTTCCACTTGAATTGACTTGGCCATGCTTCCCACGTGTCCCATCTTTTATTTCAGATTTTTTTATTAATTTTTTCATTTTTATTGATTTTATTGGATTTA
Source organism: Vicia faba (assembly GCA_948472305.1). Classification (NCBI taxonomy): domain Eukaryota; kingdom Viridiplantae; phylum Streptophyta; class Magnoliopsida; order Fabales; family Fabaceae; genus Vicia; species Vicia faba. Next base: position 35,700,615 of record OX451735.1, on the reverse strand, counting down.
ATTAATTTTAAATCTTTTAAAATCAAAAGAAATTCAAAAAAATTAATTTAAAGGGATATTTTGCTTTGATTAACCTTGAAGCATCATTATGTGCCTACCATTTTTCGTGCTAAGGCTTAAACAAGGCAAAAATTCAAATTTGAATCAAAAGTGGAAAGTGTGATAATGGTGGTTTATGCCAAATCCTAAACATCAATGCAAGGCATTATTGGCCATAATTTTCATTCATACACATTGCATAAGACATGTACAAGTGAAAGTGTCCAGGTTCATTCAAGAGACATGCATATTTCAAAAAAGGAAAACTTTTAATGTGTCTGATTCTTGTCTCATGGCATTAAAGGCCTGGTTAAATGGCTGTCTCTTACCGTTACAAGACCCTCACACTCCTATAAATACAAGGGCTAGTGGCACATTACAACGGACGAAAAAACACACAACAGGAGAACGAAAGAAACATTGGAGAGAGGCTGCCCACAAAATCCATCAAAGGTTGCCAGAATTTTCCAAGCAAAGCCACCCTTCAGCAAAAGTAGCCAAGCCCAGAAGCCCAGATCGAAGGTGCCTACATTCAGGAAGCGCCCAAATCGAAGGTCCAATCTACTGGTAAGAGAGGGTAAACTGTCCAACCTTGTATTTGCATTACACATTCGTGCTTGTTGTTACCTTCAATTTACTATCCTAGACAGGATCAAAGGGCCTGGGTTTGGCCCCAGGTCATGTTCTTCGTTTGCTAACATTTGCTGCAGATTTATCCTGAAAAGACTCAGCGCACGTAGGATCGAAGGGCCTGGGGTTCGATACCAGGCCCTGAGTTTATTTTGCTAACATACTTTTGCAGGTATAGCATCCCAGATCGAAGGAGACACCTTCTCTGGATCGAAGCTTCCCAGGCCTCCAGAATTATGCTTTTTTTATTTGCTGCTTGTTTCCGTCGTTTTTCTTATACTTATTTTGACTATTTTTATTTCTTTTTTTAATCAACATAAAATCAAAAACACAAAAAAATCAGAAAAGACAAAAAAATAAATAATAATTTTATTTTAGTATTAATTTTGTAAATAAATCCCTTAATTAATTTAGATTTAATTTTAGGTTATAATTTAATTCTATTTCACAATAAACCAAAAATAATAAAAAATAGATCTTTAACACTTTTTACCTTTTTTTAATTAATTAAATATTTTTATTATAAGTATCATTAACCATTAACTTTGTAAATAAAATTTATAATTAATTTAGTTTTAATTCTAGGTTTTAACTTTAATGCATTTTCTTTAATAAATTAAAAACAATTAGAATTAGAATTAATCATTTGACTTTTAATTAATTTAATGTCATAAATACAAAAAAAACATAAAAAACAAGTTCTTTCTTTTTATTTAATTTAATTATTCTATTAATTTTATTTTAATTCCTTAAAGGGTCCAACGCCCTCGCATTCGATCATATTTTCCTTTTCGTGCGCTTTTATTTATTTTTGATGTAAATATAATGTAATTGTACCAAAGCCATGTAATAGCTGTTAGACATTTATTTTCTGCAATTTATTTTAAATCGGGTCTGGATTAATTTGGCGTTGTAGACCCGCGCCTTTGTAATAGCGTAGGACTTTTACCTTTTTCCGCACTTTAAATTCCCGCACTTTTAACTGTTAAACAAAAACATGAAAGAATGAATGCCCGAAAATAAAATCGAAACGTAGATCACCAATGCATGACAAGACAAACAATAAACTGAAAATGACACACAATTCACACACCACCCCTAGGGTACGCTTCACTTTTGCCTTACCCCTCGAAAGGTGGTCATCAAGTACAGGATGCCTTAGTGAGTCCTTATGTTCCATTGATCCAGTTGCCTCGAATAAGTTGCCTCGGAACGGTCGCCTCAGAATAAAAGGATCAATGGCATAAGGGTAGCTTCTAAGGTACCTTACCATTGCTCTGGTGATCACCCTGTTGCCTTGCCCCTCGAAACGTGGTCGTTGAGTACAGGACGTCTTAGTGAGTCCTTATGTTCCATTGATCTGGTTGCCTCGAAACAGTTGCCTCAGAATATAAAAAGATCAATGGCATAAGGGTAGCTTCTAAGGTATCTTACTATTGCCCGGTGACCACACTGTCCCTAACCCTCGAATTGACCCGAACACCTCCAACGGTGGTGCTACCTACCTCTCAATGGTGGGATGGCACTACTTTAAGGACACTTACACAGAAGAATTCCTTAGGGTAGGTAGATTCTCATAGATACTTGCTCTTTTCAAAAACAAATAAAATACTTTTCACACCTACACTTTCTAAAAGTTTTCAAACAAATTTTTCATACACTCTTGAGGACAGATACAAGAGTTACTTAGAAATTTTTCAAACGAAACTTTTTTCAAAACCCATTCACACTTTGAAAAGCAAACATTTTGAAAACACAATGAGCAAGTATCTAAGAGCCCATGGATAACCATGGATAGAAAGGGTGCTAACACCTTCCCTTTCTATAACCTACCTCCCGAACCGAGAGCAATCTCTTTAAAGGAATTTTTCTGTGCTTTTGTCCTTTCCATTTGGAGAAAATAAAAGACGGTGGCGACTCTTGCTTACCGCGACATTTCGCGAAACCAGCTTTAAAACAGTCAGTTCCAGATCCACCGATCACAGAACTGGCGACTCTGCTGGGGAGACTTATAAAGTGAGGTGTACCTTAGGACTAAGATCACTGTGTTTTCAATTGCTTTGATTTGTTTGCTTTAAATTGTGGGACTGTCTTGGGAGTTCTATAGATCCTAACCCGGATCTGGGGATACCTTCTTAGAAAGTAGCAACAAGGCTGTGAGGGAACTGTGCGGGGTATACCGACATGGTTGAAGCAGTCTGCTACGTTGATGTGGCACTTTGGTGTGTACCGGTAACCCTTGAGTCAATCAAGGAGAGTACGGGGCCTCCGCGTGGTGTCGTGAAGCATCAACAGACCTTAGGAACCTTAATTGAACCATCTTGGCCTCTTTAGGGTAGTGAGATAACTACTTTGGTGTACTCCGAAGTCGGTTGATACTCGATACTACACTCAATTGAGGGTTGTTTTCTTGGGATATTTTGATCGCCAGTCAGTGGCTAAATCGAAACGATGAACAATGAAAGCAATCCAATGATATTGAGATCCTTAGAACCCGGTTACTTTGATAGGACAGGTTTGAGCCCACCAACTTCAAGAGGGTAATACCTAGACCCCATGCTGGCCTAAACTCTAAGGACTCTTTTGTGTGACTTGTGTGCCTTCGTATTTGACTACTTGCATGCTTGTTAGCTGACACATGAACTACTTGCAGGTTTTGTTTATAGTCCTTACTTAGGACTCGTAACAAGGTCTTGCAGGTTTTATTTTAGTCCTTAATTGAGACTCATGACAGTTTTTACTTGAGCTTCTTGCAGGTTTTGTTTATAGTCCTTAATCGGGACTCATAACAAGAGTGTACTAAGTTTCTTACAGGTTTTGGTTTGCAGTCCTTAATTGGGACTCATAACAGGGCTACTCACATTACCCCATGCATACCATAACATCATACCATTGCATATATCCTAACCCATTTCAAGGATCTCAAGGGTCTGTGATGCAGGTCATGATGAATCAAACATCTAGCAAGGGGCAAAGAGGATTTATTTTCCTCTAGCCAAAGAAAGTCAGAGGCTATGACCCACTGGATATGGTGAGCTTTGACTCTTGAAGAAAGTTCCTTTAACCAAGGTTGTTTGGAAATCAAAACCAGACATGATAACTAAAGTCAGAGGCTATGACCCACTGGATATGGTAAGCCTTTGACCCTTGGAAGAAAGATTCCCAACAAACATGAAGCTCTTTCAATCAAGCTACCGGATCCAGATGCTAACAAAATTTCCTGTTTATCCTGCGAGATCCTTGAAAACATTGCATGCATATCATACACATCATTGCATAACAGGTACCCTTGTTACAGGCCACTTACCCTTTTCGCTGTTTATTTCAGCAATGGCTTTCCAATCAAACACCCAGGAGTTCCCTACTCAAGAGACTCAGTTCAGGGAGATCTTCCTAAGCCTATCCAAGGGGCAGGAAGAGTTGAGAACGCTCCTCATGGGGAATTTGGTCAAGAACAGTCTAGAAGACGGTAAAGATGAACGGCTGAAACATATGCAAGCTGAGATAGACGTAATGAGGACTCAGATGCTGGGGCAAATGGCCCTTATCCAAGGCTTAGCTCGGGAACAAGAAGAGTTGAGAACTGTGATCAACCAGCTTCAGCAAGACAGTATGGAGCAAGTAACCAAGGCTGGAGACCAAACCGGTAATCAGCCTCCAAGAAGTCAAAGGCTTGGTTCAATGAATAGACCTCTCCAAGCTGCTACTACTTCACAGCTCCAACCACAACCTCGCCCAGAGCAACGGGTTGATCAGAGCAAGCCCAGAAGGCAATTCACCCAGCTCAACACGTCGCTGTCCCAAGCTTTGCAACACCTGTTGAAGTTGAATCTGGTGACGTTGATAGGACCTCACCCTAATCCTAAGACTTCTTCACCCAACTACAATCCTGGGGCCAGGTGCGCATACCATTCTAACAGCCCGGGGCATGATACTGATGACTGTTGGAAGTTGAAGTACAAAATCCAAAGCCTGATTGATGAAGGAGCTGTGGAATTCACCCCAGATGGTCAGGTCGAGTTCTTCTACTATCCCTGCGAGGTTCACCATTTGAAATGACAAGCCCTGAGACTATAAGACTTTTGTTCATTCGAATGCTCAAGTTGTAATTTTCTTTTGATTGTTCAAACATTTGTTCATTGTTAAATGTTGTTATTTCATTAATGCATCGCATATGTTTGTTTTGAAGCAATATATTCGTATTCACTATACGCAAATTATTTTCATATTTTTTCTGATGATCAACTCTTGACTAATAATTCTAAGCCTCTTGAGGGAGGATGACGAAAACGATACCATAATCTACAGTATGCTTTTGAACAGACCCCGCTGATGAGGTACAGGCATTGTTTCAATCCATAAACACTAGAGTTATAAGGATGATAATCCCTCGTCAACCCCTTTGAGCCAAAGAAGTAGGAGTTTTTCTTTTCGAAATTTAAAACCCTTAATCATAACCTGGGGCAGGGTAATCTCTCAGTTGATCCAAGTGCATAACGAATGGCACTGAAGAAGTCCTTACAAAACGAAGAAAGACAGTGATGGTTCCGAATAATCAATAAAGAAAGGCAGTCATTATCTCAAAAAATAAAAAAAACTCATTAAGTCAAAACCTATGAAGGAGACTTACAAAACTGGGGCATCCCGCTGACTGTAATCACAAAAGAAACAGTTCAGGCAAAAAAATAGGGATGATAAAATAAAAAAAAGAGGTCACATAAACCCTCAACAAAAAGAAATGACTGCCAATTCAGAATAAATCATCATTATTTGAACCATCATTGGTATATCAAAGCAAAGACTCAAACAAGGTCTAACGCACGGTCAGCTGAGTTTAGGTTTGAAGAACATCACGAAGAACGGGTGGGTACAAATAAAATTTGAGCCTTTATCCTTTGTTTCTTAAATCGTGAACCAGGCCACGTTATAACCCTTAAAAGTCCTAGCTGAAGCATGGGTTAGTTCGAAATCATACTGTTACGAAAGGTATCCTGACTCCTGAAGGCCTACGGTGAATACGGAGTTGACATCACGTTTTACAAACATTCACTTGTTTTATGGAAAATAATGCATTTTCAAAATCTTCAAGACAGACATAAGCTTTGCATTTTTGACATAACTTTGTTTGCATATGACTTTTTGTTTGAACAGCAGGGAAATTCGCACGACGAATGCCTAATGAACAGAAGTACCTCCAATCAAGGGGCACAACATGATCATGGTCCAATCATCTGGGGCAGTCCAATCAAGATTCGGAGAATCTCTCAAAGGCCAAATAGCCTGGGGCAAACCTCCGCCTAAGTCACTTGGGGCACTCCAGCAACGAATCTTGCCTGATCAAACACCTTCTGGTGGCATGACCAAAACACTTCTAACAGGGGCACCTCCCTACCTCCTGAGAGCGGGGACATAGTCGAAAAAATACTACGCAAAATCAAAGACCCGCTAGGTTGACATACCTAGGCAAAAATAAGGGCTTCCCGGCGAACCAAAAGGGTTCGGGCAAAATGAAGGGATGAAATAAAAAAATCTGTACACCCGGCAAGTCGAAAACCTGAAAAGGCGGCTTGGGCAAAAATGGGTATCCCGGTGGGCTGAAAACCCGAAAGGGCGGTCCAGGCAAAAGTTAGGGATCAAAGCGTACGACTATGTCCTGTCATATTGTCACCTGCCTACCTGAAGAAGGTTTGACCCTCAACAACTATCAGCACCTCATAGGTCTTCCTCTCCCACATCAGAAACAGGGGCAATGATGAGTGGTCTAAGCGATCTAATTGCTCTGTCCATCAAGGTATCAAGGTAGGTTCAGCTGAAGAACATAACCAGTATACCTTAATTCCCCAGAGAGTGAGCCAGCAAGTCAGTGCACTCCTCTCCAAGCAGTTATCAACCTTAAGGAAGTTGGGTATCCTCCCGCAGATCTCAACATTCCCCAGCAGCATATATTCTTAACAAGCATCCCCGGCAGTCTTGGTCTAAAGATTGTTTCCCGGCAGCATACAAGCATTCAAAGGAATCACTTCCCCCGATACATCTCAAAACTTCCCCAGAAGAATCCAATCCAGTTTCTCCAGGAAAGTGGAATTTATATCCCCAAGCAGTAAGCTTATCCCCAGTAGATTCTGGAAGTTTACCCTCGCAGAGCATGAACGCGTCGTCCGGCTTGATTTAAAGAGTTGTTTCCTCAATAGGATATAACTGGGTTATCCTCAGCCAAAAGCCACGGAAAGAGTGTCGTCAACGAAGCCTTCTTATCCCCAGCGAAGTCTATTAACACTTCTAACATGACAACGGTATCCCCAGCGAAGTTACTACCAACATCTCAACAAGAGTACCTCTCTCCCCACAGAATATTGCTCCCCAGCAAGATCGCTAGATTAATTTTCTCCCCGCAGAGTAATCCATTCGCCAAGTTTATTCCCCAATGGAGTTATCTTCTCCTACCGGTATTCTTGCAACTATCATCCCCAGCGGAAGCGAAATCTATTCTTCAACATCAGCCCAGGATATGACTTCCCGGCACCCGTCAAGGATTTACTTTCCTAGACAAAAACATACATTCCTAAACATCACATACATCATGATACATGCATAAACGCATCATACCTTACAATCTCATTTATGTTGAGAACATCACTGCTTGATCCATATCATGCATTGCATATGGCTGACCTTTACATTTCAGGAAAGATCCAGTTAAAGTTCTCAAGCTACATTTCAAGACCTAGACCGGTTCAGTTAAATCGACTCTAAGATTTTCCTGATGCTTATCCAGTCAAAGGCCTTCTCTGGTTCAGTCAGATCGACCCTAAGATCTCCCTGATACTTATCCAGTTGAAGATATTTCAAGACCTAGACCGGTTCAGTTAAATCGACCCTAAGATTTTCCTGATGCTTATCCAGTCAAAGGCCTTCTCTGGTTCAGTCAGATCGACCCTAAGATCTCCCTGATGCTTATCAAGTTGAAGATATTTCAAGACCTAGACCGGTTCAGTTAAATCGACCCTAAGATTTTCCTGATGCTTATCCAGTCAAAGGCCTTCTCTGGTTCAGTCAGATCGACCCTAAGATCTCCCTGATGCTTATCCAGTTGAAGATGTTTCAAGACCTAGACCGGTTCAGTTAAATCGACCCTAAGATTTTCCTGATGCTTATCCAGTCAAAGGCCTTCTCTGGTTCAGTCAGATCGACCCTAAGATCTCCCTGATGCCTATCCAGTTGAAGATATTTCAAGACCTTGACCGGTTCAGTTAAATCGACCCTAAGATTTTCCTGATGCTTATCCAGTCAAAGGCCTTCTCTGGTTCAGTCAGATCGACCCTAAGATCTCCCTGATTCTTATCCCAGTAGAAGACACCCAAGGTTTTTCTCAACGAGCGTTGTTGAAGTTAAAGTCACCCAAGGTTCTCTTACCGTTCATGCAAGTTAGTAACCATCCCTGGTTCATTCATCATCATTTGAAGCTCCAGACCCAGCTCCTGTAACCAGTCGGGACACATCTATACCGAGCATCTGAAAACCAGCTCCTGCAACGTGTCAGGTACTCATTTTTCTTTTGCAGGTATGCAGGTTCTCGCTAAGGAATCTCTGACGCGATCAACATCCAGATGGAATCTATAAGCCCATCACCTTATTCATCAATCCCCAAATGGCATCTGTAAGCCCATTCCATCATCACCGCTACTATGTAAGCGCAAATTTCTGGGCACTCTAGTGTTCAATCATCTTCCACCTTCGGATTACGAAAGGCACGTCAGCCAATCTGCATCCTCAGGTCTAAGAAGATTGAACAGGGGCAACTGTTGTACCCCAAAATTTGCCCTCCCATATTCTTCAAGAAATTGCCAAATCAAGCTGCAAAATTCCCCAAGGGTTGCACAGTCAAAGGTCTCCTATACAGTCAAGATTAGGGTTTGTGTTCTGATCAAGAAAAGGAAGTTTTCAAAGGCCCAATCAAGCCTCACATGCCTACAAATGTGGTCAAGCATCTTCATATCAAGTTTCAAGGCATTCAGCTCAAAATTGCACAGTCAAAACCCTAAATTGCACTACAGTCAAATGTAGGGGCAAAATGGTCATTTGACAGTCAAAAGTTCAAATTTTTGGTCAACATATCGTTTTGAAGCCACAAACATCATTTGATCAATGCTTGATCATGATTCTCAAAATTTGGCCCAGAAATCATCAAGATGCAAAAGTTTCCTTATTTGGACAGCTGAAAAAGTCAACTGAAATTGACCAGGGCATAACGTTCACATGGATTATCAGAAAAATTCCATCCAAAGCTCATTTTGAAGAGAAAGACATTTCCTACAACTCATCTTCATACTTCAAGTCCAAGAAATGCTCTCACAAAAAGTTATCAATTTCAACATTATAGGTCATTTTCAAAAGTCAACAAAAAGGGACTTTAAGTCAAAGGCCATAACTTGAGATTGGTAAATCAAAATGACATGGGACCAAAGGCATTGGTTAGAGGACTCAAAGACCTTTCTAACATGTCCAAAAAAATGAGCAAAGCTTAAAAATTGAGCAAGTTATGCATTGGAGAAGTTGGGAAATTTTTGTGAAATGGCCAAAATCATTTATCCTTGAAATCCCATTTTTGACAAAAGGGGCCCACTTTTTCCACTTGAATTGACTTGGCCATGCTTCCCACGTGTCCCATCTTTTATTTCAGATTTTTTTATTAATTTTTTCATTTTTATTGATTTTATTGGATTTAATTAATTTTAAATCTTTTAAAATCAAAAGAAATTCAAAAAAATTAATTTAAAGGGATATTTTGCTTTGATTAACCTTGAAGCATCATTATGTGCCTACCATTTTTCGTGCTAAGGCTTAAACAAGGCAAAAATTCAAATTTGAATCAAAAGTGGAAAGTGTGATAATGGTGGTTTATGCCAAATCCTAAACATCAATGCAAGGCATTATTGGCCATAATTTTCATTCATACACATTGCATAAGACATGTACAAGTGAAAGTGTCCAGGTTCATTCAAGAGACATGCATATTTCAAAAAAGGAAAACTTTTAATGTGTCTGATTCTTGTCTCATGGCATTAAAGGCCTGGTTAAATGGCTGTCTCTTACCGTTACAAGACCCTCACACTCCTATAAATACAAGGGCCAGTGGCACATTACAACGGACGAAAAAACACACAACAGGAGAACGAAAGAAACATTGGAGAGAGGCTGCCCACAAAATCCATCAAAGGTTGCCAGAATTTTCCAAGCAAAGCCACCCTTCAGCAAAAGTAGCCAAGCCCAGAAGCCCAGATCGAAGGTGCCTACATTCAGGAAGCGCCCAAATCGAAGGTCCAATCTACTGGTAAGAGAGGGTAAACTGTCCAACCTTGTATTTGCATTACACATTCGTGCTTGTTGTTACCTTCAATTTACTATCCTAGACAGGATCAAAGGGCCTGGGTTTGGCCCCAGGTCATGTTCTTCGTTTGCTAACATTTGCTGCAGATTTATCCTGAAAAGACTCAGCGCACGTAGGATCGAAGGGCCTGGGGTTCGATACCAGGCCCTGAGTTTATTTTGCTAACATACTTTTGCAGGTATAGCATCCCAGATCGAAGGAGACACCTTCTCTGGATCGAAGCTTCCCAGGCCTCCAGAATTATGCTTTTTTTATTTGCTGCTTGTTTCCGTCGTTTTTCTTATACTTATTTTGACTATTTTTATTTCTTTTTTTAATCAACATAAAATCAAAAACACAAAAAAATCAGAAAAGACAAAAAAATAAATAATAATTTTATTTTAGTATTAATTTTGTAAATAAATCCCTTAATTAATTTAGATTTAATTTTAGGTTATAATTTAATTCTATTTCACAATAAACCAAAAATAATAAAAAATAGATCTTTAAGACTTTTTACCTTTTTTTAATTAATTAAATATTTTTATTATAAGTATCATTAACCATTAACTTTGTAAATAAAATTTATAATTAATTTAGTTTTAATTCTAGGTTTTAACTTTAATGCATTTTCTTTAATAAATTAAAAACAATTAGAATTAGAATTAATCATTTGACTTTTAATTAATTTAATGTCATAAATACAAAAAAAACATAAAAAACAAGTTCTTTCTTTTTATTTAATTTAATTATTCTATTAATTTTATTTTAATTCCTTAAAGGGTCCAACGCCCTCGCATTCGATCATATTTTCCTTTTCGTGCGCTTTTATTTATTTTTGATGTAAATATAATGTAATTGTACCAAAGCCATGTAATAGCTGTTAGACATTTATTTTCTGCAATTTATTTTAAATCGGGTCTGGATTAATTTGGCGTTGTAGACCCGCGCCTTTGTAATAGCGTAGGACTTTTACCTTTTTCCGCACTTTAAATTCCCGCACTTTTAACTGTTAAACAAAAACATGAAAGAATGAATGCCCGAAAATAAAATCGAAACGTAGATCACCAATGCATGACAAGACAAACAATAAACTGAAAATGACACACAATTCACACACCACCCCTAGGGTACGCTTCACTTTTGCCTTACCCCTCGAAAGGTGGTCATCAAGTACAGGATGCCTTAGTGAGTCCTTATGTTCCATTGATCCAGTTGCCTCGAATAAGTTGCCTCGGAATGGTCGCCTCAGAATAAAAGGATCAATGGCATAAGGGTAGCTTCTAAGGTACCTTACCATTGCTCTGGTGATCACCCTGTTGCCTTGCCCCTCGAAACGTGGTCGTTGAGTACAGGACGTCTTAGTGAGTCCTTATGTTCCATTGATCTGGTTGCCTCGAAACAGTTGCCTCAGAATATAAAAAGATCAATGGCATAAGGGTAGCTTCTAAGGTATCTTACTATTGCCCGGTGACCACACTGTCCCTAACCCTCGAATTGACCCGAACACCTCCAACGGTGGTGCTACCTACCTCTCAATGGTGGGATGGCACTACTTTAAGGACACTTACACAGAAGAATTCCTTAGGGTAGGTAGATTCTCATAGATACTTGCTCTTTTCAAAAACAAATAAAATACTTTTCACACCTACACTTTCTAAAAGTTTTCAAACAAATTTTTCATACACTCTTGAGGACAGATACAAGAGTTACTTAGAAATTTTTCAAACGAAACTTTTTTCAAAACCCATTCACACTTTGAAAAGCAAACATTTTGAAAACACAATGAGCAAGTATCTAAGAGCCCATGGATAACCATGGATAGAAAGGGTGCTAACACCTTCCCTTTCTATAACCTACCTCCCGAACCGAGAGCAATCTCTTTAAAGGAATTTTTCTGTGCTTTTGTCCTTTCCATTTGGAGAAAATAAAAGACGGTGGCGACTCTTGCTTACCGCGACATTTCGCGAAACCAGCTTTAAAACAGTCAGTTCCAGATCCACCGATCACAGACATCATCTGGACTATTAAGGGTATGAACGAGGTGGCCATTATTGATCGTTGTAGGGAATATCCCAATGTTCCACTGATAGGAACCCGTGGAGGAATTACTTATAATTCGTGCTTGGCCCTACATTAGTTTGGGCGAGCCAGAAGGGAAGGACCTCATGAGCTGCTAATGCCTAGCATAATCTTTGATTTTCAAGGGGATAGCGACAAGCAACGCCGCAGATTCATAAGGGCTTGGGATAGAGTTCACAGATTTGATCCACACGAGCTGGGCCCAAAGACTTCTCTACCAATGGAGCCATATCTCCGATGGGTTCGTATCCGTTCCCAAAAGCTGGGAATGCCCTATGAAGCTGTCTTACCTATTATTGTTGAAGTTGCTGATGAGGAAGGGGTTCCTCCTACTATTTTACACCCTTACATGCCTACTGACATTGGGGCATTGAAGAGGTCCTGGATGCAGCTAAGAGAAGAGCGGGATACTTACCGAGAAAAGTATCACGAGCAAGAGCAGAAGATCCAGAAGTTGACAAGGCAGTTGGAGAAGGAGCAGATCATCAATGACTATGTCAGCACTAAAGGCAAACGACCATGGGAGCGTTGATGTCCTTTGATTATTTCCAGTTTTTTATTTACTTTTCAGTATTTCCTTTCTTGTAACGCTTTAAGGGAAATTTGTTGAACAATTTGAATTGCAAGTTTATCTAATAAAAGTGTGTTTCATTTCTTGTTTACGAATTTGAATCTCTCTATGTCTTTGAAATCATATCATACGCATTTCATTCCATGCACCTCATAACAGGTACCCTTACAGGTTTTCTCATCTTCTTCGCTGTTTATTTCAGCATCATGTCTTCTAAACCATCGACTAAACAAGCAATCAAGGCTCTACAGGCTCAAAATGCCCAATTCCAAGAGTTGTTCATGAATCTAGCTAAGGGTCAGCAGGATCTGAAGACCCTTATTCTGAAAGAGAAGAAGAAGAAGAAGAAGAAGAAGAAGAAGAAGAGGACAGTCCTGTTTAACACAGGTCACAGGTTTGGAAACAGGCTACAAGATGAAGTTGATTTGACCACCTCATCTGGAGGGAAAGATAGTCAGAAGAAAGCAGGGCTCCTAGCCCTGTGGTTTCCGACAACGAGACTGACTTCGACGAAGACCAGTATCCTCCGGATGAGGATAGATACAAGCAACTAGAAGACCGTTTGAGTGCGATGGAAGTTCAGAAAGTGCCTGGTCTGGACTTTGGTGATCTGGGACTGTCATCTGGGGTGGTGATTCCCCACAAGTTCAAAGCACCATCCTTTTCTAAATACGACGGAATTTCTTGCCCGAAACTGCACCTCTGGTCGTATGTAAGGAAGATTCAGTCGTACACTGCTGATAAGAACCTATGGATCCACTTCTTTCAAGACAGTCTCTCAGGGACTCAGCTTGAATGGTTTTACCAGTTAGAAGAAGCCAGTATCCGCAGTTGGGAAGATTTGGCTGCTGCTTTCTACAGGCAGTACCAATACAATGCCGACCTCGCTCCCACGCGTACCCAACTCCAGGGTATGTCTATGGGAACGGGTGAAGGTTTCAAAGATTATGCTCAGAAGTGGAGGGATCTCGCTGGAAGAGTGCAACCACCCTTGGCTGATAGGGAGCTAGTTGATATGCTTCTGGGGACCTTGTTTGGTCCGTTCTTCAACCATCTGATCGGAAGTTCTTCATCTGGGTTTACAGAGCTAATTATGATTGGTGAAAGGATTGAGGCTGGTATTAAGTCTGGTAAAATACAGAAGGGTGCTTCATCAGGCACCGAGAAGAAGCGTTTTAAGAAAGAGTTCAGTGTTGTTTACAGTTCGAAAAGTCAGAATAGACCTGAACACTGCCAAGATGTTAATGCGGTGGTCATCTCAAGACCTGCTGGTGCTCATCAGCGCAACAATAAACAAAAGGCCGAGAGACCTCGAAGACAATTCACCCATCTCAACATGACTTTGTCTCAAATTCTGCCACAGTTATTGAAAACCAATCTAGTAACTCCAAGGGAGGCTCCGCAGAATCCCAACACTGCATCGCCTAAGTACAACCCTAATGCCCGATGTGCTTTTCACTATGATAGCCCGGGACATGATACAAATGATTGTTGGGCTTTGAAGAACAAAATACAGGACTTGATTGATGCCAAGGAGATCGAGTTCGGGGCACCAGAAAAGCCTAAACAAGATGCAGGGGTGAATGCTATCGGGGATGACGATGATGAAGAGTTTGATATTGACAGCTGGATATACCCAACTGTCGATGGTGGATTAAGCAACTGGACAACGAAGGGTTCTATGCCTGTTTCAGTTATCACCCAGTAATGAGACTTTTGTTTTGAATTTGTAACAGACAATGTTTTAAACTTTATGGCCCGGTGTCTTACCCAGGGCACCGTGGTTTCATTTGTGAGGGCTTTATGTGTGTCATCTTCATATATCATTAATAAAAGCATTGGACGTTTCTTGCATTTCAAATTTTGCTCTCCTTGTTTTTCTTTTATTATATATTTCAAAACAGCTATTTTACACACATTCACATATACAGGTCTATATCCACTCTGGATCTCACTGGTAACGACTCTGCTACTGCCAGTTATGACTTCGAAAGTCTGATCAACTTAGCCGAAGACGAAGGTGAAGATGATTGCGAAGTGCCTGGTGAACTTGGAAGACTGTTACTTCAGAAAGAGAGGGTTCTTCAGCCGCACGAAGAGTCGGTGGAATTAGTGAATCTGGGTACAGAGATAGACAAGAAAGAGGTCAAGATCGGGGCAAATCTGGAGCTTAGTGTGAAGCAACAGTTGATTCAAATGCTACGTGACTACGTTGAGATCTTTGCCTGGTCTTATGAAGATATGCTTGGGTTGGATACCGATATTGTGGTTCACCGCCTGCCTACCAAGGAAGACTGTCCTCCAGTGAAACAGAAGGTTCGCCGAATGCGCCCAGAGATGTCTGAGAAAATCAAGGCTGAAGTTATGAAACAGTTTGACGCCGGTTTTCTAGCAGTTACTTCTTACCCACAGTGAGTGGCCAACATGGTTCCTGTACCGAAGAAGGATGGTAAGGTTCGAATGTGTGTCGACTATAGGGATCTGAACAGGGCGAGCCCCAAGGATGATTTCCCTCTGCCTCATATCGACGTTTTGGTTGACAACACCGCTCAACATAAGGTATTATCCTTTATGGATGGTTTCTCCAGTTATAATCAGATTAAAATGGATCCCGAAGACATGGAGAAGACAACCTTTGTTACTCAATGGGGTACCTTTTTCTACAAGGTCATGCCTTTTGGATTGAAAAATGTTGGGGCAACGTATCAGCGTGCCATGGTCGCTTTGTTTCATGACATGATCCATCATGAGATTGAAGTATACGTCAACGATATGATTGCAAGGTCCCAGACTAAGGAAGAACACCTTGACCATCTCCAGAAGTTATTTGACAGGTTGAAGTTGTACAAGCTGAGGTTAAACCCGAACAAGTGCACCTTCGGGGTGAGATCTGGTAAGTTGTTGGGCTTCGTCGTAAGCGATAAAGGTATTCAAGTGGATCCGGCAAAGTTGAAGGCCATACAAGAGACTCCAGCTCCCCAAACAGAGAAAGAAGTCAGAGGCTTTCTGGGACGTCTGAACTATATTGCCAAATTCATCTCACACCTGACTGCTACTTGTGAACCAATCTTCAAGTTACTGAAGAAAGATCAAGTGGTACGATGGAATGATGAATGCCAGGCCGCTTTCGAAAGGATCAAAGAGTATCTCCAAGAGCCACTCATTATGATGCCTCTAGTTGATGGGAGACCTTTGATCTTATACTTGACAGTACTCGACAACGCAATAGGGTGCGTGCTGGGTCAACATGATGAGTCTGGCCGAAAAACGCATGCTATTTATTACCTTAGCAAAAAGTTTACCGACTGCGAGACCCGATACTCGTGGCTCGAGAAAAAATTTTGCGCTTTGGCATGGGCTGCTCGCCGGCTGAGACAGTATATGCTAACTCACACTACTCTATTGATATCAAAGACGGATCCAATCAAGTATATCTTCGAGAAGCCTGCCTTATCCTGAAGAATAGCAAGATGGAAGATGATCTTGACTGAGTACGACATCCATTATACGACCCAAAAGGAAATTAAGGGAAGTGTGTTGGCAGATCATTTGGCACATCAGGTAGTGGATGATTACCAGTCTATGAACTTTGAATTCCCGAACGAGAATATCATGATAGTGACTGACTATGAGACACCTGGACCGGATGAAGGACCTGAGGAAGGATCCCGTTGGTCTATGTACTTTGATGGAGCTTCGAATGCTTTAGGTAATGGCAATGGCGCCGTAATCATATCTCCTAAAGGCTCTCATACTCCGTTTACCGCCCGACTATGTTTCAACTGCACCAACAATATGGTGGAGTACGAAGCGTGCATTATGGGTCTTCAAGCAGCTATTGACCTAAGGATTAAGTTCTTGAGTGTCTTCGGAGATTCCGCTCTCGTGATCAGTCAGATCATAGGCGAGTGGGATACGAAACACCCTAATCTTATTCCTTACAAGGAGTATGTATTGACATTGCTTCTACACTTCGAAGAGATAACCTTTGAACACTTCCCGAGAGAGGAGAATCAGTTGGCGGATGCGCTGGCTACGATGTCTTCTATGTTCAAAGTCAATTGGGACAACGAAGCTCCCTGGATTATCATTGAAAGATTGGACGAACCTGCACATTGTTGTGACATTGAGACTGAAGAGGTAGCAGATAAACCCTGGTTTCATGAGGTGAAGAGATACCTCAAGGCTCAGGAATACCCCGAGGGTGCATCTGTTAATGATAAGAAGTTTCTAAGGAGGTTCGCAGTAAAGTTCTTCATCATTAACGGTATCCTTTACAAGCGTAATCATGATTCAACCTTACTGCGTTGTGTGGATAAGAAAGAAGCAGAAAGGATCATGGTGGAGTTACATGAAGGTACTTTCGGAACTCATTCCAGTGGACACACCATGGCAAAGAAGATCCTACGGGCAGGATATTATTGGTCCACAATGAAAGCCGACTGTTATCAGCATTCTCGGACATTTCACAAGTGCCAAGTCTATGCTGATAAGGTGCATATACCTCCAGTTCCTCTGAACGTCTTGACGGCACCTTGGCATTTTTCAATGTGGGGCATTGATATGATTGGCGAGATCAGACCTACAGCATCTAACGGGCATCGTTTTATCCTGGTAACAATTGATTACTTTACAAAGTGGGTTGAAGCAGCTTCCTTTGCTACAGTGACCAAGAACGTCGTGGCACGGTTCACTCAGCACAACCTGATTTGTCGATACGGTGTGCCAGAGAGGATCATTATGGATAATGGTACAAATCTCAACAATAAGATGGTCACCGAGCTCTGCAAGAAGTTCAAGATACAGCATCACAACTCTTCTCCTTACCGGCCGAAGATGAATGGGGCTGTTAAAGCGGCTAATAAAAACATCAAGAAGATCGTGCAGAAGATGACGGTGACGTACAAAGACTGGCACGAGATGTTACCATTTGCTCTCCATGGGTACCGTACCTCAGCACGGACGTTAACAGAGGCAACACCCTATTCCTTGGTATATGGCATGGAGGTCGTACTGCCCATTGAAGTTCAGATACCCTCTCTTCGGATCATGAAAGATGTAGGTTTGAGCAAAGATGACTGGATCCAGACCCGGATTGATCAGCTGAACTTAATCGACGAAAAGAGACTCACTGCTATTTGTCATGGTCAGACGTATCAAAAGCGGATGATCAAGGCATTTGACAAGAAAGTCAGACGACAAGAGTATCAAGTTAGGGATCTGGTGATCAAGCGCATCATTTTACCCCAAGTTGATCCCAGGGGCAAATGGACCCCTACTTACGAAGGGCCATTTGTGGTTAAGAACATTTTCTCAGGAGGAGCTATGATTCTAACCACCATAGATGGTGACGACCTTCCTCACCCCGTCAATGCAGACATAGGGAAAAAATACTACGCATAATCAAAGACCCACTAGGTTTACTGGCCTAGGCAAAAATAAGGGCTTCCCGGCTAACCAAAAGGGTTCGGGCAAAATAAGGGATGAAAATGAAAAAATTTGTACACCCGGCAAGTCGAATACCTGAAAAGGCGGCTTGGGCAAAAATGGGTATCCCGGTGGACTGAAAACCCAAAAGGGTGGTCTAGGCAAAAATTAGGGATCAAAGCGTAAGACTATGTCTCATTGGATCACCTTGCATCTAGACTTCGGTATCAACTATCAAGCTCGGACGACACTAATCAATCTGATCTACCTTCAACCAAGTAGCAAAGTGATGAGATGCTCGAGGACATAAAGGCAATAGCAGAGTTGAAACCCAGTGGGATCATTCACATAGCTGTTTTGTTTAGTTTTTCACAAGTTGTATAAACTCTATTTGTTTGGCGGCGTTCTCTTACTAGGACGCCAGCCTCTTGTACAAAAACGCCTATTTACAGGCCAAACTTCAAAATCAATACAATTCATTTTCAAAGAAATTTCAAACTGTTTTTTTTCTTTATCTGTTTTGATTTGCAAAGAACGTCCAATGTTCATTTTTGATATATGCATTTGACATTAATTGCTGCTCATGAATATTTACATGCGAAACAAAAGACGATTACGGGTAACATCAGAAACAGGGGCAATAAAAATGGTCAAAACTATACAGTTGTTCTATCCACCAGGTACAAAGGTAGATTCAGCTGAAGAATATGGCTAGGATACCTTCACTCCCCGCAGAGTAAGACAATAATGATAGCTCTCCCCAGCTGAGACTTGCAACTGTGAATGAATCGGTAATATTCTCCCCAAACAGAGTTTATATACCATCAGCACTAAAAAGGCTTGATATCCCCGGCAGTCTTAATATTCCCCAACGGAATATAAGAATGATCCCCGGCAGGGTACAAGATATCCCCAGTGGAGTTAAAATTTTCCCAGCACAGTATGAAAAAGCTTCCCCAACGAAGTTGGGAGAATCATCCTCAGTAGACTCTGGAAGTTTATCCCTAGCGGAGTACAAAAATAAATCTCCCCAACCGAGTTCAAAGGATCATTCCCAGCAGAACTCAAAGGATTATCCCCATAAGAGTCTGAAAGGTTATTCCCAGAGAAGTCACAACTGAAGATCATCCCCAGAGGATTTCTTTCCTTTCACAAACAGGAATTCAATCCCCAATATGGTTCAATATCACTAGCAACGATAATTTATCCCGACGAAATTTATCAGTGGAATCTTCAGCAGAACATCTCTTCCCCACAGAGTAATCTCCTCATCAGTTTATTCCCCCAACGGAGTCATCCTCTCCTGCAGGTTTATTCTCTTCGTTCGCCATCCCCAGCGGAAACGAAGAATCCAGCTCCATTCTTCAGCAGCTATCCGGGAGTTATTTTCCCCAACTAGAAACATTACATTTCCATAAATCATGATACAGGAATATGCGCATCATACCACACAATCTCATTTATTTTGAGAGCATCATTGCTTGATATATATCATGCATTTCATACATCATGACATTGCATATGACTAACTCTTGACCTTTTCAGGGAAAGACGAATCAATAAACACCGTTGGCTACTTATATGACCTGGTAGTCCCCTCAAAAACTACATCTATTGAGGGCTGTTTCAACGGATTCCTCAGAAAGATGCTCTCACAAGTCTTTCGTCTGGTTCAGTTAAATCGATTCTAAGATTTTTCTGATTCTTATCCAGTCAAAGTTAATCCAAGACCTTCTCTGGTTCAGTCAGATCGACGCTAAGATCTCCCTGATTCTTATTCTAGTTGAAGATATTCCAAGACTTTCGTCTGGTTCAGTTAAATCGATTCTAAGATTTTTCTGATTCTTATCCGGCTAAAGTCAATCCAAGACCTTCTCTGGTTCAGTCAGATCGACGCTAAGATCTCCCTGATTCTTATTCCAGTTGAAGATATTCCAAGACTTTTGTCTGGTTCCGCTAAATTGATTCTAAGATTTTTCTGATTCTTATCCAGCCAAAGTCAATCCAAGACCTTCTCTGGTTCAGTCAGATTGATGCTAAGATCTCCCTGATTCTTATTCCAGTTGAAGATATTCCAAGACTTTTTTCTGGTTCAGCTAAATCGATTCTAAGATTTTTATGATTCTTATCCAGCCAAAGTCAATCCAAGACCTTTTCTGGTTCAGTCAGATCGACGCTAAGATCTCCCTGATTCTTATTCCAGTTGAAGATATTCCAAGACTTTCGTCTGGTTCAGTTAAATTGATTCTAAGATTTTTCTGATTCTTATCCGGTCAAAGTTAATCCAAGACCTTCTCTGGTTCAGTTAGATCGACATTAAGATCTCCTTGATTCTTATTCCAGTTGAAGATATTCCGAGACTTTTGTCTGGTTCAGTTAAATCGATTCTAAGATTTTTCTGATTCTTATCTAGTCAAAGTTAATCCAAGACCTTCTCTAGTTTAGTCAGATCGACGCTAAGATCTCCCTGATTCTTATTCCAGTCGAAGGTACTCCAAGACTTTCTCACCGGTTCAGATAAATCTCTCAACGGTTTATTCTGATTCATTTTCTGTTAAAATCAAGTTCATACCTCCTATCAACAATCTCCAAAGGGCATCTGTAAGCCCATTCCCGACATCACGATGCTGATACCACTTCATATGAGTGCAAATTTCTGGGCACTCTAGTGTTCAATCATCTTCCACCTTCGGATCACGAAAGGCACGAAAGCCAATCTATATCCTCAGGTTTAAGGAGATTGAACAGGGGCAGCTATTGTACCACAAAATTTGCCCTCTCATATTTCTCAAAACATTGCAAGAAAAATCTCCAAGTGGCTCAAGATTGCTCAAGAGTATGACAGTCAAGCTATCTCCTAAGGCAGTCAACCCCAAATTAGGGTTTTGTGTTGCATCAAGATCCTTGAGTCCAAATTACCTCAAATTATCTCTAATGTCCTAATATGTTCTCAAGGTCATCCGTGTCAAATTTCAACCCTTGCAGAGGAAGTTTGCTCAGTCAATTGCTCAAAGGGTCCAAAAATCGACTGTGCTAGGGCAAAAGTCAACTGTGACCTATAAATAGTCAAACTTCAAGATTTTTTGTCAACATTCTCATTTTGAAGGATATTTCATCATTTTATCAAGGGTTGATCATGATTCATCAAGGATTGCTCAAAATTCATCATGACTCAAAAAGTTGCTAAATTAGGGTTTTGTAGGAAAAGTCAACTCAACTTTGACCAAGCATAACTTTCTCATACTTTATGAGAAATGACCCATCCAAATCTCATTTTGAAGAGGATGAAATTTCCAACAATCCATTTTCATACCCCAAGATCAGAAAATGCATTCACAAGAAGTTATAAATTTGGACATTATAGGTCATTTTTTTAAAGTCAACAAAAACACCTTTTTTGCAAAAGCTTATAACCTGAGCATGGAATATAAAAATGAGATGAGACCAAAAGGGTTGGTTATAGGACATCTCAAGATTTCTAAAAAGTCCAAGAACACCTCCAAAAGTTCAAAATTGAAGAAGTTATGCATTGTTGAAGTTGGGCATTTTTGCAAAATTGCCAAAAGTCAACTATCCCTAAAACCTCAAATTTTGTCAAATGGGCCCATTCTTTTCCACTTGATTTGAGCTTTCATCATTGTCCACGTTTCCTAGCTTCATCCATGAGCCCGTATATTATTTTTATTATTTTATTTGATTTTTTATTGAATTATTTCATTTTTAATCAAATTAAATCATAAAAAATCCAAAGCTTTGATTACATGATATCTTTTGATTGTTTCAGGTTTTAATTGTCATCATAATCATCATCAAAATTCGTATCAAGCATATCATGTACAAAAAGATGGAGATTTGATAAATTTGGCAAGCTTTAAATGATGAATAAAATCAAATCATAAGGCATTGATTTAGAGAGATTTGATTCATGATTCTTGACCTAATACATTCCATGATACATATAGAAGGAAAAGGCACGAAATTGAGGGCTAGAGGCTGCAAGAACAAACCAAAGAAAACTTGAAAAAGTGGTAAAAAGTGCAAAACCAAAATCACACTTAGAGGCAAATTCAGAAGCCAAGAACGATCTCAATCGTTTCCTTGACAATCACTGAAGCAGAACCAACCCAAAGCCATTCTCCATACACGCTCAAAAGCTCTGTAAGTATCTCAGAAAACCGTCTTTCTTTTGAATTCGCAAATATTTATTCTTGCATCTTTTGTATAAACTATGGGCATATTCATAATCTTCATCAAATTTCCAAGCGTTCTGCATTAGCCAATTGTGTTTTTCTGGCCTAGATGAAGAACCCCCATAGCTAGGGTTCTTCGTTTGTGTTTTAGGGTTTTCTTTTTCAGGGGAAATCAAGACTCAAGAAGGGTATAGGTTTATTCAGGAAGCCCGGACGAACTCCACCATGTGCTTGGAACTGATTTTCATGGACTGGAATGGATTTTAGAGTGAGCCTACGCATTTAGTTGCGGATCTAAATCCGCAGGTAAAGTTACAGGGTTGGAAGGTCAGGGACAACAATGTGTCTCCCTCTGATTGGCCTGATTCAAACACGCGCGCCCTTTTTTATTTTTCTGGCATATTAATTCATTTTCTCATATTATCATTATTTTGTATATTATTAATAATTGAGACACATTGGCCTAGTGGCGAAGCAAGAAACACGAATACCATCAGGACCTGGGTTCGAATACCAGGTCCCCCATATGCTTTGTTATTTTTCCTCTTCATGTAATCAAGTGCAGATCCAGGTTTGTGGCATACAATGCGCCTCCATATCTCCAACATCCAGATGGCCAAAGGCCAGATCTGGTGCTCTAGAATGATGGTCCACCATGGGGTCCAATCAACATGCGCATAGGAGATCTCAAAAAGTCAAGCTAGGCCAATGTAATTGGGCCTCAAATTGCTATGCTGAACCCCCAAACAGGACCAAACCTCTAACTCTTTCTATTTCATATTTATTTTATTTATTTGTTTGTTTATATATTTTTATTATTAACTAACCAATCACATTTTTTTCTTTATAAAATTAAAACCACAAAAATATTTTCTTCATAAAATAAAATTTTAATTTTTATTATAAATACTAATTATATTAATTTAGTTTTAATTAGGATAACTTTAATATATTTTGTAAAATAGTTAAAATTAACTTAGACACAATTAGGTTTTTATTAACATTAATCAATTTTATTTTTCTTTCTTAAAATATCAAAAACCCAAAAATATTTATTTTTATTAATTTAATTTAATAATTAATTTAGGATAGTTTATTTCTTAATTCAAAAATAACCAAAAAAAATCTTTTTCTTTAATAACAAAGGGTCAAAACCCTAGAACTCACATTCGATTTAATTTCCCGCACGCGATCCATTTATATCATATTGTATTTGTTCTCGGAATGTAATAGATAATTAGGACTATCTTTACCGCTTTCCGCATTTAAATTTCAAAGGGTTGCTTTTGGCGATGTAAATACCCGACGCCTTGTAATTTACTTTCCGCAATTTAATTTCCGCAACTTATAAACGGTTAGATGTTTGATAATAGGGATGCATGACAAGAATGAATGTTTAACCTAAAATCAACATAGATAACCATTGACATGTACGAAGACAAAATAACTGAAAACAACACACCCTCACATGCGCACTCTTAGGGTACACCCCACTTGGTTGCTTTTGTACGCGGTCATTGAGTATAGGTTGTTTTAGAGGTTGCCCTCTTGTCCAAAGATCATAGTCGCCTCGAAACGGTTGCCTCGGATATTGATGCCTCAAAACAAATGATCTAAGACATTAGGGTTACCGCTAAGGCATCCTAACATTGCTTTGGTGACCGTAAGTCCCTAAATTCGAATTGACCCTTAAACTCCAACGACGGTGCTACCTACTCATCAATAGTAGGATAGCATTGTTTAAAGGAAAATTGCATAGAATGATTCCTTTTTCGAGTTTGTAGATTGTTCTTAGATACTTTCTCTTTCAAAACAAAACAAAATTTTCACACTTACACTCCTTTTCAAACAAAGACTTTTTTTCAAACCCACAAACACAAAGAAAGAAAATTTTTGAAAACAATATGAGAAAGTACCTAAGAGCCCGTGGATAACCATAGATAGAAAGGGTGCTAACACCTGCCCTTTTTATAATCTACCCCCCGAACCCGAGAAATATCTCGAAAAAGGAATTTTTCTGTGCTTTTTTCCTTTCCTTGTTGGTTAAAATAAAAGACGGTGGCAACTCTTGCTTACCGCGACATTTTGCAAAAACAAACGCAAAACGCAAACCAGCACACCAAAAAACAGTCAGTTCTCCCCCACCGTATCACAATACCTCTGTAGACCTTCTGTTCTACCTTTTTACTTACCTCTTCTTTTTCTAGAATGCACGTGGGATGCTTTGGAATCCTTGAGGGCTTACATTCTGAGAGATCAAATTTCTTCATAAGTTCTCTGACATATTTGCTCTGATGAATGTAAGTTCCTTCTGGAGTTTGATTTATTTGAATGCCCAGAAAGAATTTTAGTTCCCCCATTAGGCTCATCTCAAACTCTCTCTGCATACATTTAGCAAACTCTCTTCCCAAAGAGGGTTTAGTGGATCCAAATATGATGTCATCAACATAAATATGACACACTAATATGTCATTCTTAACTGTCTTACAGAACAAGGTTGTGTCCACTTTCCCTCTGGTGAATTCCTTTTCTAACAGGTAGTTACTTATTCTTTCATACCAAGCTCTGGGAGCTTGTTTCAGACCATAGAGTGACTTCTTTAGTTTGAAAACATATTCTGGATTTTTGGAACTTTCAAAACCAGGGGGTTGGTGCACATATACCTCTTCTTCTATATAGCCATTTAAGAATGTACTTTTGACATGATACAGAGTGATGCCTTTATTAACAGCAAATGATATTAAAAGTCTGGTAGATTCTAACCTGGCGACTGGAGCAAAGTTTTCTGTATAGTCTATCCCCTTTTGCTGACTATAACCTTGTGCTACCAACCGTGCTTTGTTTCTGATGACTTCACCTTGCTCGTTCAGTTTGTTTCTGAACACCCATTTTGTACCAATGACGTTGAATCCTTTTGGTTTAGGAACCAGATCCCATACGTCATTTCTGGTTAATTGATTTAGCTCCTCTTGCATTTCCAGAATCCAGTTATTGTCCAGAAGTGCTTCATCAGTTTTTATTGGTTCAATCAGAGAAACCAGTCCCATGAAGGATTCTTCATAGTTTCTGAAAGTAGATCTTGTTCTGATTGGATCTTCCTTCCTTCCCAAAATTGTATCTTCTGGGTGATCAATGCTTCATCTGGATGGTCTTTTCTGGAGTTGATCTACAGAAGGTGCTGGATTGCTTGTAGTGACTCTTTCTGATGTTGAGGGTGTGTCTCTATTGAGAGCCTCTGATGAGTTGTCTTCAGTACCTGTGAGTTCAACTTCCATACCTGTAAGGAATTCATTCTGCTTTGACTTTTTAGAGTCAAGCTTATCATCAAACCTAACACTGATTGACTCTTCAATAATCTGTGTTTCTGTATTGTATACTCTGTACC
The DNA here is from genome assembly GCA_948472305.1 of Vicia faba. Lineage (NCBI taxonomy): Eukaryota > Viridiplantae > Streptophyta > Magnoliopsida > Fabales > Fabaceae > Vicia > Vicia faba. The sequence continues at coordinate 35,674,924 of OX451735.1, read as the reverse complement.
CTCTTGAGCGTTCAGAGTATCCTAACATAATACACTTTTGTGCTTTATAGTCAAACTTGTTCAAATAATTTTTTGTATTCAAAATAAAACATGTACATCCAAATGGATGAAAATAAGAAATGTTGGGCTTTCTATTCTTCCATAATTCATATGGAGTCTTTTCCAGAATAGGTCTTATGGAGATTCTATTATGAATGTAACACGCTGTGTTTATTGCCTCTGCCCAGAAGATCTTAGCAACGTTAGTCTCGTTGATCATGGTTCTGGCTATTTCTTGCAATGTTATGTTCTTTCGTTCTACAACTCCATTTTGCTGGGGAGTTCTAGGACAAGAGAAATGATGCATAATTCCTTTTTCATTAAAGAATAATTCAAAATCTTTATTTTCAAACTCTCCACCATGATCACTTCTGACTTTGACGATTCTAAGATCCTTTTAATTCTGAACTTGGTTGCAGAAGGTAACAAACACAGAGTGTGACTCGTCCTTGTGTCTTAAGAACTTTACCCATGTCCATATGCTATAGTCATCTATGATTACTAACCCATACTTCTTGCCACTGACTGAAGCAGTTTTTACTGGTCCAAATAAGTCAATGTGCAGAAGTTCTAATGGCTTAGAGGTGGAAACAACATTTTTGGATTTGAAAGCAGGTTTTGCAAACTTGCCTTTCTGACATGCTTCACACAGAGCATCTGAATTGAACTTCAAGTTAGGAAGTCCTCTGACCAGATTGAGTTTTTTAATCAGAGATATTCTTCTCATACTAACATGTCCCAATCTTCTGTGCCAGATCTATTGCTCGTTGTTAACAGACAATAGACATTTTACATTCTGACTTTTCAGTTCAGAAAGTTTTATTTTATAAATGTTGTTTTTCCTCTTTCCATTAAATAAGATAGTCCCATCTTTCTGACTAACAGCTTTGCATGAATTTTGATTGAAGATTATATCATAACCGTTATCACTTAATTGACTTATGGATAACAAGTTATGCATTAATCCATCAACTAATAAAACATTACTTATAGAGGGTAGATTTCCATTACCTACTGTTCCAGAGCCAATGATCTTTCCTCTCTGATTGCCTCTAAAGCCCACGTGGCCTTCAGGCTTAAGTTTCAGGCTTTGGAACATATGCCTTCTTCCCGTCATGTGTCGTGAGCAGCCAGAGTCCAGGTGTGATACGGTGGGAGAACTGACTTGAGGTTTTGCGTTTGTTTTCGCAAATGTTTCGGTTTAGCAAGAGTCGCCACCGACTTTTTATTTTATCCTAAGGAAAGGTTAAAAAGCACAGGAAAAACCTTTGAGATGTTTTCTTGGGTTCGGGGAGTAGATTATAGGAAGGGAAGGTATTAGCATCCTTTCTATCCATGGTTATCCATGGGCTCTTAGTTACTTGCTTAGATCACTTGCTTTGCATTTTCAATTGTTTGAAATGGTGCTTTGTGTGTGTGGTTTTGAAAATGTTTTGAAAAAGATGCCTTGTCTAGGAAACCATTGTAACAATTCTTTACTCGAATGTTTTACAAAGGTGTTTGTCTTTTTGAAAAGATGTTTCAATGTTTTTTGAAAGTTGCTTTGAAAGTTGTGTTGTGATGTGTATTTTGAAAAAAGGCAAGGATTGTTTTGCAAGTTTGGTCAAGTAACCAAGAGCCATCTACCCTAAATTTCTCAAAGATTTTTCCTATGTTTTAACCCTTTTAACAGTATTGTTCCACCATTGTATTTGGTGGACAATCTTGTGTTAGGATGTTAACGGGACGGGCGCGGGTCATCGTTTAGACCATGAATGCAATAGTGCCAAGTATCTTTGGCATTTTTTCTCAAGGGACTTGATCATTTTGTTTAGGCAACTTGATAGCGTCATCGAGGGACTATGATCATTTGATTTGTTTTTGTTTTGCCAAAGTACTTGACATGCAAACATGGCCCATTTTTTGAAGGCAACAAGTGGAGTAACTCTAGGGGTACAAGTGTGCATTTTGTTTGTTTTTCATGCATGTTTATCTTGAATTAGGTCAAGCTACTTGTTAATTGATTTTTTGCATACGAACCCTAAGTATATCATGGCATAATTTGAAAGCTTTTAAATGCGGAGAATTTAAAGTCTTAAATTATTACAACATGATTATGGGGATGAGGATACAAGTTTGAATTTGGGGGATATTTGACAAGGAAATAAAATCTAAGTTATTACAACCATATCGAAAGTATAGGATACAAATATTTAATTGTACAATATTTAAGTGAATACAATAAATATACAAAATGTATTATGCACAAAAATGATTTTTGTTATGTATGTAAAAAGGTTTTCATGTTTGAAGTATAAACAAAATAAGAAAAAGTCATTTTTTGATTATTTTTATGGTTTAGGGAAAAACCCTAATTTTCAAGTAAATAGTATTTATTTATTAATTATGTACAATATTTGTTAATTATATACAAAAAATAAAAAGTATATTGTAAAAAAAAGTATTTTTAGTGTCATATATTAATAAAAATAAAAATTTATTATTTTCATATTTTTATCCTAAGTATTCTAATAAATATAATATACAAGTATTTATATATATATTTACTAAACCTATTAAATATAAAAAGATAAAATTAATTATTTATGTATATGAAAAAAATGTATATTTAAGAAAATATTTTCAAGGTGTAAATAAAAATAATAACTGAAAATAAATATAATGTTTATATTTTTTTTTAGGGTTTTAGTAAAAAGTATTATATTTATTTACATATATATGCTAAATAAAACAAATAAATGCCAAATAAAATGCAAAAATGTATGGAAAAATATTTTTTATATTTTTTATATTCGTACAAAAAATATGGAGTCAGAATCAAAAAAGAAAAATGCAAAATGACAATTATTTCACACAATGGGCCAGGGGGTGTAAATTGAAAAAAGGGGTGTAAACAACAAGCTGACTCAGGCCCAGCCCAAGCCAGCTTTGTCTTCAACCTCCAGCAACGTTCAAACAGAAAACGCACGCGCCTCCTATGCAATCATCATCTCCTGATTCTTTGACATTTAACAAAAACTCATAACACCAATAATGTAGAGCATCAAAAGACGAATTCAAACATATAAAATACTTGACCTAACTCTAAGAAACCAAGGAGAATTTCTTCACCCCCAATTTCTGACTTAATTTTTCTTCAATGTTCATGGCCAAAATTCTCACAGCATGCTTAATATAAATGAAAAGTAAATACATGGATGGCTTCAGGGCTATGAGTAGAACATGTTTCATTCACAAGCCTAAGCTTAATCATGCCTGGATAGAGAGATAGAAGTCCATGGTTTTACCTGTTTCAGCTTGAGTCGTGTACAGCAATGTGGCCAACTTCAATGGAGTTTGAGCTTTTGTACAGCTTGCCTGAAGTCTAAGGATGCTTCCCAAGTACCTAGCTTGCTTTGAAACTCTCTGAATCGTGCTATGGAAGTTCACCTGCAAAACTGAAAAGTGAAAATGGCAACAGAGGTTAGGGATGTTACAGTTTGTATTTACGGCTTGGGATAGTTTGTGTGGATGATATGGAATGTGTTTGAAAGGTTTTTAGCCAAAGTGCACGAGTGGATTGAGTTGTGGAAGTCAAACTGCAACAGATGCCCTGTTTTTGCAGCAAGATGGTGTTTTGATGTATGAGGAGGTTTGAGAGGTGGTTGATTCGTGCCTTAGGTCTGTTTTGGTGTATGGAAGATGTGTATAAAGTTTTCTTTAGCTTATGCTTGCAGGAAATGAGAGATGTGTAAGATTTGCAATCTTTCTTATTTTTGAAGTAAGAAAGTTCAAGTTGTGATATAGGCATGTCCAATGCTCTCAAGCATGCTGCACACTTTGCTCTTGATCAGTGGGATTTGTGTACAAATTCTTGCCTCAAAGATCAGGCCCATGCCTCTTGGATTTGGTATTTGACATAAAGCACTACTTTTCAAAAATGGCAAGTTTGCTTTTTCTACTTAAGGGATAATTCTATGTGTAATGACCAAATGCACAAAACAATGCTTGAACACAATGGTTAGGCATTTAATTATTGAGTGTAAATAGGTTTAGAGGCCTGCAAGATAGCATAAACCATGCTGATTTGAAAAATGCCAATGTTATGAACATGCTTTGGCCAAGAACAAAAGTGAATTTTGCCCATCTTTGCAAATTCGATTCTCTCTAACCACAAGGGTGTTTGAGAAGTTCTTGGATAATTTGGAAAGCTTGGAATGTTTACTACAATCCATCTTTGTAATGAAAATTGAAACTCCAAGTGGAACCATGTGAAAAGTGGCCAAGAAGTTGGACAAAAATCCTGCCTAAAATAGGTCAAAATTTCTCCAAGTTAAAAATGTTTTGCACCCTTGTTCCAAAAATCATAACTTGAGCTACAAGATTCATTTCAGAAAACTTTGTGAATCAAAGTTGTAGATTTTGCAATGGAATACAACTTTCATGTTTCAAGTTTTGTTTGAATCCATTTGCATCTTGGTGAAAAAATGGGACAAAGTTAGGAAAAAATAAGGAAGTTTCATAACTTAGAAAAAATTCTAAGTTATGAAATTTTCTCATTTTAAACCCTAATTTGCAAATTTGGATTCCTTGATGAAAAAGTTTCATAATTTGACATGTCTTGATGAAAAATGAATCTTGGCACTTGATTTTGACCAAAAAGTCAAAGTTTGACTTTTCAGTACACAATCAAGTTTTGATCAGTTGACTGAAAAATTCATCTGTACATCCTATGCATTTGGGATCTTTTGAACTTGTTGAATGGGTCAAGACAATGCCATTGAATCCTTGGGTCCATGTGTGAGCTTGATTTGCCACTGGTTAGGTCAAACAGTCAAAAATTGCCTTTGTGCAGTCAAAACCCTAAAAATGACCATTTTGCCCTTTTGGTGATCTGATCAAATTTCTTGTGGAATTGTGATCCAAACTTGACCAAATGATTCATATGAGTTCATTATGTTGATGTGGGTCAAATTTCATGAGGTTTGACTGTCAATTGGCCACAGTTGACTTTTTCCCCAATACAGCTGATTTTAGGTCAACTGTCCAATTGACTGGGCAAAAATTGGAATCAAGGCTTGAAACTTGGTATGGATAAACTTGTGAGTCCAACATGAAGCATGAAAGTCATTTTGGCACTTTAGGTTAAAACATCCTTGTGCAAACTCAAACCCTAATTTGGGTCAACAGTGCAAGGAGGGGTCTTAAGCAGAGCAAACCCTAATTTGATTTTGAGTTCCAAGAGTCTTGTGATGAGAAAATGTTGATGAAATGAGAGGGAAAATTTTGGGGTACAACAGTTGCCCCTGTTCAATCTTCTTGAACCTGAAGAGTTAGATTGGCAAGTTTGCCTTTCACGACTCGAGGGTAAAAGGAGATTGGACACTAGAGTGCCCTTAAATTTGCACTCGTCAAAACATGGATGCGGGAATGGGCTTAGAGATGCCATTTGGGTATGGGCTTAAAGATGCCATCTGAAGGGGAGACAGAATCTTGTCGGGGATGGGCTTAAAGATGCCATCTGGAATGTTTGTTGAACTGTATGTCATTGAAGTTGAAGCTCAATAATCTTATCCTGAAAAGGGTAAAATATTAGTTGAAACACAAAGTTATGTTGCATGAAATGTATGATGCAATATATGTTATATCAATGTTTATGATATGAATGTAATGATTACACATGTAAGCTGATGAGTTGTCTTGCTGAGGATAGATGAATCTTGGATAGCCGGAGATAATAGATCCTTGACTGCTGCCGGGGAAAGTGAATCCTTGACTGCTGCAGGGGATTGCAAGAATCTTTGGATCGTTGAAAATGAGAAGTCCTGGGACCACTGTTGGGGACTCGGGAGCTTGGGTTGTATGCCACTTTGAGAATGAGAATCTTCATTCTGTTGGGAGTATCAGGAGCTTGGGTTGTATGACAATCTACTAGGGTTTCAAGGATGAGAATCTTCATTCTGTTAAGGATCAGAAATTGGGAGTATACCAATCTTCTGAGGTTTCAAGGATGAGAGTCTTCATTCTGTTAAGGGTCAGAAACTGGGAGTATACCAATCTTCTGAGGTTTCAAGGATGAGAGTCTTCATTCTGTTAAGGGTCAGAAACTGGGAGTATACCAATCTTCTGATGTTTTAAGGATGAGAGTCTTCATTCTGTTAAGGGTCAGAAACTGGGAGTATACCAATCTTCCGATGTTTTAAGGATGAGAGTCTTCATTCTGTTAAGGGTCAGAAACTGGGGGTATACCAATCTTCTGAGGTTTCAAGGATGAGAGTCTTCATTCTGTTAAGGGTCAGAAACTAGGAGTATACCAATCTTCTGAGGTTTCAAGGATGAGAGTCTTCATTCTGTTAGAGAAACAGATTTTTAGGAGCTTCAAATGTCCGTTATCCTGTTGGTGGTAGCAACATCCAGCAGGTGATGAAGCAAATTTTGAACGACCTTGAATCCCAGCAGGTGATGAAGGAATTTTGATGATGACCGCAACTTCCAGCATGTGATGAAGGAAATTTTGAACGCTCCTGAAATTTGAAATGTAATTTATTTTGGAGAATAAATCCTTGACAAATGTTGGGGAAATAAACCCATGACTGCAGTTGGGGATTGAAAATCCTTGGTGACTTGTGGAGAATGAGAATTATGACGATCTCTACTGGGGAGTTCAGAACCTGGGAGACTCATGCTGGAGAAGCAAGATTGAGAATCTTCAATCTGATGGGAAGTATCTCTGTGGGGGAGAATGTTTACTAATCTGGTTCCGCTGGGGATTGATAGTTGGAAGTTTTAGCTCAGCTGGGGATTAACAGTTTTGACTTTACTGGGGATAGGATTTTCAGATTTTTAGGGCTCCACTGGGGATACTGAAACTTAACTCTGAGGGGAATTAAGTTCTGGAAGGCTCTCTTAGCTGGGGAAATTAGTTTTGAGAAAGCTTTCGTTCTGCTGAGGATCCTGAAGCTTAACTCTGTTTGGGGAATTAAGTTCTGGATTTTAACCTTGTTGAGGAATTTGGAGTTTAGAACCGCTGAGGATTCCTTCTGAAAGGGCATCAAGATATCTATTTGTACCTTTAAACTATCTGCAATCATCTTTCTTTATTTGTAAGAGAATGATTATGTTCAAATGCATATGCCTATTTAACAAAACATTGGACGTTTCTCAAATAAAACATAAGTGTAAAAAACAAGAGGAGGACAAAGCAAATTTATGTATTTGGAAAAGTGTTTGTATTAACTTTTTATGAGTATCTTTGTACAAAGGAGACAGACATCCTAGTAAGAGGATGTTGTCGTAAAAATTGAAAATTTTATACAAAAGAAAGATGGCTATGTGAAACAATTTCATGGGATTCCATTCTGTTATAGCCTTCACAACTCTGAATATCTTGTCCATTTAATGCTCCGTCCGCCGATGACTGGATTGATCAGAATCTCGGAGCTTGTTGATGAAGAGATTGTTTTTAAAGTGATCCGTCGAGACATAGTCATACGCTTTAATTCCCTAACTTTTGCCTGGATCGCCCTTTCGGGTTTTCAATCCACTGGGAAACCCTTTTTTGCCCAAGCCGCCCTTTCGGGTTTTCAACTTGCCGGGTGTACAGATTTTTTTGTTTTATCCCTAATTTTTGCCTGAACCACCCTTTCGGGTTTTCGGTTCACCGGGATGCCCATTTTTGCCCAAGTCGCCCTTTCGGGTTTTCAACTTGTCGGGTCGTTTTATGCGTAGTATCTTTTGACTATGTCTGCGTTCGCAGGGTGTGGCAAATCGTCTCCGTCCATGGTGGTTAGAATCATTGCACCACCTGAAAATATGCTCTTGATTATAAATGGTCCTTCGTAAGTAGGAGTCCATTTGCCCCTGGGATCACTTTGCGGTAAGATGATCCGCTTGATTACAAGATCTCTGACTTGATATACTTGACGTCTGACTTTCTTGTTGAAAGCCTTAATCATCCATTTTTGGTACGTCTGACCATGGCAAACAGCAGTGAGTCGCTTCTCATCGATCAAATTGAGTTGATCAAGTCGGGTCTGAATCCAATCGTCTTCACTCAACCCAGCGTCCTTCATAATCCTTAAAGAAGGAATCTGAACTTCCATGGGTAGGACAGCTTCCATGCCATATACCAAAGAAAATGGGGTTTCCCCTGTTGAAGTACGTGCCGTGGTACGGTATCCATGCAGAGCAAACGGTAACATCTCATGCCAGTCCTTATAGGTAACTGTCATTTTCTAAATGATCTTCTTGATGTTTTTGTTCGCAGCTTCAACAGCACCGTTCATCTTCGGCCGATAGGGAGATGAACTGTGATGGTAAATCTTTAACTGTTCGCATAGAGCGGTGATCATAGTATTGTTCAGATTAGTACCATTGTCTGTGATGATCCTGTCGGGGACACCATACCGGCATATGAGGTTCTGTTTGATGAAGCGGGCAACCACATTTTTTGTAACAGAGGCGAAGGAAGTTGCTTCAACCCACTTGGTGAAATAGTCAATAGCGACCAAGATGAAGCGATGTCCATTGGATGCCGTTGGCTTGATCTCTCCAATCATGTCGATGCCCCACATTCCGAATGGCCAAGGAGCTGTCAGAACGTTGAGAGGAACAGGAGGAATATGAATCTTATCGGCATAGACCTGACATTTGTGGCAAGTACGGGAATGTTGATGGAAATCAGCTTCCATGGTAGACCAGTAATAGCCTGCCCTTAGAATTTTCTTAGCCATCGTATGTCAACTCAAGTGGGTGCCAAATGTGTCGTTGTGCATCTCAGTCATGATCAACTCTGCTTCATATTTGTCTACACATTGGAGTAAAACACAATCATGGCTGCATTTATAGAGGATGTCGTTGCTCAGGAAGAACTTGGCAGCAAATCTCCTTAGGAACTTCTTGTCATTTACGGAAGCTCCTTCGGGATATTCTCTAGTCTGGAGATACCTTTTGATTTCATGAAACCAGGGTTGTTTCACTACTTCTTCCGTATTAATCTCGTGACAATGCGCAGGTTCATCCATTCGCTCGATGGTGATTTGGGGAGCCTCGTTATCCCAGTTGAGTTTAAACATGGAGGACATTGTTGCCAGAGCATCTGCAAGCTGATTTTCTTCTCGCGGGAAGTGCTCGAAGGTGATCTGCTCGAAATGAGGCAGCAATGTCAAAATATGTTCTTTGTATGGGATAAGATTAGGATGTTTGGTGTCCCACTCTCCTTTGATTTGACTGATAACCAAAGCCGAGTCCCCAAATACAATCAAAGATTTGATCCCCAAGTCTATAGCAACCTTGAGACCAAAGATGCAAGCTTCATATTCGGCCATGTTGTTGGTACAGCTGAAACAAAGTCGGGCCGTGAAAGGTGTATGGAAACCTTCTGGAGAAATGAGTACTGCACCGATACCGTTTCCAAGTGCATTTGAAGCACCATCAAAGTACAGGGTCCATCGGGATCCTTGTTCAGGTCCGTCATACGGTCCGTTACCTTCAATGTTGTCCAAAGTCATGATGTCCTCGTCTGGGAAGTCGAATCTCATGGATTGATAATCTTCGATAGCTTGATGATCTAGATGGTCAGCTAGTACACTCCCTTTTATAGCTTTTTGGGTAGTATACTGGATGTAATACTCAGTCAGAATCATTTGCCATCTAGAAATTCTTCCAGATAAAGCAGGCTTCTCGAAGATATACTTGATCGGGTCCATTTTGGAGATCAGCAAAGTGGTATGAGTCAACATATACTGCCTTAGTCGGCGAGCAGCCCATACCAAAGCGCAGCAAGTTTTCTCGAGCAGTGAGTAGCGAGTCTCACAGTCGGTAAACTTTTTGCTAAGGTAATAAATGGCACGCTCTTTTCGACCAGACTCGTCATGTTGGCCCAGTACGCACCCCATTGAGTTGTCTAAAACAGTCAGATACATGATCAGCGGCCTTCCTTCGACGGATGGCATCAGAATAGGAGGTTCTAGCAAATACTCCTTGATTTTATCAAAAGCAATTTGATAGTCATCATTCCATTCGACTACCTGATCTTTCTTTAATAGTTTGAAAATTGGCTCACAAGTAGACGTTAGATGAGAGATGAATCTGACAATATAGTTCAAGCGTCCCAAGAACCCTCTAACCTCCTTTTCAGTACGGGGGGCAGGCATTTCTTGTATAGCTTTTACTTTTGCTGGATCGACCTCAATGCCTTTGTTGCTGATAATAAATACCAGAAGCTTACCAGACCTAACTCCAAAAGTGCACTTACTTGGATTCAGCCTGAGTTTGTACTCCTTCAACCTGGCAAACAGCTTCTGCAAATGTTCAAGGTGTTCCTCCTCCGTTTGTGATCGAGCTATCATATTGTCTACGTAAACTTCGATCTCATGATGTATCATATCATGAAACAAAGCTACCATGGCGCGTTGATAAGTTGCCCCTGCGTTCTTCAGTCCGAACGGCATCACCTTGTAGCAGAAGGTACCCCATTGTGTAACAAAGGTTGTTTTCTCCATGTCCTCGAGGGCCATTTTGATTTGGTTGTAGCCCGAGAATCCGTCCATGAAGGAAAACACCTTGTGCTGAGCCGTGTTGTCAATCAAAATGTTGATATGCGGTAGCGGAAAATCATCTTTAGGGCTGGCCCTGTTCAAATCCCGGTAGTCCACACACATTCTGACCTTTCCGTCTTTTTTGGGAACTGGCACAATGTTAGCAACCCATTGTGGATAGGATGTGACGGCCAGAAAACCAGCGTTGAATTGCTTCATTACTTCAGCTTTAATCTTCTCAGACATGTCGGGCCTCATTCGGCTGACTTTTTGCTTGATCGGTGGACAGTCTTCTCTTGTAGGGAGACGATGAACCACGATGTCTATGTCTAACCCTGGCATGTCTTCATAAGACCAGGCGAAGATTTCAACGTATTCATTTAACAGTTGTATTAAGCGCTCCTTGACACTTGGTTCCAGATTGGCACCCACTTGTACTTCTTTCCTGTCTTCCTCTGTTCCTAAGTTGACGGTTTCCAACAACTCTTCATGAGGCAAGATGGCCCTCTCTTCTTGTTGTAGAAGTCTGGCTAGCTCTCCCGGTACTTCACAATCTTCGTCATCTTCGTACTCAGCCTGATTGACCAAATCTTCAGAGTTATTGAAGGATGCAACAGAATAGTCACCCATGGAATCCGGAGTGGATGGGTACCTGCATTTGTGAGTGTGGGTGTGTGTAAGGGATAGCCATCCTTAAACAAACAAAAATGCAATAGGAAAGAAAATGAACACAGTAGTTTATAAATGAAAAACGTCCAATGAATCATTAAACATGGCATATGATTTATGAAGAGAATCAAAACCCTTACAAATGGACCTACATGCCCCGGGCAAGGCATGAGGTGAAAAATAGTGTGCAGATTGTTTAAGAGTAATTATTACAGACCAACAGAAAATGTTCGAATGATATATTACTGATTGATGAAAGTAATGGGAACAAAGTCTTTCGCCTCCCAGTTGTGCAGTCCCCCTTCAATGGTTGGGAAGATCCAATCTTAAATGTTACCCTCTTCGTCTTCCTCTTCCAAAGCATTGACTCCATGAGGAGAAATCTTGATGGGTGTCTTTTTAATTTTTTAGCGACGCATAGCCTTTTGCCCCGCAGCGGTGAACCCTAACCCAAACTTGTCTGCCTTGTGGGGAAACTCAGGCAACTGACCCCATGTTGAGTTCTTTCCCTCCTTCATTGCAGCCTTTGCGTCTTTCAGAGATGCCATCCTGGCCACCTGCTTGGGTACTTCAGCTACTGCCTTTGCTACAGCCACCTCGGGAGAAACTTCCTCAAAGTGTTGAAAGGGTGTTTCAATGAATTCGCCATCCACTTCCACATACCGAAAGGAGTTCAGATGACTGATCATGTACTCCTTCTCACCGTGTACAGTTATGATTTTTCCCTTAACAGGGTATTTCAGCATCTGATGTAGAGAGGAAGTGACGGCCCCAGCATTATGAATCCACGACCTTCCTAGCAAGCAAGAGTAGGATGGGCGGATGTCCATTACATAGAATGTTGAGTGGAACACCTCAGTGCCTACCTTGATGGGAATGTCGACCTCTCCATGCACCATTCTTTTAGACCCGTTAAAGGCCCTGACAATGATATTACTTGGTTTCAGCTCCAAGCCTTCACAATCCAACCGATCCAGAGCTTTCTTAGGCAGCACATTTAGAGAAGAACCAGTATCGACCAAGACATGGGCGAGAGTGGTTCCTCGGCATTCAACTGACACATGCAATGCGTCATTGTGCTTTCTTCCCTTCGGAGTCAGGTCAGCATCAGAGAAACCTAGGTCGTTGTCGGCGGTAAGGCTGGCTACACAATCCTTGAATTGATCGCCTGAGGTTTCCTGGGGCACATGGGCTGTATTTAAAAACCTTATCAAGGCTTTGGCATGAGCCTCCGAACAAAGCAGCAATGCTAACATGGATATCTTCGAGGGAGTTTACCCCAGTTGCTCCACCACGTCATAATCACTCTTCTTAATTATTTTCAGAATCTCCTCCATTTCTTTCTTAGAGGTTTCGAGGATGACCAAGGGTTAAGCCCTCGTCCTGATGAGCTCTTCTTGGACCCCTTTCCCCTTATCAGCAGAAGTAGGAGGGACAACCACAGGAGTAACAGCTTCTTCAATCAACGGAGTTCTTGGAGAAAGTTTTATCGGTGTAGGAGTAACCTTGGCAGTAGCTGAGGGTCCAAAGATTGCTTTTGGAGGGGCAATATATGGAGAGAAAATTCTCCCACTTCGGGTAATCTTGCTCGTACCGGCAATGTTTCCAATGTCGGTAGTTTCTTCGTCAGAGCTCTCTTCAGTTATCTCAATTTGTTTAACACCGTGGTAGTAGATTTCTCCACCATAATTCCACGGTATCGATTTGTCAGATTTGTAGGGGACTGGCCCAGGCATGGTTATTTTCAGAGGTGCAATCTTCGGAACTGATGTAATCTTAACAGGACTTTTGGGGACCTTGGAAAGATTGGCGGAAATGGTGATTATTGAAACTTCCTTGATAGGAGTTGGAGTAGCAGGGATCTTTTCGAAAAGAATTTGTTGGTTGTCCATTAGGCCTTGGATGCCTATCTTCAGCAATGGACAGTCAGTTGGTAGGGAGGAACAACAGTAGCAATCTTCTTTACAACCTGGGAAAGTCCCAGCCTTCAACAGATTCAAGTTGATTGTCAATAATGGAGTTACCAGATCATCAACAGCAGAAACATACAGATCTTTTTCAACAGCATGAACATGATGGCCATGCTTTGGCATCGAAGCGGATATTACGTTCGGCTTCGCGGGGGCGTCGAACTCAACCTCTTTTGCGTCTATCAAGTCTTGAATTTTATTCTTTAGCGCCCAACAATTGTTGGTGTCATGTCCGGCGCTGTCAGAATGATAGGCACATTTGGCATTGGCATGATAGTATGGAGATGTAGTGTTAGGGTTTTTCGGTGCCTCCTTTAAACCAGTCAGATTCAACTTCAACAAATGGGGAAGAACTTGTGCAGGCGTCAAATTGATGCGAGTGAACTGCCGTTGTGGCCGTTCTACCCGTTGCTGGCTAGGTCTAGACTGATTGGTACGAGGCTGATCATTTGACGAATTTTGAATCATCACGGCCCCTACAGTCGGCTGGCGCTCAGTTCTCCCCAATCCTTTCTGAGAGTACATAACAGCTTCCTCCTTCTTGGCTGGAAATGGCTTTTTAACAGTTGTAGATGCAGAGGCATCCCTTTGAATCTTCCCACTCTTAATACCAGCTTCCACCCGCTCGCCAGTCAGAATCAATTCAGTAAACCCTGTGGAAGAGCTCCCGATCAAATGGTTAAAGAAAGGGCCAGATAGGGTCCCCAAGAACATATCAACTAGCTCCCTATCTGAAAGCGGTGGTTGTACTCTTCCGGCGAAGTCGCGCCATTTCTGGGCATATTCTTTGAATCCCTCATTTGAGGCCATCCCCATACTTTGTAACTGAGTACGGGTCGGTGCCAAGTCAGCGTTATATTGATATTGGCGATAAAAGGCAGCTGCCAAATCCTCCCAACTATGCACTTCTGACCTCTCAAGCTGGTAAAACTAATCTAACTGTGTACCAGACAGGCTATCCTGGAAGAAGTGTACCCAAAGATTTCTATCGGATGAGTGAGGTTGAATTCTTCTGACATATGACCTCAGGTGCATCTTCGGGCAAGACAGACCGTCGTATTTTGCAAAAGTTGGCACCTTAAACTTTTGAGGGATCACAATCCCAGCAATCAATCCCAATTCTTCAAAATCTAGCCCGGGAACCCTTTGCAGCTCCATGGCTGCCAGTCTATCCTCCAGGTTTTTATATTTGTCGTTCGCTGGCGGGTATTGCTGCTTTGAATAATCTTCATCTTCCTCAACCTCTTCCTCTTCAGCCTCGGACTCAGAAGGTAATGCAGCCCCTTTTCCTTTGTCGGTCCCCTCATCAGATGTGGAGGGGAATTCAAGAACTCTCCTAGCTTCATTCTCAAATCTTCTTCCCAGTGTAGCTACCCCAACTCTTTTCTTCTTCTTTTTTCCTTTTTCTTGCTCTTTATTCCCTAGCAGTGCTTTAAGATCCTCCTGACCCTTTTCTAAGGTCATAAGGAGCTGTTGAAACTGTGAGTTTTGTGCCTGCAGATCTTTGACTGTCTGGTCAAGATCCATCTTACTGAAATAAACAGCAGAAAGATAAGGAAACCTGGTGTGAAGACCTGCTTATGCATATGATGAATGATATGTTTATTCATGCAATGCATTCAAGGATTTAGAAATTCAAAGTTGTTGCAAACAAAAAGAACACACGTCATATTAATAAGAAGAAATTTGTCAGTACATAAATGCCCCATGGGCCAAATATTACAAAAACTTCTTAAGGTAAAAAGACGTTGCGCATCCTCTTTGGTGCAATGTAAGTGTTGAGGGTCTCCTCCTCGTGAGGTCGGCGGGTAAGCTCCAAAACCTTCTTCTCACTGGCGTAGAAGCTGGCTTCAAAAGTATCCCTTTCTTCTTTGAGTTGGATCCAACTCTTCTGCATTTCCTCCCATGATGTTGGCATGTCAGTATGTAGGATGGTGTATGGAACCTCTCCTTCCTTAACAGGCTCTTTAATCAAAGGGAGAATGTGAGGGTAAGGCATCATAAGACTCTGGGCTCGGGTTCGTACCCACTTAAGGTAAGGCTCAAGAGGGATGGAATTCTTGTGCCCCAGTGTCTTGCTATCTACCTTGTTAGGCATCCTCCAAGCTCTGATGAATCTTTGGCGAAGTCCTTGCGCATCGTTGTCAAAGTCAAAAACTAGGTCAGGAATCAGCATGTCATGAGGGCCATCCCTCCGTGCATATCCAAATTGTCTCAAAGCTAGACAAGGGTTGTAGGTAATGCCTCCCCTAATGCCAAGTAATGGAACATTAGGGAACTCACCACAACGATCGACGATGATGACATTTTCTCTGGACCGAGAACACCAATGTACATCAGAATGTGTGAGGGTCATCAACCATTGTGACCACCTTAAGCCTTGCTCGTTCTTCAAAACAGATTGTGGAAGGTGAGAAATAAACCACCTTGCAAGGAGAGGAGTACAGCACATGAGAACACCTCTCTTCCTCATTGTTTGTGTGTAAAATGAGTGGAGGATGTCCCCAAGCAATGTAGGTATGGGATTCCTGAATAGGAAAATCTTGACAGCATTTACATCTATAAGTTGGTCAGGATTTGGGAACAAGACCAACCCATAAATAAGGAGTGCCACAATCTCTTCAAAGGCTTGCAGATCCAGGGAATTCCAACACTCTTGTGCCTTCTCAAACAAGAATTTTTCCAAGAAGCCTTTGACACCACTTCTAGTCTCCCAATTCCCCTTGATGTCAGATGGTTGCAAGTGTAGTGCTTGAGCAACATCTTCAGGCTTTGGTTCTTTTTCCATACCGTTGTAGGGTAGTTGATTAAGAATAGGAATTCTCAGGAGTTGAGAAAATTCCTCCAAAGTAGGCACCAATTGATAGTCGGGGAATATGAAACAGTGGTGAAGGGGGTTAAAGAATTGGAACAACACTTTCACCATGTCTTCTTCAATGTTGGTGTTGACTAGGCTGAGCAGTCTACCATGTCTTTCACTGAAGAGAGAGCTTTCTAGAATTCTGGATGTAAGCTCCTTGAGTTGAGGAGGGATTCTCACAAGGTTGACTTGGATAGTTTTCCTGCGAAGAATTTCCATGACCTACAAAACAAGAACAAAGATGAAGATCCAAACCCTTGAAATGGTTAGTGGATGCATATGATGCGTTATGATGTTCATGATGTATACACAAACACATGTACAAGCAAGTCACACAAAACCCTAGTTTCAGGATTGCATGGGGTTTCATAGGTAAGTACCCTCTTGGGTGAAGTTGGCTTAAAAATCTGTCCTATAAATAGTAACCGGGTTCTAAGGGGCTCAATATCATTGAATTGTTTTCTATGTTCATTGTTTTGGTTTAGCCACTTAACTAGCGACCAAAATATTCCAAGAAAACAACCCTCAATGAGTGTAGTATCGAGTATCTACCAACTTCGGACTGCACCAAAGCAGGTCATCTCACTACCCTTAATAAAAGGCCAAGATGGTCAAGTAAGGTTCTAGGTCATTAGTGCTTAGTGACATCACTCAGCGGCCCCGTACTCTCCTTGATTGGACTCAAGGGTTACCGGTACTCACAAATATGTCACACTAATATAGCTATTGCTTCAACCGTGTCGGTATACCCCGCACAGTTTCCACAACGTATTGCTATCTATGAATGTTTCCCCAAATCCGGGTGTAGGATTTCAAGCCCAAGCAAGAGAACCAAAATGTAAAGCAATCAAAGCAAACAATTAGTCATGCAAAAGGGTGATCTAGGCCCTAAGGTTACTCCACTTTTAAATTTTGTCCCCAGCAGAGTCGCTAGTTCTGTGATACGGTGGGAGAACTGACTTGAGGTTTTGCGTTTGTTTTCGCAAATGTTTCGGTTTAGCAAGAGTCGCCACCGACTTTTTATTTTATCCTAAGGAAAGGTTAAAAAGCACAGGAAAAACCTTTGAGATGTTTTCTTGGGTTCGGGGAGTAGATTATAGAAAGGGAAGGTATTAGCACCCTTTCTATCCATGGTTATCCATGGGCTCTTAGTTACTTGCTTAGATCACTTGCTTTGCATTTTCAATTGTTTGAAATGGTGCTTTGTGTGTGTGGTTTTGAAAATGTTTTGAAAAAGATGCCTTGTCTAGGCAACCATTGTAACAATTCTTTACTCGAATGTTTTACAAAGGTGTTTGTCTTTTTGAAAAGATGTTTCAATGTTTTTTGAAAGTTGTTTTGAAAGTTGTGTTGTGATGTGTATTTTGAAAAAAGGCAAGGATTGTTTTGCAAGTTTGGTCAAGTAACCAATAGCCATCTACCCTAAATTTCTCAAAGATCTTTCTTATGTTTTAACCCTTTTAACAGTATTGTTCCACCATTGTATTTGGTGGACAATCTTGTGTTAGGATGTTAACGGGACGGGCGCGGGTCATCGTTTAGACCATGAATGCAATAGTGCCAAGTATCTTTGGCAATTTTTCTCAAGGGACTTGATCATTTTGTTTAGGCAACTTGATAGCGTCATCGAGGGACTATGATCATTTGATTTGTTTTTGTTTTGCCAAAGTACTTGACATGCAAACATGGCCCATTTTTGAAGGCAACAAGTGGAGTAACCCTAGGGGTGCAAGTGTGCATTGTGTTTGTTTTTCATGCATGTTTATCTTGAATTAGGTCAAGCTACTTGTTAATTTATTTTTTTGCATACAAACCCTAAGTCTATCATGACATAATTTGAAAGCTTTTAAATACGGAGAATTTAAAGTCCTAAATTATTACAACATGATTATGGGGATGGGGATACAAGTTTGAATTTGGGGGATATTTGACAAGGAAATAAAATCTAAGTTATTACAACCATATCGAAAGTATAGGATACAAATATTTAATTGTACAATATTTAAGTGAATACTATAAATATACAAAATGTATTATGCACAAAAATGATTTTTGTTATGTATGTAAAAAGGTTTTCATGTTTGAAGTATAAACAAAATAAGAAAAAGTCATTTTTTGATTATTTTTATGGTTTAGGGCAACACCCTAATTTTCAAGTAAATAGTATTTATTTATTAATTATGTACAATATTTGTTAATTATATACAAAAAATAAAAAGTATATTGTAAAAA
Organism: Vicia faba; assembly: GCA_948472305.1. Taxonomy (NCBI): domain Eukaryota; kingdom Viridiplantae; phylum Streptophyta; class Magnoliopsida; order Fabales; family Fabaceae; genus Vicia; species Vicia faba. The sequence goes on along the minus strand of OX451735.1, from coordinate 35,656,637 downwards.
AAACTATTTTTAGTGTCATATATTAATAAAAATAAAAATGTATTATTTTCATATTTTTATCCTAAGTATTCTAATAAATATAATATACAAGTATTTATATATATATTTACTAAACCTATTAAATATAAAAAGATAAAATTAATTATTTATGTATATGAAAAAAATGTATATTTAAGAAAATATTTTCAAGGTGTAAATAAAAATAATAACTGAAAATAAATATAATGTTTATATTATTTTTTTAGAGTTTTAGTAAAAAGTATTATATTTATTTACATATATATGCTAAATAAAACAAATAAATGCCAAATAAAATGCAAAAATGTATGGAAAAATATTTTTCATATTTTTTATATTTGTACAAAAAATATGGAGTCAGAATCAAAAAAGAAAAATGCAAAATGACAATTATTTCACACAATGGGCCAGGGGGGTGTAAATTGAAAAAAGGGGTGTAAACAACAAGCTGACTCAGGCCCAGCCCAAGCCAGCTTTGTCTTCAACCTCCAGCAATGTTCAAACAGAAAACGCGCGCGCCTCCTATGCAATCATCATCTCCTGATTCTTTGACTTTTAACAAAAACTCATAACACCAATAATGTAGAGCATCAAAAGACGAATTCAAACATATAAAATACTTGACCTAACTCTAAGAAACTAAGGAGAATTTCTTCACCCCCAATTTCTGACCTAATTTTTCTTCAATGTTCATGGCCAAAATTCTCACAGCATGCTTAATATAAATGAAAAGTAAATACATGGATGGCTTCAGGGCTATGAGTAGAACATGTTTCATTCACAAACCTAAGCTTAATCATGTCTGGATAGAGAGATAGAAGTCCATGGTTTTACCTGTTTCAGCTTGAGTCGTGTACAACAATGTGGCCAACTTCAATGGAGTTTGAGCTTTTGTACAGCTTGCCTGAAGTCCAAGGATGCTTCCCAAGTACCTAGCTTGCTTTGAAACTCTCTGAATCGTGCTATGGAAGTTCACCTGCAAAACTGTAAATTGAAAATGGCAACAGAGGTTAGGGATGTTACAGTTTGTATTTAGGGCTTGGGATAGTTTGTGTGGATGATATGGAATATGTTTGAAAGGTTTTTAGCCAAAGTGGATTGAGTTGTGGAAGTCAAACTGCAACAGATGCCCTATTTTTGCAGCAAGATGGTGTTTTGATGTATGAGGAGGTTTGAGAGGTGGTTGATTCGTGCCTTAGGTCTGTTTTGGTGTATGGAAGATGTGTATAAAGTTTTCTTTAGCTTATGCTTGCAGGAAATGAGAGATGTGTAAGATTTGCAATCTTTCTTATTTTTGAAGTAAGAAAGTTCAAGTTGTGATATAGGCTTGTCCAATGCTCTCAAGCATACTGCACACTTTGCTCTTAATCAGTTGGATTTGTGTACAAATTCTTGCCTCAAAGATCTGGCCCATGCCTCTTGGATTTGGTATTTGAAATAAAGCACTACTTTTCAAAAATGGCAAGTTTGCTTTTTCTACTTAAGGGATAATTCTATGTGTAATGACCAAATGAATAAAACAATGCTTGAACACAATGGTTAGGCATTTAATTATTGAGTGTAAAGAGGTTTAGAGGCCTGAAAGATAGCATAAACCATGCTGATTTGAAAAATGCCAATGTTATGAACATGTTTTGGCCAAGAAGAAAAGTGAATTTTGCCCATCTTTGCAAATTCGATTCTCTCTAACCACAAGGGTGTTTGAGAAGTTCTTGGACAATTTGGAAATCTTGGAATGTGTAATACAATCCATCTTTGTAATGCAAATTGAAACTCCAAGTGGAACCATGTGAAAAGTGGCCAAGAAGTTGGACAAAAATCCTGCCTAGAATAGGTCAAAAATTCTCTAAGTTAAAAATGTTTTGCACCCTTGTTCCAAAAATCATAACTTGAGCTACAAGCTTCCTTTGAGAAAACTTTGTGAAACAAAGTTGTATATTTTGCAATGGACTACAACTTTCATGTTCCAAGTTTTGTTTGAATCCATTTGCATCTTGGTGAAAAAATAGGACAAAGTTAGGAAAAAATAAGGAAGTTTCATAACTTAGAAAAAATTCTAAGTTATGAAATTTTCTCATTTTAAACCCTAATTTGCAAATTTGGATTCCTTGATGAACAAGTTTCATAATTTGACATGTCTTGCTGAAAAATGAATCTTGGCACTTGATTTTGACCAAAAAGTCAAAGTTTGACTTTTCAGTACATAGTCAAGTTTTGATCAGTTGATTGAAAAATTCATCTGTCAATCCTATGCATTTGGGATCTTTTGAACTTTTTGAATGGGTCAAGACAATTCCATTGAGTCCTTGGGTCCATGTGTGAGCTTGATTTTCCACTGGTTAGGTCAAACAGTCAAAAATTGCCTTTGTGCAATCAAAACCCTAAAAATGACCATTTTGCCCTTTTGGTGATCTGATCAAATTTCTTGTGGAATTGTGATCCAAACTTGACTAAATGGTTCATATGAGTTCATTATGTTTATGTGGGTCAAATTTCATGAGGTTTGACTGTCAATTGGCCACAGTTGACTTTTTCCCCAATACAGCTGATTTTAGGTCAATTGTCCAATTAACTGGGCAAAAATTGGAATCAAGGCTTGAAACTTAGTATGGATAAACTTGTGAGTCCAACATGAAGCATGAAATTCATTTTGGGCACTTTAGGTCAAAACATCCTTGTGCAAACTCAAACCCTAATTTGGGTCAACAGTGCAAGGAGGGGTCTTGAGCAGAGCAAACCCTAATTTGATTTTGAGTTCCAAGAGTCTTGTGATGAGAAAATGTTGAAGAAATGAGAGGGAAAATTTTGGGGTACAACACCAGGTACTATGATTGGTGTCTTTGCTTTGCTTCTAAAGATATTTGCCACATGTATGATTTTATCCTTAGGTACCGACATTTTCTTGGGTCCTGATTTGTTAATTTTACCAAAATTCTGATTGAATTTTGGTTTGACAGAATAATCACTACTTGTGTATTTTATGTCTTGTGTGTGCCCATATATGAAATGTGAATCAATTAGAGTGCGTTTTATAACTAAGTCCATGGCATTTTTTGGTGTAGGTACCTTACCTTGATATCATATTCCTTTTCTGCCATTTCTGCTAACTCCATAGATCATTGAAGCCATCTTGCTTCTGTCTATGTTTTTAGCTAGAAACTTCTGAAAGCTGTGATCATACTCTTTGATGATCTCATCAGCATTGCTGGGAGTTTCAGGGATTGTTTCCTTCTGAGAGTTTTGCAATTGGTTTTCTAATTTTGAAATTTTTTCTTTTAACTCAGAATTCTCCAATCTGAGACTCTCAGTCTTATCAGAGTCAAAGGCAAGATTCCTTTTCAGGTTTCTGAATTTGACTCTGATCTGCTGATACCTTTCCAGAATTTCATTAAGGCTTTCAGCATGTTCAGCCTTAGTAAAGTTTAAAGTAAAGTCAGGGAATACCTCTTCAGTGTCTGATTCTGAGTCTGAACCAGAAGCTTCACTGTCTTCAGATACGTTTTCCATCAGAGCTATGTTTGCTCTTTGATCATCTGATTCTGAGTCAGCTTCAGATGTTACAGAATCATCCCATGTAGCCATGAGGCTTTTCTTCTTTTCCTTGATAAACTTCTTTTTGGGCTTCTCCTTCTGAAGCTTTGGGCAGTCACTTTTGTAGTGCCCTTGCTCATTACATTCATAGCAGATGATGTCTTTGTTGTTTGGCTTTCTGTATCCTAAAGAACCTTCAGATCTTCTGTATCCATAGGAGGATTCTGACCTTCTGTATCTGGAGGAAGATTCATTCTGATTTTCTGATCTTCTGGGATTCCTGAACTTCCTTTGCCTCTGTTTCCACAGTTGGTTCACCCTTCTGGAGAGGAGAGACAGTTCATCTTCTTCTGATGAGGACCCATCAGAGGTTTCTTCCATAGCTTGCAAAACTTTGGAGTCATATTTTCTGTTAGATTTTAAAGCTAATGGCTTACCTTGATTTTGAGGTTCATATGCTTCTAGCTCTATCTCGTGACTTCTGAGGGAGCTAACAAGTTCCTCCAGAGAGATTTTGTTGAGATCTTTGGCTAGCTTAAGCGCTGTGACCATTGGTCTCCACTATTTTGGAAAGCTTCTGATGATCTTCTTAACATGATCAGCAGTAGAACACCCTTTGCCAAGAACTTTTAGACTAGCAACAAGAATTTGAAATCTTGAAAACATAGTTTCTATTGATTCACTATCTTCCATCTTGAATGCCTCATACTTCTGAATGAGTGCAAGGGCTTTGGTTTCTTTGACTTGAATGTTACCTTCATGCGTCATTCTCAGAGAATCAAACATGTTCTTGGCAGTTTCTCTATTTGATATTTTCTCATATTCTGAATATGAGATGGCGCTGAGGAGAATTGTTCTGGCCTTGTGGTGATTTCTGAATGAGCGCTTTTGCTGATCAGACATCATTTTCCTGTCTATCTTCTGACCACGTCCATCCACTGGATGCATGTATCCATCAGTCACCATGTCCCACAGATCAGCATCATGGGCCAGAAAGAAACTCTCAATTCTGTCTTTCCAGTAGTCAAAGTTTTCTCCATCAAAGACTGGAGGTTTGCCACTGAATCTGTCCCTTTCTTCATTGTTGTCATTGCTGATGTTTTGACTTGGTCCTGCCATAGTGTTTTCTAATGCTGGATCTTGTACTGACACGGCTAAGTGTTTAAGCTCAGAACCAGGCGCTCTGATGCCAATTGAAGATGTGAAAAACACAAGAAGGGGGGTTGAATTGAAAAACTTGGATCTAAAACAGCTTAATGACACAGTATTTTTATCCTGGTTCGTTTGATCTCAAACTACTCCAGTCCACCCATCAAGTTGATTTCGCCTCTCTCCAACGAGGTCTTAATCCACTAATCTCAAAAGATTACAACAACTACTTTAACAACTGTTAAAGTCTTCTTGAGTACAACCACAATCCGGTTAATCTCAAGGAATTCTTTTACAATATAATTGAAAAAGAATGTGTTGTTGTTTTCTAACAAAACAGTTTATCACAAATGTGATAAATTACACGGGTTAAGCTTAGAATATAGAATGAATTTGCTAGAGCTTGAATATCTGTGGTTTGGAATTCTTAGCAAATTGTTGTGTGCGTACGTACGTGCTTCTTTTTGCAAGCAGACTTGTTTATATAGGAAAGGCAAAGACGTTGTCCATAAAGCAAGTTTAATGTTAATAACACACTTTCCTTTTGTAGAAGATCTTGTCTGAAGAAAGCCGTTGGCATTAATTCTGTCTTGAATGTTCAGTAACGCTTCAGAGTCTTCTTTCCTTAACTGCTGATGACGCTTCAGAATATTGATGACTTGGATTGATATGCCTTTGTTCAGAATCAGAGTTTATTGTAATTAAGTGCAGGTTCTGGTCACCAATCTTCAGCGTATAATCTGATTGCTTCAGCATGTAATACTTTATAGCTTATCTTCTGATGCTGATCTGATCAGAACTTCTGCATACATAAAACATATTTTTAAGGAGCATATTTGTTCTTTGTATATATTCTTTGTATTTATTTATTCTTTGTATTTGTTATCATCAAAACTCTAATCAAGGGTTGTAGAATCAAACTATGTTCTAACAGAAAGCAGTAGCCAGGTCTTCTCAGTTATGAATATTGGTTCCCTCCAGCTGATAGAACTACTCTAGTTGAGTCCCGGGTAGACTGTCGTGAAAGAAGTAGACCCATATTTATCGAACACCGGAACCTTGAACTTCTGCAGGATGACAACCCCAAAAACCAAACCCAACTCTTCAAAATCTAGCCCAGGTACCTTCTGGATTTCCATTGCATTAAGACGATCCTCCAGCTGTTTGTATTTTTCATCGGCCGGAGGATATTGCTCCTCATTATAGTCAGTCTTATTATCAGATTCCCTTGGACTGGGGTCTTCCTCTCTTGTTTCCCCTTCTTTATTGTCTCCTTCTTTTGACGAAGATGCTAGTTCTACAACTTGCCTCAACGGTCCTCTAAACCTCCTTCCCAAATTTACCACACCAGCTCACTTCTTTGGTTTCTTGGTCTTTTATTTGACAATCAGGGCTTTCAACTCTTCCTTCCCCTGAGCCAGAGCCATGATAATTTTTTTAAACTGATCATTTTGAGTTTGTAGATCCTTCATTGTTTGTTCGAGAGCCATTTCTTTACTGTTGAAATAAACAGCGAAGAAGATGAGAACCTGCTTTGAAACCTGTTCATGCAATAATATGTATGATGTATGTATGCAATGTTCTCAAGGATTTCGATAAATTTAAATTTGTGAACCAAAATGAAACAAAGATTTTATTAGTGGAATTCAAAATACAATTGCCTTTAAGGCATTTAATTAAAAATTCTAAAAACTAAAAAATTTGGTTTCCCATGGGCGCTTCCTCTTCGTGCCGAGATAGACATTAATACCTCTTTCTTCAAGAAGTTGCTTTGTGAGCTCCAAAACTTTCCTCTCACGGGCATAGAAATGATCTCTATAGGTATCCCGCTCTTTCTTCAGTTGAATCCAGGATCTCTTCAATTCTTCAAGATCAGTGGGCATATCAGGATGAAGAACTGTATAGGGAACATCCCCTTCAGTAATGAGCTCCACAATCACTGGTAGGATGTCTATATATGGCATCATAAGGTTCTGAGCCCGAGCTCGTACCCATTGGAGATAAGTTTCCATAGGGATGGAAGTCTTCGGCCCCAAAGTCTTGGTTTCAAATCTGTTTACCATGCCCCAAGCTCGTATAAACCTCCGACGATACCCTTGAACATCATCCTCATAGTTAAACATAATGCCCTGGATAAGCATCTCGTGAGGACCATCCCTTCGAGTGTAACCAAATTGTCGTAGAGCCAGAGAAGGATTATAAGTTATGCCTCCCCTAACACCAAGTAGTGGGACATTAGGGAACTCTCCACAGCGGTCAATAATAGAAATATCCCCCATACATCGAGAATACCATAGAATATCCGTGTGAGAAAGTGACATTATCCTTTGTGACCAGCCCAAACCTTCTTCATTCTTCAGTACTGATTTAGGGAGGTGAGAAATAAACCACCTCGAAAGCAATTGCACACAACACATAAGAATCCCTCTTTTCTTCGTGGTACGAGTGTGGAAGGCATGCAAGATGTCTCCGAGTAAAGTGGGCACAGGGTTGCGATAGAGGAAGACCTTGATAGCATTCACATCTATGAGTAAGTCTGGATTAGGGAACAGTACTAACCCATAGATTAGAAGGGCCAAGACCTCCTCAAAGCCCTGGATGTCCAAATCATCCCAAAATAGCTGAGCCTTCTCTATTAGGAACTTGGCTAGAAAACCCTTGACTTCGCTTCTTGTTTCCCAGTTGGATACAATGTTGGACCGCTTCAGGTGTAAAGCTGCTGCAATGATCTCCAACTTTGGAGCTTCTTCCACACCGGTGAAAGGCAACTGATCTAAAATAGGTACCCAATATCTGAGAGAACTATTCCATGGTGGGCACCAACTGATAGTCTGGAAAGGTGAAGCAATGGTGCTTAGGGTCAAAGAATTGAAAGAGCACACTCATTATCTTCTCATCAAAACCTGTGGTAACCAGGTTGATAATTTGACCATAGTTCTTGGTGAACGAAGAAGTCTCAGGAACCCTTGATGCTGGCTCTTTGAGTTGAAGAGGTATTCTCACAAAGCTGATTCGGATGGTATTTCTACGAGTGGAGGCCATGATATGCAAAACAGAATAAAGATAAATTCCCCTAATTCTTGAAATGGTTAGTGTAATGAAGAATGAATGTTTATGATGCATGATGTCATGTTTAAGCAAATTAATTACATACAAGAAAAGCACACAATAGACCTTAGGTTCAAAGGCTTGCATGAGGTTTAAGGTAAGTACCCTCTTGAAGTTTAGTTGGTTTCAAACCTTTCCTATAAATAGTAACCGTGTTCTAAGGAGTCTCAATATCACTGATCTTTCTTTATTGAGCATTATTTCAGCTTAGCAATCTTTTCTTGCAGCCGAAACATCCCGAAAGTCCAATCTCAATGAGTGTAGTATCGAGTACCAACTGATTCCCAGATTTACACTGAGGCCGGCTATCTCACTACTTTCTAATGGCCAAGTTTGTTCAACTAAGGTTCTAAGGTTCGTTAGTGCTTCACGACACCATGCAGCGGCCTGGTATTCTCCTTGATTCAACACAAGGGATACCGATACCAACCAAAGTGTCACACCAACACAACTATCGCTTTAACCATATCAGTCTACTCCATAAAGTCTCCACGATCTATTGATGTTTACCTAAAAAAGATGCCCCAGATCCAGGTATAGGATCTTTACAAGAATACCCCAATAAACCCTCAAAGATAAAGCAGTCAAAGCAAACAAAGAAAGCAATTTTAAAATGATCTAGACCCTAAGGTAAACCCCACTTTATAAAGATCCCCAGCAGAGTCTCCAGTTCTGTGATACGGTGGCAGAACCGACTGTTAATACTGGTTTTGCATTTTGTATTCGCAAATATGCGGTAAGAAAGAGTCGCCACCAACTTTTATTTTATCCAAATAAAGGAAAGGAGGAAAAGAACGCCTTTTTCGAGTAGGTAGATAGTTGTTAAGTACTTGCTCAAAACTAATTCCTTTTTACACCACACTTTCAAAACCTTTTCAAAAATGCTTTATCACACTCTTGAGGACTGATACAAGAGTTATCATAAAGCAAACAAAACTTTCCAAAGCACACACGAAAGCAATTTTCAAAAAATAAGCAAGTACCTAAGAGCCCGTGGAAAACCACTGATGGAAAGGGTGATAACACCTTCCCTTTCCATAATCTACCCCCCTTACTTAGAAAATCTCGAAAAAAGGTCTTTTTATGTTCTTTTCACCCTTTTCTTAATTTGGATAAAAGAAAAGTCGGTGGTGATTCTTACTTACCGCACATTTGCGAATACAAAACGCAAAACCAGTATTAACAGGCAGTTCTACCACCGTATCACAGTTGGTTTTCTTCCAATCCATTTTTCATACAAAGTAGCTGAAGTTCCTTTCCTTAGAGTGACTCTGTTATGGATATAGCATGGAGTATTCATTGCTTCAGCCCAAAAATGGTAGGGTAGCTTCTTAACATGAATCATGGCTCTGGAAAATTCTTGGAGAGTTATATTATTTCGTTCTACAATCCCATTTTATTAAGGAGTAATGGCAGAAGAGAATTCATGGCTGATTCCTTCAGAAGAGAAAAACTCATCAAATTTGTTGTTCTCAAATTCCTTTCCATGATCACTTATGATTCTTATGACATGGCTTTCCTTTTCCTTTTGAAGTTTTTAACAAAGATCTTTGAACACTTCAAAAGTTTCTGATTTTTATCTAATAAATCTTATCAATGTGTATCTGGAAAAGTCATCTACAATAACATAGGCATACTTCTTACCACCAAGGCTTTCAACCTGCATAGGTCCCATCAAGTCCATGTGAAGAAGTTCCAAAACTTTTGATGTAGTAAGATGTTGAATCTTCTGATGTGACATCTTAGTCTGCTTTCCAATTTGGAAGTCACCATATACCCTTCCTTCTTCTATTTTGAGCTTAGGAATCCCTCTCATTGCTTCTTCAGATATAATTCTTTTCATACCTTTCAGATGCAAGTGTCCCAATTTTTGATGCCATAGTTTAACTTCATTCTCTTTGGATAAAACACATGTTGAAGAGAGGTTCAATTCTTGAGGAACCCATAGATAAAAGTTGTCTTTAGATCTGATCCCTTTCATAATAACTCCATTCTTTTCATTGCACACAAGACATTCTTCCTTGGTAAAGTTAAATTTAAATCCTTGATCACATAATTGGCTTATGCTTATCAGGTTAGTTGTTAACCCTTTAACAAGTAACATATTATCAAGCTTAGGGACTCCTGAACAGTCAAGCTTCCCAACACCTTTGATTTCACCTTTTGCCCCATCACCAAAAGTCACGTAACTGGTGGAATAAGATTCTTGACACCTGTCATGTGTCTAGAACAGCCACTGTCAAAGTACCAGTCATCTTTGGTTGATACTCTGAGAGAGGTGTGAGCAATGAAACTACCAACATTGGACTTGGGAACCCATTGTTTCTTCTTTTTTCTATTTTGGGGAATCTTAACAGTTTTGGAAAAAGAAGTATTTTTATGATACCCATACAACTTAAAACAGAAGGGACTTATATGTCCATGCCTTCCACAGTGATGACATCTCCAGGGCTGGGGATTCTCTCTGGTGAGATTAAGCTTTTTCTTCCCAAGATGTTTTCCAATATGTTGAGACATTTGATTTGACATCTTTTGTTTAGGCTTGGCATGAGTGGAAACTGATTAAGGCTTGTCATAGTTAGGTTCTTTTTTCTCATTCAAACCTAGATCACTCTTGTCTCCTGTAGCTCTTCCTACTTGGAGAACTTCATCTAATGTGTTAGTCCCATTATTTAGCATCTTGAGAGATGTGACCATTCTATCAAGATTTAAATTCAGAGAAGACACTTCACTTTCCAGATCAAAAATAATTTTAAGATGCACATCCCTTTCCTCCTTCAGCTGAGTTGTGAGGGATTTATGTTTCTCCCCTTTAAGACACACTTCTGAACTTTTGAGACATAATTCTTTGTATGAAGTAGCTAACTCGTCAAAGGTTAGTTCCCCATCACTAGACTCTTCATCAAAAGCATATTTTCCTGTCAATGCTTTAACATATTTGGCAGATTCTTCAAGATCACTCTCTGAGTCCTCTTCAGACCAAGTAACAGATAGATTCTTCTTCTGTTTCTTAAGATATGTAGGGAATTCAGCTCTAATGTGACCAAAGCCTTCACATTCATGACATTGAACTCCCTTCCCTTGAGTAGATTTTTCTTCAGCCCTTTTTCTTCCAAAATCATTTGACTTATGGATGTCAGATGAGATGTTCTTGACATTTGATATTTGGTTCCTGTCCATTCTTTTTATCACTTTGTTAAATTGTCTTCCAAGCATAGCTAAGGCATTTGATATTCCTACATCTGTATCCAGATCACAATCCTCTTCTTCACCTTCAGTATTTGATACAAAGGTTATACTTTTGTTTTTCTTTTCAGATATTTCATTGATGATTAATTAAAATGTTATAAGGGATCCAACAAGTTCATCCACTTTCATTTTGTCAATGTCTTGAGCTTCTTCTATAGTAGTCACTTTCATATCAAATCTCTTGGGAAGAGACCGGAGCATCTTTCTCACCAATTTGTCTTCAGGAACTTTCTCTCCTAAAGAATTGGAGGCATTAACAATTTCAAGATTGTTCATATGGAAGTCATATATACTTTCATCATCCTTCATCCTCAAGTTCTCAAATTTTGTGGTGAGCAGTTGAAGTTTTGACATCTTAACTTTGGATGTGCCTTCATGAGTAGATTGAAGAATCCCTCATGCATCCTTAGCAACTTCACATGTATTCACTAGTCTGAAAATGTTCTTGTAAATTCCATTGAATATAGCATTCAAGGCTTTAGAATTTCCAAGAGAAATTTCATCTTCGTCCTTAGACCAATCTTCTTCTGGTTTTAATTTAGAAGTAGGTTATCCAGTTTCTTCTAATTTGACAGGGTGTTTCCATCCTCTTAAAACAGCTTTCCAAGCCCTGTTGTCTAAGGACTTTAAAAAGGTAACCATTTATGGTTTCCAGTAGTCATAATTGCTTCCATCCGGAATGGGTGGTCTATTCATAAATCCACCTTTCTTGTCCATAGTACCAGAAAGTATCTTCCCTGGATCTCACCCAGATAAGAGCAAGATGCCTACTCTGATACTAATTGAAATTTTGGTCTCAGATATATGATGTCGAATGAGATGTCATGACACAAATATCTGTTTGCAAGTAAAGTGCAGTCAAATCAAAAGCAGTAAAAACACAAGAGATTGTTCACCCAGTTCAGTGTACAACAACACCTACTCTGGGGGCTACCAAGCCAGGAACAAGTTCACTAAATAGTATCAATTCGTAGACCCTCAGTAAAGGACCAGTTTACGATCTAATCACTTAATCACTACCCATGCTAAACTTCTACCTAAGACTCACCTAGGTATGAGGCCCTCCTCAAATCCCTTCAATCACTTACAGTGAAAAACTAACAGAAATAATAAGTTTAAAACACTTCAATCATTCAATGCTTAAAAGCTTATGAATGATAAACAATTAACAACTCAAATAACAACACAAGTATTCAATCAATACTAGTGTGTTTGACAATTAAAAGACTTAGACTTTTTAAAATAGAAAGAAAGTATTCTTATTTAAAAATTGCAGTCATTTGAATAAGGAAGCAAGTCCTTATATATGCACAGCTGTGGGCTTGGGCTTTAAAATCAAATATTCAATTATTTTGAATATTTCCATAAAAACAGGTCAAGATAAAATCCATGCACTTTGAAAAATATTCCTCCATATTTTTCGCTGCATGTGAGTTACAAATCTTGAATTATGGAGTGCTGGAAATCAGGAAACAGAAAAACATATACTGATGTTTTTTGAAATTAGTTCAGGAGGCAGATGTCAAGACATCTGCTTTGACATCATTCAAAATAGTTTGCTACACATGTCGAGACATTTAGCAAAACATTAACAACACATTATTTTACCAAAATTGCTGCCAACAAACACTTACAGTATGCATGTGTGTGAACTATTGAGATCTGAACAAAACAAGTCCCAAGGACGACTTCCCGTTACCTCACATAGATGTTTTGGTAGATGAAACGACTCAAGCCTTAGTATTCTCATTCATGGAAGGTTTCTCAGACTATATTCAAATCAAAATGGCACTCGAAGACATGAAAAAGACTACCTTCATGACACCTTGGGGAACCTTCTGCTACAAAGTAATGACATTCGGTCTCAAAAATGCAGGGGCAACTTATCAAAGGGATATGGTCACACTATTCCATGATATGATTCATAAATAGGTTGAAGTGTACGTAGATAATATGATTTCCAAATCCCATACGGAGGAGGAACACATCATACATTTACAAAAGTTATTCAAGCGGTTGCGCAAGTTTAGGCTGAGGTTAAATCCGAATAAATGTACATTTGGCGTCAGATCATGCAAGTTGTTGGGTTTCATTGTAAGTCAGCATGGTATCGAGGTGGACCCCGACAAAGTAAAAGCTATACAAGGGATGCCAGCACCTAGGACAGAAAAAGAAGTTCATGATTTCTTAGGGCGATTGAATTACATCTCAAGGTTCATATCGCATCTAACAGCTACGTGTGAACCTATATTCAAATTATTATGAAAAGATCAAACGGTAGTATGGAATGATGATTGCCAAACGGCCTTCGAGACAATAAAGTAGTATCTGCAAGAGGCACCGATCTTAATGCCACCATTTCCCGAAAGACCACTCATCATGTATCTGACAGTGTTGGAAGGATCAATGGGTTGTGTTTTGGGAAAGCAAGACAAAACAGGAAGAAAAGAGCACGCAATTTACTACATCAGCAATAAATTTACTGACTGTGAAACCAGGTATTCTCTCCTTGAAAAAACTTATTGTGCACTGGCTTGGGCTGCTAAGAGGTTGAGGCAGTATATGTTAACCCATACCACATGGTTAATAGTGAGAATGGATCCTTTAAATTACGTGTTCGAAAAACTGGCTCTTACAGGAAGAATAGCATGATGGCAGATGCTACTATCAGAATATGACATCCAATATGTCACTCAAAATTCCATCAAGGGTAGTATACTAGCTGATCATCTAGCTCACTAACCGCTGCTAGAATACAACCTATGAAGTTCTACTTTCCAGACGAAGATGTTATGGTTATAGGTGACTACGAAATACCAGGACCTAACGAAGGACCCGAACCAGGGGCACGTTGGACACTCATGTTTGACGGGGCTTCAAATGCATTGGGGCATGATATAGGGGTAGTTTTGACTTCTCCAAAGAATTATCACAAGCCCTACACTGCAAGTTTGTGTTTTGATTGTACCAAAAACATCATTGGGTAGCTTGTATACTAACACTGGAAGCTGCCATTGATCTGAGAATAAAGCACCTTGAAGTATTTGGGGACTCTGTATTAGTCATATACCAAGTCAACAAAGAATGGGATACTAAACATCCAAAACTGATTCCATATCAGGATCATGTTTTAAAGTTGGCTGCAAAATTCATAGAGATCACCTTCAGTCACATTCCACGAGAAGAAAATAAAATGACAGACGCCCTATCAACTCTATCAGCTATGTTCAAAGTAACTTGGCCTAACCACGAACCACGCATCACAATCAGACACTTTGAAGAGCATATACATTGCCTTGCTATTGAAGAAGGGCCAGATGACAAACCTTGGTTTTACAACATCAAGAAGTACCTCGAAAAGCAAGAATATCCAGAAATTACCTCTATCATTGACAAGCGAACCCTGTGAAGGTTAGCCTCGAAATTCTTTGAGTAATGATGTGTTGTACAAAAGAAACTATGACAAGGTACTAATCAGGTGTGTGGAGAAGCAGGAAGCGGATACGCTCATGAGAGAAATCCACGAGGGAAATTTTGGAACTCATACCAATGGGCACGCCATGGCCAGAAAGATTTGGCGGGCAGGATATTATTGGTTAACAATGGAAGCTGATTGCTATCACTATACAAAAACATGTCATAAATGCCAGATCTACGTTGATAAGATAAATGTGCCGCCAACTCCTCTGAATGTCATGAGCTCCCCTTGACCATTTTCAATGTGGAGAATTGATATGATTGGCATGATTGAGCCGAAAGCATCCAATGGGCATTGTTTCATACTGGTAGCCAATGATTACTTCACCAAATGGGTGAAAGCAGCATCCTACGCCAATGTGATAAGTCATGTGGTTACGCGATTTATCAAGCAGAATCTTATATGCATATACGGGGTTCTAAGCAGGATTATCATAGACAATAGGTTCAATTTGAACAATAAGATGATGAAGGAATTGTGCGACAATTTCAAAATCGAACATCATAACTCCTCACCATACAGACCCAAGATGAACGGAGCCGTCGAGGCAGCCAATAAAAATATCAAGAAGATCATTTAGAAAATGGTGAAGACATATTGTTGTACCCCAAAATTTTCCCTCCCATATTTCTCAAAAAAAAACATTTCAAGAAAGATCCTCAAGTTGCTCAAGGAAGTCCAAGGGTTGACTAGACAAACTCTCTCCTAAGACGGTCTACCTCAAATTAGGGTTTCATGTTACATCAAGATACTTGATTCCAAGGGACCACAAATTCTCACCATGGTCCTAACATGTTCTCAAGATCATCCATGTCAAGTTTCAAGCCTTATAGAGGAAGTTTGCTCAGTCAATTGCTCAAAGGCATGAAAGTCGATTGTGCAAGGGCAAAAGTCAACTGTGGCCCACATACAGTCAAATTTCAATATTTTTGGTCAACATCCTCATTTTTGAAGTATCATTCATAATTTGATCAAGGTTTTATCATGATTCATCAAAGATTGCTCACAATTCATCAAAACCCAAAAGTTGCTAAATTAGGGTTTTGTAGGAAAAGTCAACTCAACTTTGACCAAGCATAACTTTCTCATACTTTATGAGAAATGACCCATCCAAATATAATTTTGAAGAGGATGCAATTCCCTATAATTCATCTTCAGCTCCCAAGTTCAAAATATGCACTCACAAGAAGTTATAAATTTGGACATTATAGGTCATTTTGAAAAGTCAACAAAAATACCTTTTTTGTCAAAGCTTCATACATGAACATGGAATACCAAATTTAGATGAGACAAAAAGGGTTGCTTAGAGGACATCTTAAGCTTTCTAAAAAGTCAAGGAACACCTTCAAAGAGTCAAAATTGAGGAAGTTATGCATTAGTGAAGTTGACTTTGTTTGTAAAATTGCCAAAAGTCAACTTTGCCTCAAATTGCAATTTTTGCTAAATCGGCCTAACTTTTTGCACTTGTTTTGAGTTGGTAACATGGTCCAAGATCCCTAGCTCTTTCCACTTGTATTTATCCTATTTTTATTATTTATTTTGATTTTTATTGCAATTAAATCAATTTAAATCAAAACAAATCATGGAAAAAACCAAATCATTGAAACCTCAAGATATGGTACATGTTTCAGGTCCTATATCCAGCTAGCAAAAGATTGAATTCGTGCAAGGCAAAAGTGGGCACGAAAAGATTGATTTTGGCCTATTTTGAAAATAATTTCAAGTGAATCAAATCAAGATCAAAAGCAATAATTGAAAAAGATTGAATGGACTTTTGTAAACCTAATTCATTCCTCAGTATATAGGGGACATTTGCAGACAAAAATAACAAGGTTTTGGAGGCGCAAAAGAGAGAACAAAACTTGAAAAAAAAACAAAGAAAAGTGGAAAACTGTGAAGAAGTGAAAAACACAAGAAGGGGGGGTTGAATTGTAAAACTGAAAATCAATGCAATGAACAAGATATTTTTATCCTGGTTCGTTTGATCTCAAACTACTCCAGTCCACCCGTCAAGGTGATTTCGCCTCTCTCCAACGAGGTCTTAATCCACTATATTCAACTGAATAATACAATCTGCTTTAACAACTGCTAAAGCCTTCTTGATGCAAACCACAACCCGGTTTGTCAAGGAAACACTTTCTTACAAAGAAGATAAATCTAGGGGTGTGAATGTTTTCTACAAAACTGTATCACAACTGTGATGTTACACAACTTAAGCTTATGAAACTAGATTGCTAAAATACTGAGTGAGGAATTGTGAAGCGTTTAGCAAACTGAAAGAAGGAAGATGATGATTAGCTTTTAAGCGTGTAATATAATGTAGAGCATTAGCCAATTCAATCTTCATAGTCTTGTTTATATAGCACTGAGATTGTTGAACGTTGGAGCAATAATCTTGATTCAATGCCAATAACAAACTTTCCTTATTGAGCAGATCTTGTCTGGAATGATGCCGTTGGTAATAATTTGCTTTCAATGCACAGTACCGTTGCAACTTAAAGCATGTTCTGGCTTGGCCTCATTCTGACTCTGCTTAAGTGCTGATGAACTGTTGTTGTTTTTATCAGAGTGTTGAGCGCAGTTTTGTTCATCAAGCTTCAGCATACACGTGAATTATTCTTCTGATTCTGGTATTCTGATATAGCATCTTCTGATGCTGATGTTAATAACCAATATTCTGATGCTGATTGTGATGTACTTGCTGATACCTATCAGAGTTTCTGCAAAACAGAACGTAATATTTTAGGAAGCAAATAGTTCATGTATGAATCACATAATTAATATATCTTTTCATTTTGTTATCATCAAAACTTAAACTTAGGGTAGTAGATTCAAACTTTGTTCTAACAATCTCCCCCTTTTTGATGATGACAAAAACTAGATATTTTTAATTGAAAATAACGTGAAAGAGTATCAGAGATAACTAAATGATAAGATGTATCAGAGTAAGAAGTTATCAAAGATAAGGGATAAAGAGATATCAGAGTTGAGAGATACTCCCCCTGAATTTATTACTTCCCTTTTTAATTCCAAGAGTTCTTCAGGATCAGATCTTTATGCCTTTCTTTGAACATCAGAATATCAGAGTCTTTGACTATCAGAGGCTTTAGATCAAAATATCAGAGCAGAGCTTTATATCAGAGTATCAGAGCTTTGTCAGAGCTTTGCTTTGGATCAGAGTATCAGAGCTTTAGTCTTCAGTGATTTAGAGAGCATTCTTGTACCTGTAGACTTAAGCAAAAAACAGAAAACATATTCAAGTATATCAGAGTTAGAATGTTTGAGATTTTCTCTCTTAGTAATCCATTATTATTGAAAATATCATTCTTGTTCTCCCCCTTTTTGTCAGCAATCAAAAAGTGTAAGTGATGTGCTAAAACATTTAGAGCAGAAAAACTTGTCATATTAAAAAGTTCAGAACCAAACAAAGCAGTACAACAGATAAGCAAAGAAAACATGAAAAATGGCATGAATGAAAATCTAAGGTTGGGGAGGAAGGCGTGTGAACAGGTTCTCCAGCATGGCTTTGATCTGATCAGCAGTCTCATTCTACTTGTGCACCATGCTGACTACTGTATCTATCTTGCTATCCTGCACATCCATCCTTTCTTTCATCTTCTGGTCATTTTCATCCATCCTTTGCTGCAGACGAATGTCATTCAGCTTCAGCTCTTCCAGAGTCTGCCTGTCCAAGGCAGCTTGAGAAGCATCAGAAGTATGGAGCTTCTGAGAGCTTTCTGCAACATCTTCAGCTTGACTGGCTTCAGCTTGAATAGTCTTGTCTTCTTCTGGTTGCACCTTTGAGGCTGGACGCTTCTCAGACCATGGCTCACTATCTAGAAGGAGCACGTCTTCCTGTGGCAGCTGACTTTCAACTTCCTTCAACAGCTTGCTGAAGTTCTGTTGTGCCTGCTAATAGTTGATATCCTGCAACTTGAGGGCTTCAGCACGTACCCAAATTCTGAATTGTGACCAGAGCTGGTCAGAGGCAGCTGGATCAATCATTCCATGACATACTTGCTTCAGAGAAGCAATCCACTGCTGCAAACCTGTTTCAAAATTCATAATACCAGAGCCAACATATGGTTGTTTTGGTTTTAGAATGGCTATTTTATTTTTCAGATCAGCAAGACGGTCAAGGATTGTTAAATCTATGAAGGTCCTGCTGGGGTTTTCTGTGGTTTGCTTGGGAGCTGTTTGTTTAGGAGATGGAGTGGGAGAATCAGAAATAATGATTGGACTGTTTGGGGTTTTGGGAGTATTTGGTGGTGTGGATTCTGGCGAGGATGGCAGCTGGGCCATGGTGACTGTTGTTCCACATGGCAGCTGGATTGCCAGAGGTTGTGGTTCAGAGGATTGAGGAGAGTGATGTTCAGAAGGTAGAGGAGTTGGAGTCTCAGAGTGATGAAACTCAGGTTGAGGTGATGGTGGATGAATTTCTGGTTGAGGAGAGGGAGAAGGAATTGCTGGTTGTGGAGAAGGAGGAGGAATTTCTGGTTGTTCAGGGATCAGAGGTTCTTCTGGAATGGGTGAGAGAGGTTGTTCTGGTTGTGGAGAGTGGACACTTTGTGGTTCAGAGTTTGGATTGTTGGAGGAGTGATCATAGGTGTGTTGATCAATGTCAGATAGCACTTTGTCAATTGCTGATGTTGTTGAAATTGTTGGCTTGGGATGTTTGGTTCGGGGTCTTCTGAGTTGTAGTGCCTCAGAAGGGTCATCTTCTAGTTCGGTTTCATCTATTGTTGGGATGGGGATTGAGATTCTATGAGAGGTTAGAGATGGGATTGATGTTGGAATAGCAGAAGAATTTAAAACAGAAGCAGCAGATAAATTACCTCTTTTCTTGGGTGTCTGCTGGGATGTTCCTTCTGAAGGGGCCTTCCTTTTCTTCGTCTTCTTCAGTGTAACTTCTGGTTGAGGTTGGTGCAGATCTTTGATATTCAGATTGGGATCTGTACCATCAGCCTTGCACGCGTCCAGATATCTGAGAACCACCACTGGTTTGGATTCTATCTCAGAAAATAAAGGAAAGTCACTCAGTGGGACTCTTCTGCTGGTGATATCAGCAATAGGAGTAGCGTTGGGTTCCTTTTTGATATTCTTTATTAACTTCATTTTCTTCAGATTCTTCGCGTTCAGAGGCTTCCCAACCGTTGGTTCAGTGGTGCTTAACTCTTGAGCTTCTATCAGGTGCTCTATCAGCCTATTCTCAGTCAGAATATCTGATATTAACCTTCCAAAGGGTATCCAATCCCTCTTTGTTCTTTCTTCTTCCCTGGTTTCCTTCACGCTAGTTCTGAGGTGATTAAACAGAAGATGAGCCAAGTTGATTTTTACCTTCTGATTGATAAAATAGATCAGAAACTGCTGATCTATATTTATGTAATCAGGGGAACTACTTGGCTTCCTATGATTAAAACACCCCAGAATTATCTTCGCCCAAACTCTGTGGTGATCCTTCAGATCTCTGATCTTGCTGCTGGGCACCCCAAGGGTGAAAATCTGTTCTGCTATGACACCAATGTCAGAGCATCTCTCAGCCATATCAATACAGCGGACGCCACCGCCACTGTAACCAATCAACTTAGCAATGTGATCCTCAGTGATCACAATCTTCTTCCCCATTATGTAGGAGGTGACTTGATGCGTTGAAGCAGTTGCATGAATCCAGAACTCCTTGACTAACATTGGGAATGTTGGTCCAACCAATCTGTCAAAATACCTTTCCCATTTTTGTGCCCTAACTTCTTATGTTAAATCAAAGCCATTCTCCTTCAGACTACCAAAATCAATAATCAGTTTAGATAACACTTCAAGATTCTTCACTGAAGTGAGGAGTGTTCTGAATGGAACTTGGTACTGTTCAGATGATGCTTTCTTCTGAGAACCTGCAGAAGCACTGCTGGAGGTTGCCATGTTCACACTTAGGGATTTTGAGAAAAACTGAGAAAATGGGTTTGAGAGAGATGAACACAGAAAAATGCAGAGAATACTTGAGAAATAATGAGAAACTGTAAAATATTAAAGTGAGAGGTTAACGTGTTTAAATAGGCTTCAGGATATTTTGAAAGTATAAACGTTTTCAAGAAAGAGAAATAAAATCATGATTACATTTTAAAAACATGATTACTTTCATTTAATGCTTGCTGATTTTGGGGGATTTGAGAAAGATACTTAAAACGGTTACCAGACATGTGTCTCAATGCACCCAATCAGCGTTTTGCCTTCTCAGAAGCGTGCACGCGTTCTGCTTCAGAGATTTGCTGATGATTGGATGCCACTTGTTTAATTTAGTGATCATCACGTCTATCATTGGACTTAGACTCTCAGATCTTTAAGACTAGCATCTGATGCAATCTGCATGTTCTATCTTTCTGAAAGGAGATTGATCAGAGGTTCACAGTAAAACAAATACATTCTGAAGATAAATATATGGAATTAAAACATTTTCACTCTGGGCAAATTTTCATGCTGAGATGTTTCAGAATGAAATTGAACCTATCTTCAGAAAGGGGTTTAGTGAAGATATCAGCCCATTGATGGTCTGTATCTATAAATTTTAAATTCAAAATTCCTTTCTGAATATAGTCCCTAATGAAATGATGTTTTATTTCTATATGCTTAGCTCTAGAATGTAAGATAGGATTCTTACTTAAGCAAATAGCAGAAGTATTATCACAGAGTATAGGAATGTTACTCTCAAAAATCTGGAAGTCTTCAAGCTGACTTTTCATCCAGAGCATTTGTGTGATGCATCCTGCTGCTGCTATGTACTCGGCTTCTGATGTTGATAGCGCAATTGTTGATTGCCTTTTGCTGGACCAAGAGATCAGATTTTCTCCCAGAAACTGGCAGCTTCCAGAAGTACTTTTATGCTCTACTCTGTCTCCAGCAAAGTCAGCATCGCAGTAGCCTACTAAACTGTAATCACTAGATTTTCTATAAAACAAACCCAGATTAGTAGTACCTTTCAGATACTTGAAAATTCGCTTAACAGCTGTTAAGTGAGATTCTCTAGGATCTGATTGGAATCTAGCACAAATACAAACGCTGAATAATATATCAGGTCTTGAAGCTGTCAGATAAAGGAGAGAACCAATCATACCTCTGTAGACTTTCTGTTCTACATTTTTGCTTACCTCTTGTCTTTCCAGAATGCATGTGGGATGCATTGGAATCTTTGATGGCTTACATTCTGAGAGGTCAAATTTATTCAGAAGATCTCTGATGCATTTGCTCTGATGAATGTAAGTTCCCTCTGGAGTTTGATTGATCTGAATTCCTAGAAAGAATTTCAGTTCCCCCATGAGGCTCATCTCAAATTCTGCCTGCATACACTTAGCAAATTTTCTTCCAAGAGAAGGATTAGTAGAACCAAAGATAATATCATCAACATAAATTTGACAGACTAAGATGTCATTCTTAACTGATTTACAGAATAAGGTAGTGTCCACCTTCCCTCTGGTGAATTCATTTTCTAACAGAAAGTTACTTAGCCTTTCATACCAAGCTCTGGGAGCTTGTTTCAGACCATATAGTGACTTCTTTAGTTTGAAAACATGTTCTGGATGTTTTGTATTTTCAAAACCAGGGGGTTGGTGCACATAAACCTCTTCTTCTATATAACCATTTAAGAATGCACTCTTGACATCCATCTGATACAGAGTGATGCCTCTATTAACAGCAAATGAAATTAAAAGTCTGATAGATTCTAACCTGGCGACTGGAGCAAAGGTTTCTGTATAGTCTATCCCCTCTTGCTGACTATAACCTTTTGCAACCAGTCGTGCTTTGTTTCTGATGACTTCACCTTGTTCATTTAGCTTGTTTCTGAAGACCCATCTTGTTCCAATGACGTTGAATCCTTTTGGTCTGGGAACAAGATCCCATACGTCATTTCTGGTGAATTGATTCAGCTCTTCTTGCATTGCCAGAATCCAGTCATTATCCAGAAGTGCTTCATCAATAGAAGAAGGTTCAATCAGAGACACAAGTCCCATGAGGGTTTCTTCAGAGTTTCTGAAGCTTGCTCTTGTTCTGATTGGATCTTCCTTTCTTCCTAAGATAGTCTCTTCTGGGTGATCCAAGCTGCTTCTGGGTAATCTCTTCTGAGGTTGATCAGCAGCTGTTGTAGGATTGCTAGCAGTGCTCCTTTCAGATGTTGAAGGAGTGTCTGTGTTGAGAGCTTCTGATGACTTGTCTTCAGAACCTGTAAATTCAATTTCCATACCTGCAAAAACTTCATTCTGCTTTGACTTTTCAGAGTCAAGCTTGTCATCAAAACGAACACTGATTGATTCTTCCACAATCTGTGTTTCTGTATTGTATACTCTGTACCCTCTTGAGCGTTCAGAGTATCCTAACATAATACACTTCTGTTCTTTAGAGTCAAACTTGTTCAAATAATTCTTTGTATTTAACATAAAACAGGTACATCCAAATGGATGAAAATATGAAATGTTGGGCTTTTTGTTCTTCCACAATTCATATGGAGTCTTTTCCAGAATGGGTCTTATTGAGATTCTATTCTGAATGTAGCACGCTGTGTTTATTGCCTCTGCCCAGAAGATCTTAGCAACGTTTGTCTCATTGATCATGGTTCTGGCCATTTCTTGCAATGTTCTGTTCTTTCGTTCTACAACTCCATTTTGTTGGGGAGTTCTAGGACAAGAGAAATCATGCAGAATGCCTCTGTCATTAAAGAATGACTCAAAATCTTTGATTTCAAATTCTCCACCATGATCACTTCTGACTTTAAGGATTCTAAGATCCTTTTCATTCTGAACTTGGTTACAGAAGGTAACAAACACAGAGTGTGACTCGTCCTTGTGTCTTAAGAACTTTACCCATGTCCATCTGCTATAGTCATCTACGATTACTAACCGATACTTCTTGCCACTGACTGAAGCAGTTTTAACTGGTCCAAATAAGTCAATGTACAGAAGTTCTAATGGCTTAGAGGTAGAAACAACATTTTTAGATTTAAACAAAGGTTTTGCAAACTTGCCTTTCTGACATGCTTCACACAGAGCATCTGAATTGAACTTCAAATTAGGAAGTCCTCTAACCATATTGAGTTTGTTAATCTGAGATATTCTTCTCATACTAACATGCCCCAATCTTATGTGCCAGATCCACTGCTCGTTGTTAACAGACAGAAGGCACTTTACATTCTGACTCTTCAGTTCAGAAAGTTTGATTTTGTAAATGTTGTTTTTCCTCTTTCCATTAAACAGGATAGTCCCATCTTTCTGACTAACAGCTTTACATGATTTGTGATTAAAGATTATATCATAACCGTTATCACTTAATTGACTTATGGATAACAGATTATGCATTAATCCATCTACTAGCAGAACATTATTAATAGAGGGAAGATTTCCATTACCTACAGTTCCAGAGCCAATTATCTTTCCCCTCTGATTGCCTCCAAAGCCAATGTGGCCTCCAGGCTTAAGTTCCAGGCTTTGGAACATATGCCTTATTCCCGTCATGTGTCGCGAGCAGCCAGAGTCCAGGTACAATGACTGGTGTTTCTGACTTGCTGCTAAAGATATCTGCAACATGTATTATTTTATCCTTAGGTACCCAGATTTTCTTGGGTCCTGATTTGTTAGATTTACCAAAACTCTGGTTGAATTTTGGTTTCACAGAGTACTTACTGCTAGTGTATTTAATATCATGTGTGTGACCATACACAAAATGTGAATTCAGAGGAGTGTGTTTAATGGTTAAGTCCATGACATTCTTTGGTGTAGGAACCTTACCTTGGTATCTTATTCCCTTCCTGCCGTTTCTGCTAACTCCATAGATCATTGAAGCCATTTTGCTTCTATCTATGCTTTTAGCAAGGAACTTTTGGAAACTGTGATCATACTCCTTGATGATCTCATCAGCGTTGCTGGGAGTTTCAGAAATTGGTTCCTTCTGAGAGTTTTGTAAAGTATTTTCTAATTTTGAAATTTTGATTCTCAACTCAGAATTCTCCAATTTAAGACTCTCAGTCTTATTAGAGTCAGATTCAAGATTCCTTTTCAGGTCTCTGAATTTAACTCTAATCTGTTGATACCTTTCCAGGATTTCATTAAGGCTTTCAGCAAGTTCAGCCTTGGTAAAATTAACAGCAAAGTTAGGAAATACCTCTTCAGTATCTGGTTCTGAGTCTGATTCAGAAGCTTCACTATCTTCTGAAATTTTTGCCATGAGAGCTATGTTTGCTCTCTCATCATCTGATTCTGAGTCAGCTTCAGACGAGTCAGAGTCATCCCATGTAGCCATGATACTTTTCTTCTTTTCTCTTCCAAACTTCTTTTTGGGATTTTCCCTCTGAAGCTTTGGGCAGTCACTCTTGTAGTGTCCTTGCTCATTGCACTCATAGCAGATGATGTCCTTGGTGTTTGGCTTTCTGCTACCTGAGGAGCCTTCAGATCTTCTGTATCCAGAGGAAGAATCTGTCCTTCTGTATCTGGAAGAAGACTCATTCTGATCAGATCTTCTGGGATTCCTGAACTTCTTTTGCCTCTGCTTCCACAGTTGATTCACTCTTCTGGAGAGGAGGGAGAGTTCGTCTTCTTCTGATGAGGAACCATCAGATGTTTCTTCAACTGCCTGCAAAACTTTAGACTCAGATTTTTTGTTAGATTTTAATGCTAAAGGCTTACCTTGCTTCTGGGGTTCATCAGCTTCTAGCTCTATCTCATGACTTCTGAGGGAGCTGATAAGTTCCTCCAGAGAAATTTTGTTGAGATCTTTTACTAGCTTCAGAGCTGTAACCATTGGCCTCCACTGCTTGGGTAAACTTCTGATGATTTTCTTGACGTGATCAGCAGTAGAGTAACCTTTGTCCAGAACCTTGAGACCAGCTACCAGAATCTGGAATCTTGAGAACATTGTTTCAATGGATTCACTTTCTTCCATTTTGAACGCCTCATACTTCTGAATGAGCGCCAGAGCTTTAGTTTCTTTGACCTGAACGTTGCCCTCATGCGTCATTCTGAGTGAGTCAAACATGTTCTTTGATGTGTCTCTGTTGGAGATCTTTTCATATTCAGCATACGAGATGGCGCTGAGAAGGATGGTTCTGGCCTTGTGGTGATTCTTGAAGTCACGCTTTTGTTTGTCAGTCATTGTTTTTCTATCAATCTTCTGACCGCTTGCATTCACAGGGTGCGTGTATCCATCTGTCACCATATCCCACAGATCAGCATCATGTTCCAGAAAGAAGCTTTCAATTCTGTCTTTCCAGTAATCAAAGTTTTCTCCATCAAAGACTGGAGGTTTGCCGCTGAATCTGTCTTTGTCCTCATGGTTGTCATTGCTGGTGTGAGAATAGTTTCCTGCCATTGTGTTTTTCTGACGCTGGATCTTGTACTGACACGGTTAAGTGTTTTAGCTCAGAACCAGGCGCTCTTATGCCAATTGAAGAAGTGAAAAACACAAGAAGGGGGGGTTGAATTGTAAAACTGAAAATCAATGCAATGAACAAGATATTTTTATCCTGGTTCATTTGATCTCAAACTACTCAAGTCTACCTGTCAAGGTGATTTCGCCTCTCTCCAACGAGGTCTTAATCCACTATATTCAACTGAATAATACAATCTGCTTTAACAACTGCTAAAGCCTTCTTGATGCAAACCACAGCCCGGTTTGTCAAGGAAACACTTTCTTACAAAGAAGATAAATATAGGGGTGTGAATGTTTTCTACAAAACTGTATCACAACTGTGATGTTACACAACTTAAGCTTATGAAACTAGATTGCTAAAATACTGAGTGAGGAATTGTGAAGCGTTTAGCAAACTGAAAGAAGGAAGATGATGATTAGCTTTTAGGCGTGTAATATAATGTAGAGCATTAGCCAATTCAATCTTCATAGTCTTGTTTATATAGCACTGAGATTGTTGAACGTTGGAGCAATAATCTTGATTCAATGCCAATAACAAACTTTCCTTATTGAGCAGATCTTGTCTGGAATGATGTCGTTGGTAATAATTTGCTTTCAATGCACAGTACCGTTGCAACTTAAAGCGTGTTCTGGCTTGGCCTCATTCTGACTCTGCTTAAGTGCTGATGAACTATTGTTGTCTTTATCAGAGTGTTGAGCGCAGTTCTGTTCATCAAGCTTCAGCATACACGTGAATTATTCTTCTGATTCTGGTATTCTGATATAGCATCTTCTGATGCTGATGTTAATAACCAATATTCTGATGCTGATTGTGATGTACTTGCTGATACCTATCAGAGTTTCTGCAAAACAGAACGTAATATTTTAGGTAGCAAATAGTTCATGTATGAATCACATAATTAATATATCTTTTCATTTTGTTATCATCAAAACTTAAACTTAGGGTAGTAGATTCAAACTTTGTTCTAACAAACTGATTTTGCACTTCCAGGCATTTACAAGGCTCCCTAACCTTCTCATTTGTTTCCTGGGATCACAAGAAAGCTATACCAATCAAGAACAAGGATTTTCCAGTGCAAAAACTCAATGTAAGTGATACACGGTTTGCCATATTTTTCAGAATCGAATATTGCTATTCCTGCATATTTATCATGTTTCAATAGTATGTTCTGAATCCCTAACACATTTGCAAGCTATCTATATCATTTAATTTCATTTTTGGAAGCTGTGTCAAAATCCACCATTGCTAGGGTTCGTGGTCTCGATTTGGGATCTTTTCACACAGGTAAAATTGGGCCCCAAGAAGGGCACCATCGTGCTCAGCAGGCCAAGACGAATCAATCCATGGCCTTAGACTTCATTTATCATGCCCATGGAAGATTTTGAAACAAGCTAGGGATGTAGTGACGGACGTTGTCCGTAGGTAAAAGTTTTTAACTTTTACCAACGGAGCGAGGTTGGGGACGACTTGTATGGCACCATGATATTTGTCCATTCGAATTTTGGCGCTTTTCTGTCCCACTAACCCACACATTATATATTATCATTTATAATTATTCTATATACAAATAAAATGTGAAGCACAGTTGGTAATGATGCAGGTGGAAAAGGCTTTGGGGCCTGGGTTCGAATCCCAGGTCCCCCCATTATTTCACATTCTTTTTCTTTCAATAATCAGGCGCGTGCATAGGTGGGATGACCACCATGGTCCATCATCATCCAACTAGCCATGTGTCCAGGAGGCCAGATCTAAAGGCTATCATGTGGTGACCATCATACAGCCCAGTCAATGCAACGCATGGGATTCAGGGAGTCAACGTGGGTCAGCTGGTTTGGGCCCAGAAAATTGCTATCCATACCTCCAAAAATATTGATTTCTCAGGCCCATAACTATTTTTCTTTTTCTCTTTATAAAAATGCTGATTTCTCAGGCCCATATCAAAATTAATTTATTTTTTTAATAAAATCATAAAAATAATATTTTCCATCCAATTAGATTTAGGACATTTTTTTATCAAAAAACATTAATTTAATTAGTTTATTTAATTTTAGGGTAACTTAAATTCTTTTCGTAAATAAAAAAAAAACAATTAGAAAATTAGGGTTTTAGTTTAATTTAAATTCTATTTTCTTTTTCTTAAATAATAACCAAAAAAACATAAAAATAGCTCATGTAAATTATTTTCTTTAAATTAATTTAATTATTAGATTTGTATTTAATTTAAAAACCTTATTCTTTTTCTTAAAAATAATTAAAAACAACAAAAATAATTTTTCTTTTAATTAGGTTAGACGGGGTCAAAACCCTATTTCTCTCTCGTTCTCGATTCATCGCGTTATTTATTTTTACCATATTGATGTAATTGCTCACAAGTTGTAATAGATTAATTAGGATTTTCTCCATTTCATTTATCGTTTTTACGGATTGTTTTTGGCTATGTAATTAATACCCGAAGCCTTGTAATAGCGTAGTGTGATACGATGGGAGAGAACTGACTGTTTTTGGAATGTTGATTCGCGTTTTGCGTTTGTTTTCGCAAAATGTCGCGGTAAGCAAGAGTCGCCACCGTCTTTTATTTTATCCAACAAGGAAAGGAAAAAAGCACAGAAAAATTCCTTTTTCGAGATGTTTCTCGGGTCCGGGTGGTAGATTATAGAAAGGGAAGGTATTAGCATCCTTTCTATCTGTGGTTATCCACGGGCTCTTAGGTACTTGCTCAAAGTGTTTTCAAAATTTGCTTTTCTTTGTGTTTGTGGGTTTGAAAAGAAGTTTTTGTTTGAAAGGTGTAAGTGCGAAAAGTTTTATTTTGTTCGGAAAGGAGCAAGTACTTAAAAACTATCTACCTACTCGAAAAAGGAATCAATTTGTGCTAATGTCCTTTAGACAATGCTATCCCACTATTGATGAATAGGTAGCATCGTCGTTGGAGTTTTAAGGGTCAATTCGATTAAGGGACGTGTGGTCACTAAAGCAATGTTAGGACGCCTTAGCGGTGACCCTAATGTCTTAGATCATTTTTCCGAGGCAACCGTTTCGAGGAAAATATGATCTTTGGACAAGAGGGCCACCTCTAAAACTTCCTATACTCAATGACCACGTTCGAAGGCAACCAAGTGAGGTGTACCCTAAGAGTGCGCATGTGCGAGTGTGTTGTTTTGGTTAATTTTATCTTTGTACATGACAATGGTTATCTATGTTGATTTTAGGTTTAACATTTGATCTTGTCATGCATTCCCTATTTATCAAACATCTAACAGTTTATAAGTTGCGGAAATTAAATTGTGGAAATTAAAACTAACTATTACAAGGGGTCAGGTATTTACATCGCCAAAAGCAACCCTTGAATTTAAAATGCGGAAAATAAATAAAGCGATAAAACAATTAAAGTCCTATTTAAACTATTACATTCCGGGAAACAGATACAATATTGAAATCAAATGGATCGCGTGCGGGAAATTTAAATCGAACGAGTTTTTAGGGTTTTGACCCGTTTTGAAAGAAAGTGATCTTTTTTGTTATTTTTGGATTAAAAGAAATTAAATTAAGTTAACAATTAAATTAATAAACTAATTAATTAATTAAAATATTTTTGGGATTTTTGATATTTAAAGAAATAAAATAAGTTTGATCAAAGTTAATAAAAACCTAATCGTCTAAATTAATTTTAATTATTGCAAAAATATTAAAGTTATTTCCTAATTAAACTAAATTAATTGAATTAATATTTATTTACAAAAATAAAGGGCTGAATTTAATTTTAATAAATACATTTTTTTTTTTGTTTTTGATTTTATTAAGAAAAAGATTAATTGGTTAGTGTTTAAATAATAAAAACAATTAATCAAATAAATAAATAAAATAAAAAGAAAGAAAGAAATAGAAATAACCAAGGGGGTTTTGGGCCTGATCGGGAGTGAGATTAGCAATTGGATGGCCCATTTGTGCAAGCCTGCCTTGACTTCTCCTGATTCCACGTATGCACTTTGACTAGGCACCATGGTGGATCTCTCATCTGGACCATCAGATTTGGCCTTGAGGCCATCTGTCCATTGATTACATGAGGGTGTATGGTGAACCATGCGTTGAAGCTTGCATGGAATAACCTAAAAGAAAATGATGACAAATAATATGGGGACCTGGGATTCGAACCCAGGTCCTGCAAGCCAATGCATACGCTCCACTACCACTCAGCCAACGTGTTTTATTTGTTAGTGGAATGAACAAAGAATATTATATGTGAAAAAACAATAATATGCCAGCAATATAAAAGGAAGCGCGGATTTTTTGAATGGGAGAATTGGAACGGGCCACGTCTTCGTCTTCCCCGTTTGCCCTGAGTTTTTTTACCTGCGGATTTACATCCGCAACTAAATCCATAGGTGTCTCCTAAAATCAATTTTAGGCCATTAAAACTCAATCTAAAACCACAGTCATGCTCGTCTCTCCCTCCTGAACATGCTTATGTTCATTAATGGCCCCAATTTTTCCTGCAAATGAATAGCCCAAAAACAAATACCAAGAACCCTAGATTCGGGTATGGCACTACAGGTCATATAAACACAATTAAATAATGCAGAAAGTTTAGAAATTACTCAAGGATCATGAATATGTCAATGTTTTGTCAAGAAAATTCCAGAATGAGAGGTTGCGATTTCAAATGCCAAGCGGTTTTCAGAGGGACTTACAGCGCGATTGAGAGGGTATGAGGGCTTGCTTTTGATTGCTTCTGACTCAGTGGATGTCCAGCAAGTGATTGGCATTGAGATTTGGTTCTGAATTGGCCTCTATGCACGATCTCAAATTCAAGCTTTTTTCCAATTTTCTCAAGTTTTGTTCTTGTGATTTTGCAGCTTCCAACCTCTAATTCGTGTGCCTTTCACTTGTATATGTATGCAGCATTAGATTAGGTCAAATAATAGGTCTTGAATCTTTGTGCGTTGATGTTTGGAGATATTATTTGATCCTCCATTGCAATGCTTCCAAATTTGTCCAAAATCCAATCTTTTTGCACATATAATGCATGATACGAATTTGATCCACTTTATGATGATGATTAAGTTCTGAAATAGCCAAAAGGACATCCCATAATCAATGTTTG
This sequence comes from Vicia faba, assembly GCA_948472305.1. Taxonomy (NCBI): domain Eukaryota; kingdom Viridiplantae; phylum Streptophyta; class Magnoliopsida; order Fabales; family Fabaceae; genus Vicia; species Vicia faba. Next base: position 35,625,602 of record OX451735.1, on the reverse strand, counting down.
GATTTTATATGATTTAAATTGATTAAAAATGAAATAATTCATTAAAAAATCAAATTAAATAATAAAATTGATAAATGGTCATGAGGTTGAAGCTAGGACACGTGTGGAGTGTGACAAGATCAAAGCAAGTGGAAACGAATGGGCCCATTTGACAAAATTTGAAGTTTTGGGGATAGTTGACTTTTGGCAATTTTGCAAAAATGCCCAACTTCAACAATGCATAACTTCTTCAATTTTGAACTTTTTGAAGTGTTCTTGGACTTTTTATAAACCTTGAGATGTCCTATAACCAACCCTTTTGGTCTCATATCATTTTGATATTCCATGCTCAAGTTATACATTTTGGGAAAAAAAGGTGTTTTTGTTGACTTTCAAAAATGACCTATAATGTCCAAATTTGTAACTTCTTGTGAGTGCATTTCTTGATCTTGGGGTGTGAAGAGGGATTGTAGGAAATTTCATCCTATTCAAAGTGAGCTTTGTATGGGTCATTTCTCATAAATTATGAGAAATTTATGCTTGGTCAAAGTTGAGTTGACTTTTCCTGCAAAACCCTAATTTAGCAACTTTTGAGTCTTGATGAATTTTGAGCAATCCTTGATGAATCATGATCAACCCTTGATAAAATGATGAAATATCCTTCAAAATGAGAATTTTGACAAAAAATCTTGAAGTTGACTATTTATAGGTCACAGTTGACTTTTGCCCTAGCACAGTCGATTTTTGGACCCTTTGAGCAATTGACTGACCAAACTTCCTCTACAAGGCTTGAAACTTGACATGGATGATCTTGAGAACATATTAGGACATTGGGGAACACTTGAGGTCATTTGGATGCAAGGACCCTGATGCAACACAAAACCCTAATTTGAGGTTGATTGCCTTAGGAGATGATTTGATTGTCCAACTATTGAGCAATCTTGAGTCATTTGGAGATTATTCTTGCAATGTCTTGAGAAATATGGAAGGTAAAATTTTAGGGTACAACACTTAGCTTTTAGTTTCCGCATTTTAATTTCCGCAAAATATTAAACTGTTAGATGTATGGATATTAGGGTTGCATGACAAGAATGTATGATTAACTTTAAAACGGTTAGCAAACCTTAAATGTGCAAAGATAAATAACTTGAAATTGAATCACTATCACATGCGCACTCCTAGGGTATACTCTCACTTCGGTTGCCTTCGGTAAAGGGTCATTAAGTATAGGATATTTTAGTGGTCTCTCTCTTGTCTAAACAAAGATCAAAGTCCCGTTCGGAAAAGTTGCCTCGGAAAGGTTGCCTCGGAATTGTCGCCTCGAATATTGATCTTAAGACATTAGAGTTATTACTAAGACGTTCTAACATTTCTTTAGTGATCATACGTCCCTTTCGAATTGACCCTCAAAACTCCAACGATGGTGCTACCTTCTCACTAATAGTGGGATAGCACTGTCAAAGGAAACAAACATAGAACAATTCTCTTTTTTTCGAGTAGGTAGATTAGTTCTTAAGTACTTGCTCAAACAAACAAATTTTTTCACACTTACACTCTTTTCAAACAAAGTTTTCAAAAACACTTCGTAACACTCTTGAAGACAGAAGCAAGGGTTAAATCAAATTCGAACAAAAAAAAACTTTTCAAATCACACAAACACAGAAGCAATTTTTAAAATGATGAGCAAGTACCTAAGAGCCCGTAGAAAACTACGGATAGAAAGGGTGCTAATACCTTCCCTTTCTATAATCTACCCCCAGAACTCAAAATCTCAAAAAAGGAATTTTTCTGTGCTTTTTTTCCTTTCCAATTGGATAAAATAAAAGTCGGTGGCGACTCTTGCTTACCGGGACATTTTGCAAACACAAACGCAAAACGCAAACCAGCATTTCAAAACAGTCTGGTTCTGGCCACCGTATCATAGAACTGGCGACTCTGCTGGGGAATAATTAAGTGGTGTATACCTTAGGATTAGTTCATCATATTGCTTCTTTTGTTTGATTTGATTGCTTTATCTTTATGGGCTTTGTATCGAAGTTACTATAGATCTTAACCCGGATCTGGGGAACACCTGTTAGGTAAGTAGCAATAAACTGTGAGGGAACTGTACGGTGTAGACCGATACGTTTGAAGCAGTAGCTACGTTGATGTGGTACATTGGTTGGTACCGGTATCCCTCGTGGAGGAACAAGGAGAGTATGGGGCTGCTATATGGGTCGTTAAGCATCAACTGACCTTAGAACATATAATCGACCAACTTGTCCATAGGAAGTAGTGAGATAGCCAGCCTCGGTGTAGAGCTGAGAACTGGTTGATACTCGATACTACACTCATTGAGACCATACTCTCGAGATAATTTCGGCCACAAGAAAAGATTGCGTGATCTAAAACCATGACCAATGGAGGATGGTCAGTGATATTGAGAACCTCTAGAACCCGGTTACTATTATTAGGACAGGTTGAAACCAATTGAACTTCAAAAGGGTAGTACCTAAACTCCATGCAAGCCTGAAACTTAAGGGCTCTTGTGTGACTTGTGTGGCTTTACCATGTCTGTTATCTGCTATACCTATTGTGTGTTTTATCATGACATTATGCATCATGACATAGCATGCATATTTCATTGTACTAACCATTTCAAACACCGAGGGGATTTATCTTTGTTTTGTTTTGCAGATTATGGCTTCAGTACGCAGAAATACCATTCGAGTTAACTTCGTGCAAATGCCTGCTCAGCTCAGAGAGTTAGTCTCAAAAGTTCCTGATACTTCTTCCTTTGTTGGAAGACATGGTCATCTCCTTAGTTTGGTCACTTCAAAGTTGGATGAGCAGATGATGAGCGTGTTGTTCCAGTTCTTTGATCCAGTATATCATTGTTTTACCTTCCCGGATTATCAGCTAGTTCCCACTTTGGAGGAGTTTTCTGACTTACTAGGCATATCTATCCTCGAGCAAACACCCTTCACAGGTTTGGAGGAGGTTCCTAGACCTGAGGACATTGCTTCAGCCTTACACCTAAAAAGGGATGATGTAGTATACAACTGGGAAACACGGAGTGGGGTTAAAGGTTTCTTATCTAAGTTTATAATGGATCAAGCTCAACAATTCTGGGATAACTTGGATTTTCAAGCATTTGAAGACATCTTGGCTCTCCTCATCTATGGCTTGGTTCTTTTCTCGAATCCAGATTCCTTAATAGATGTGAACGCAGTTAAGATCTTCTTGTCTCGTAATCCAGTGCCTACTCTTTTGGGTGATATCCTACATGCTCTCTATACTCGTACTGTGCGAAGAAGGGGGACCCTCATGTGTAGCACGCCGCTGCTGGCGAGGTGGTTTATTTCGCACCTACCCAAGTCTGTATTGAAAAATGAGGAAGGTTTAGGTTGGGCTTACAGAATCATGTCCCTTGCTCATACGGACATCCTTTGGAGTTCTAAGGATATGGAAAGAGTAGCTGTCATTGATCAATGTGGGGAATACCCTAATGTCCCATTGCTTAGAATTAGATGGGGAATAACCTATAGTCCTTGCTTGGCTTTACGATAGTTTGGACGCGCTCGGAGAGACGGTCCCCATGAGCTGCTTCTTACAGATATTGTCTTTGACTACAAGTGGGACATTGATGAGCATCGCCAAAGGTTTATATGGGCCTGGGGCATGGTGAATAGGTCTGACCCTCATGATCTAGGACCGAAGACTTCTCTCCCTATGCAACCTTATCTCCAGTGGGTTCGAGCCCGTGCTCAAAAGCTGGGGATGCCCTATGAAGTTGTTTTGCCGGTGATTGTAGAGCATACTAATGAAGAAGGTGTCCCTTATATGGTCCTTTATCCATACATGCCTACTGATCTTGGGGCATTGAAGAGATCATGGATCCAGTTAAAGAAGGATAGGGATGCCTACAGGGAGAAGTATCATGAGCAAGAGAGGAAGATCTTGAAGCTCACGAGGTAACTTGAGAATGAAAGGACAATCAATGATTATGTCAGCACGAAGGGAAAATGACCATGGGATTTCTGATGTCTTTTATTATTTCTAGTTTAGATTTGATTTTCAGTTATTTCTTTTGTAACGCCTTAAAGGCATTGTTAAACATTTTTACAAGTTTGAATCTAATAAAGTTTGTTTATTTCTTTGTTTTACAAATTTGAATCTCCCAAAGTCTTTGAAATCATTTCATACGCATTCCATTATCATGCACCTCATTACAGGTACCATTACAGGTTTCTTATCTTCTTCGCTGTTTATTTCAGTGCAAAATGTCTTCTGAAATACCTACCGATCAGGCCATCAAAGCTCTTCAAGCGCAGAATGCTCAATTCCAGGAGATGTTCTTGAACTTGGCCAAAGGACAACAGGATTTGAAGACTCTCATCTTGAAGGAGAAGAAGAAGAAGAAGAAGAAGAAGGTGGTTCTGCTGAATATGGGTCACAGATTTGGGAATAGGTTGCGACAGGAAGCTGATCTGTCTCATTCATCTGGAGGAGAGAATCAAGAGGAAGGAAAGGGTCCTAGTCTTGTTGTCTTTGATAATGACACTGATTTTGATGATGAACAGTATCCTTCTGCTGAGGATAGATACAAACAACTTGAAGACCGTCTAAGTGCTATGGAGACTCAGAAGGTTCCCGATTTGGACTTTGGAGATCTGGGACTAGCATCGAGAGTGGTGATCCCTCACAAGTTTAAGGCTCCGGTTTTTGCTAAGTACGATGGAGTATCTTGTCCAAAGCTCCATCTCCGCTCGTACGTCAGGAAAATCCAACCCTACACTGCTGATAGGAACATGTGGGTCCATTTCTTTCAAGATAGTCTGTCAGGGACTCAACTTGAATGGTTTTATCAATTGGAAGGAGCTAATGTCCGCAACTGGGATGACCTTGCTGCTGCTTTTTACAAGAAATACCAGTATAATGCCGACCTTGCTCCCACGCGTACTCAACTTCAGGGTATGTTTATGGGTGCAAGCGAAGGTTTTAAGGACTATGCTCAGAAATGGAGAGATCTGGCTAAAAGAGTACAACCCCCTCTGTCTGATAGGGAGTTGGTGGATATGTTTCTTGGGACTTTGTCTGGTCCATTTTTCAATCACTTGATCGGCAGTTCATCATCTGGGTTCACTGAATTGATTTTGAATGGGGAGAGAGTAGAAGCTCGTATTAGAAGTGGCAAGATACAGAAAGGTGCTTCATCAAGTACAGAAAAGAAGCCTTTCAGAAAAGAAGCTAGTGCAGTTTACAGCTCGAGGAGCCAAAACTGACCTGAACGATGCCAAGCATTTAATGCGGTAGTAATATCAAGACCTACAGTTGCCCCACAACGCAACAATCAGCAAAAAATGGAGAGGCCGTAGAGACAGTATACTCGGCTCAGTATGACCTTACCTCAAATTCTGCCGCAATTGTTGAAGACTAACCTGGTAACTCTAAGGGAAGCCCCGAAGAATCCCAGCATCACATCTCCGCTGTATAATCCAAACGCCCGCTGCGCCTAGCACTATGATAGCCCAGGTCATGATACAAACAATTGTTGGGCCTTGAGGAATAAGGTGCAAGATTTGATTGAAGCTAAAGAGATCGAGTTTGACGCACCAGAAAAGCCTAATGTTATGACTGCTCCTATGCCCAAGCATGTAGTAAATGTTGTGGACAATGATTCATTTGTAACCTCTGTGGAAGACATTTCTACTCCGTTGATGACAGTAAAGAAGAACCTATTATTAGACGGTTTATTTTCGGGCTGTGGCGACGGTTGCCACCTATGTTCAATCCTGCCTGCTAGTTACCATTTAGTGAAGTCAGGTGTTCAGCGCCTGATGGATAACAAAGTGATCTGTTCGAGAAAACTTTGATTTTGTTGATTCCTGTTGAAGATATTTCCATCATAACCATTTCCGCAAATCCTTCCAAGGCTTCCTCGAGAAATCCCGTTAGGATTACATCGGTTTCAAGAGTTGCTCCATTGATCATTACTATTCCTGGTCCTATCCCATACACTTCGGATAAGGCTATCCCGTGGAACTATGGGGCCGATGTGTATTATCATGGGATCAAACAAGACTTGAAGGTTGAAGAAGTTGATGCTGATGTCAGCAATATTGCCGGGTCTAGCAAGGTCACCTGAAACGGAAGACTTTTCTCTCCTGAGATTTCCCCTCCAACCGTTCAAAAGCCTGTTGTCGTTCCATCTGCCAGTACATCTGCTATTGTCCCAGTACATATTTCAATTATCACCCCTGTCGCCGAGCCATCTGACACTCGGGGCAAAGAAGTCACAGGTGAGCCTTCCCAGATGGAGGCACCTAAGAAGATTATTGTAGAAACCTCTAAGCAGGAGATAGAGGAAATTCGGAATATTATCAAGAAGAGTGACTACAATGTAGTCGAGCTCCTGGGGCAAACCCCATCGAAGATCTCCATGTTATCCTTATTGTTATGCTCGGAAATCCATGCAAAGGCTTTAATTGCTTTCCTTAAAACTGTGCATGTGCCGCAGGAAACTTCTGTTGATCAATTCAAAGACTGTGTGGCTAGTTTGACCGCTGACAACGGGTTGGGTTTCTCCGACGCAGATATGACTGCCAAGGGAAGAAATCACAATGATGCTCTGCATGTCTCGGTCAAGTGCAGGGGCACTACTTTGGCCCACGTACTGGTGGATATTGGGTCCTCATTAAATGTTTTACCCAAGAAAGCATTAGACCGGTTGGACTGTGAAGGGTTGGTTCTGAAGCCGAGTAATATTATGGTTAGGGCCTTTGACGGGTCCAAAAGGATGGTGCACGGGGAGGTGGATATCCCTGTTAAAGTTGGCTCTCAGACTTTTGCATCTACATTCTATGTGATGGACATCCGACCATCTTATTCTTGTTTGTTGGGTCGCCCATGGATTCATAAGGCTGGGGCAGTGACTTCTACGCTCCATCATATGTTAAAATATCCAGTAAAGGGGAAGATTGTTATAGTACGAGGAGAAGAGGAGTACATGGTGAGTCATCTAAACTCCTTTCGGTATGTGGAGATGGATGGAGAGTTCATCGAAACCCCGTGTCAGAACTTTGAAGAAGTCCCCCAGACTCTGGCATCGACTGAAGTGGCTGTTGAAGAATCTCCAATGAAGATGGCTTCCCTCAAGGATGCCAGGGCTGTTATTGAAAAATGTGGGTGTGCAAATTGGGGCCAACTCCATGACTTTTCATACAAGACTGACAAGTTTGGTTTGGGTTTTACTGCAGAAGCCCAAAGGGTTGTTCGGCGTGCGCGAATTGGAAGACCTCCTCTGCGCATCAGTAATCTGGGAGTGAATACAATTGAGGATGATGAGGAAGAGTCAGATTTCGACAGCTGGATCTACCCGACTACCGACGGTGGATTAAAAAATTGGACGGCGAAGGACTTCGTGCCCGTTTCTTTTATTACACAGTAATAGACTTTTGTTTTTGAGATTTGTAACAGACAGTTTGAAACTTTATGGCATGGTGCTTTGCCCGAGGCACCTTGGCTTTGTTTGTGAGGGCTTACTATTTGTCATTTTCATATATCATCAATAAAGCATTGGACGTTTTCTTGCATTACAAATTTTGTGCTCCTTGTTTTTATTTTCTATCTTGCACTTTATCAAAACAGCTATTTGTCTTACACACACTCACATATCATAATACAGGTCCACATCCACTCTGGATCCCACTGATAACGACTCTGCTACTACCAGTTATGACTTCGAAAGTATGATCAACCAAGTCGAGGACGAAGGTGAGGATGATTGTGAAGTGTCTAGGGAACTTGCTAGACTGTTACTGCAGGAAGAGGGGGGCATACAGCCCCATGAAGAGGCGGTTGAATCAGTAAATTTGGGTACAGAGGAAGACAAGAAAGAGGTCAAGATAGGTGCAAATCTGGAGCCTAGCGTCAAGCAACGGTTGATACAGATGTTACGCGACTATGTTGTGATCTTCGCTTGGTCTTATGAAGATATACCTGGGTTGGATACTGATATTGTGGTACACCGCTTGCCAACTAAAGAAGACTATCCTCCAGTAAAGCAGAAGGTTCGCCGTATGCGCCCCGAGATGTCTGAGAAAATCAAAGCTGAGGTCATGAAACAGTTTGATGTTGGTTTTCTAGTTGTTACTTCTTACCCACAGTGGGTTGCCAACGTGGTTCCGGTACCGAAGAAAGATGGTAAGGTGCGGATGTGTATGGACTATAGGGATCTGAATAGGGCGAGCCCCAAGGATGATTTCCCTCTACCTCACATGGATGTTTTGGTCGACAACACCGTGCAGCATAAGATCTTCTCCTTTATGGATGATTTCTCCGGTTACAATCAGATTAAGATGTCTCCCGAGGACATGGAGAAGACAACTTTTGTTACACAGTGGGGTACCTTTTGCTACAAAGTCATGCCTTTCGGGTTAAAGAACGCTGGGGAAACGTATCAGCGCGCTATGGTTTCTTTGTTCCACGACATGATCCACCATGAGATTGATGTTTACGTTGATGATATGATTGCAAGGTCCCAGACTGAAGAGGAACACCTTGACCATCTCCAGAAACTGTTTGACATGTTGAAGATGTACAAGCTGAGGTTAAACCCGAACAAGTGCACCTTCGGGGTAAGGTCCGGTAAGCTGCTGGGTTTCGTTGTTAGTGATAAAGGAATTCAAGTGGGTCCTGCAAAGGTGAAGGCTATACAGGAGATGCCAGCTCCTAGAACAGAAAAGGAAGTCAGAGGCTTTTTGGGACGTTTGAATTACATTGCCTGATTCATTTCACATCTGACTGCTACTTGCGATCCAATCTTCAAACTGCTGAAGAAAGATCAAGTGGTAAAGTGGAATGATGAATGCCAGGCCGCTTTCGAAATGATCAAGGAATATCTCCAAGAGCCACCAAGTTTGATGCCTCTAGTTGAAGGGAGACCTTTGATCTTATACTTGACAGTACTCAATAACTCAATGGGGTGCGTGCTGGGGAAGCATGACGAGTCTGGCCGAAAAGAGCATGTTATTTACTACCTTAGCAAAAATTTTACCGACTGCGAGACCCGATACTCGTTGCTCGAGAAAACTTGTTGCGTTTTGGCATGGGCTGCTCGCCGGCTGAGACAGTATATGCTGACTCACACTACTCTATTGATATCAAAGATGGACCCAATCAAGTATATCTTCGAAAAGCCTGCCTTGTCCGGAAGAATAGCAAGATGGCAGATGATCTTAATTGAGTATGACATCTAATACACGACCCAAAAGGCAATCAAGGGGAGGGTATTGGCATATCATTTGGCGCATCAGGCAGTGGATGATTACCAGTCTATGAATTTCGAGTTTCCGGATGAGAGCATCATGTTGGTGATTGACTACGAAAAACCTGGACCGGATGAAGGGCCTAAGGAGGGATCCCGATGGTCTATGTATTTTGATGGAGCTTCAAACACTTTGGGTAATGGCATTGGTGCCGTGATTATATCTCCTGAAGGTTTTCATACTCCGTTCACCGCTCGATTATGTTTTAATTGCACCAACAATATGGCGGAATATGAAGCATGCATCATGGGTCTCCGAGCAGCTATTGACCTAAGTATTAAGTTCTTGAGTGTATTCGGAGATTCCGCTCTCGTGATCAGTCAGATTAAAGGCGAGTGGGATACGAAACACCCAAATCTTATTCCTTATAAGGAGTATGTATTGACATTGCTTCCGCACTTCGAGGAGATAACCTTTGAACATTTCCCAAGAGAGGAGAATCAGTTAGCGGACGCGCTAGCTACCATGTCTTCTATGTTCAAGGTCAGGTGGGACAATGAAGCTCCCCGGATTACTATTGAAAGGTTGGACGAACCCGCACATTGCTATGACATCGAGACTGAAGAGGTAGCAGATAAACCCTAGTTTCACGAGCTAAAAAGGTATCTTGAGGCCCAAGAGTACCCTGAGGGTGCATCTGTTAATGATAAGAAGTTTTTGAGGAGGTTCGCTGGGAAGTTCTTCATCAGTAATGGTATCCTTTACAAACATAACCATGATTCAACCTTACTACGATGTGTGGACAAGAACGAGGCAGAAAGGATTATGGCAGAGTTACATGAAGGTACTTTCGGAACTCATTCCAGTGGACATACCATGGCAAAGAAAATCCTACGGGCAGGATATTATTGGTCTACTATGGAAGCCGACTGTTACCTTCACTCCCAGACCTGTCACAAGTGCCAAGTCTATGCTGATAAGGTGCATGTACCTCTGGTCCCTCTGAATGTCTTGACAGCTCCTTGGCCTTTTGCAATGTGGGGCATCGATATGATTGGTGAGATAAGACCTACTGCGTCTAACAGGCATCGATGAAAATAGACTTACTGCTATTTGTCATGGTCAGACGTATCAAAAGCAAATGATCAAGGCATTTAACAAGAAAGTTAGACGACAAGAATATCAAGTTGGGGATCTAGTAATCAATCGCATCATACTGCCACAAGGTGATCCCAGGGGCAAATGGACCCCTACGTACGAAGGGCCATTTGTGGTTAAGAACATTTTCTCAGGAGGAGCTATGATTCTAACCACCATGGATGGTGACGACTTTCCTCACCCCGTCAATGCAGACATAGTGAAAAAATACTACGCATAATCAAAAACCTGCTAGGTCGATTGGCCTAGGCAAAAATAAGGGTTTCCCGGCGAACCAAAAGGGTTCGGGCAAAAGTAAGGGATGAAAATGAAAAAATTTGTACACCCGGCAAGTCGAAAACCTGAAAAGGCGGCTTGGGCAAAAAAGGGTATCCCGGTGGACTGAAAACCCGAAAGGGCGGTCCAGGAAAAAATTAGGGATAAAGCGTAACACTATGTCTCATTGGATCATTTTGCAACCAGACTTCAGTATCAACTATCATGCTCGGACGGCACTAATCAATTTGATATACCTTCAACCAAGTAGCAAAGTGATGAGATGCTCGAGGATATAAAGGCAATAGCAGAGTTGGAACCTAGTGGGATTGTTCACATAGCTGTTTTTCTTTTTTTTCACAAATTGTATAAATTCTATCATTCGACAGCATTCTCTTACTAAGACGTCAACCTCTTGTACAAAGACGCCTATTTACAGGCCAACTTCAAAATCAATACAATTCATTTTCACAAACAAATTTCAATTTTTTTTTCTTTTTTGTTTTGCAAGAACGTCCAATGATTCATTTTTGATATATGCATTTGACAATAATTGCTGCTCATAAATATTTACATGTGAAACAAAAGATGATTACTCGTAATTTCAGAAACAGGGGCAAACAAGAAATGTCCGAGCCTTACAGTTGTCCTATTCACCAGGTACAGGGATAGACCTAGCTGAAGAATATGACTAAAAATGCATACACTCCCCGCAGAGTAGGAAGTACCAGAATACAGTATTATCAACTCTCCCCAGCTGAGGTTCACAATCATGAATGAGTCAGTAAGATTCTCCCCAAGCAGAGTTCATCTTTCACCAACGATGAAGACCATCCCCAGTGGAGTTTACTTCTTTCACAAACAGAAACTTCATCCCCGGCGGAGTTCATCATTGCCAACAACAGTAATTCATCCACAGCCGAGGTTATTCCTCTAAGTCAACATATCTTCTAACAGAGCATCTCTTCCCCACAGAGTCATTTTATCGCCAGTTTATTCTCCAGCCGAATTATTCTCCTACCAAGTTATTCTCAAATCATCTTCGGTCATTATCCTCAGCGAGCGAAACTCTTTCATTCTCCAGCAACAATCCGGGATTTATTTTCCTCAGCTAGAGAACATCACAAAAACATCACATTTCCATACATCATGACACATGCATACGCATCATATAACACAATCTCATTTATTTTGAGAACATCACTGCTCGATACATGTCATGCATCATGACATTACATACGACTAATTCTTCATATTTCAGGAAAAGATACAATCAAATTCTCACAAAGTTCAAGCTATGAAGCCCGGGTACGACCGGATAGTATCTTGATTACTCCATCATATTGTGAAGCCCGGAGAATGACTGGATAACAGTATCAGAATACCGCAAAGGCTGGATTACGACCAGATAGTGGTAACTCTTAAAAGCAAGCTACGAAGCCTGGATTCGACCAGATAATAGTTTAATCCCCAGCAAGCTATTGTGAAGCCTAGATTACGACCAGGTAGCAATACAAGTTACTGTGAAGCCTGGATTACGACCAGATAGCAGTGCAAGTACCATGAGGCCTGGATTCGACCAGATAGTGGTATATCATAAACACAAGCCGTGAAACCCGGATTCGACCGGATAACCACTCAGCAAATTATTGTGAAGCCTGGATTACGACCAGATAGCAATATAAGTTTCTGTGAAGCTTGGGTTACGACCAGATAGCAGCCAAAGATACCGCGAAGCCTGGATTACGACCAGATAGTGGTATATCTTTAATACAAGTTATGAAGCCCGGATTCGACCGGATAGTATCTTGATTTCTACGAACACCATGAAGCTTGAATTCGACCAGATAATGGTATAATACATCGTGAAGCCTGGATTACGACCAGATAGCGGTAAAAGACACTGAAGCCTAGGTTACGACCAGATAACAGTGAGGGACACTGTGAAGCTTGGATTATGACGAAATAGCAGTTTACCCGGCCAATTACTATGAAGCCCGGATTCAATCGGATATTAGTAGGCCCAAAAATCAAAGGGAAGCCCGGAGGCGACCGGATAACCACTTGATTTCTTCTGAAGCCTGGATTATGACCAGATAAGAAGTAAGGTATTATAAATCCTGGGTTACGACCAGATAGCAGTACAGGACACCATGAAGCCTGGATTCGACCAGATAATGGTACAAAGCATCGTGAAGCCTGGATTACGACCAGATAACGATAAAAGGAATGAAGCCTAGATTACGACCAGATAATAGTACAAGACACTGCGAAGCTTGGATTTCGACCAAATAGTAGTTTACCTGGACAGTTACTAAGAAGCCCGGAGTCAACCGAATATTAGTGTGCCCTAAGTTCAAGTTGAAGCCCGGATGCGACCGGATAATAACTTAATTCCTTCTGAAGCCTGGATTACGACCAGATAAGAATAGAGAAATTGTGAAGCCTAGATCACGACCGGATAGCAAGTTTAATCTCATCTCCCCAGTAAGTCATTGTAAAGCCTGGATTACGACCGAATAGCAGTTGGTCTTATCACTATGAAGCTTGGATCATGACCAGATAGTAGTTCATTTTCACCTCTTCAACTAAAGAGGCGATTCACCAGTAGAATAACGGACGACCGAAGCTCCTAAAATTCTATTCCTCACAAGCAAAGAAACAGCATTCCCCAGCTTAGTATTCCTTAACAACAGGTATACAGACTCTCGCTAAGGAATCTCTTATGCGATCGACACTCCTTCGGATGGCATCTTTAAGCCCATATTCCATCATCAATCTCCAAATGGCATCTATAAGCCCATTCCCGACATCACAAGACAAGTACCACTTCATGCGAGTGCAAATTTCTAGGCACTCTAGTGTTCAATCATCTTCCACCTTCGGATCACGAAAGGCAGATAAGCCAATCTACATCCTCAGGTTTAAGAAGATTGAACAGGGGCAGCTGTTGTACCCCAAAATTTTCCCTCCCATATTTCTCAAAAAAAACATTTCAAGAAAGATCCTCAAGTTGCTCAAGGAAGTCCAAGGGTTGACTAGACAAACTCTCTCCTAAGGTAGTCTACCTCAAATTAGGGTTTCATGTTGCATCAAGATACTTGAGTCCAAGGGATCCCAAATGCTCTCCATTGTCCTAACATGTTCTCAAGATCATCCATGTCAAGTTTCAAGCCTTACAGAGGAAGTTTGCTCAGTCAATTGCTCAAAGGTCTGAAAGTCAATTGTGCTAGGGCAAAAGTCTAATGTGGCCCACATACAGTCAAATTTCAAGATTTTTGGTCAACATCCTCATTTTGAAGTATCATTCATCATTTGATCAAGGGTTGATCATGATTCATCAAGGATTGCTCACAATTCATCAAAACCCAAAAGTTGCTAAATTAGGGTTTTGTAGGAAAAGTCAACTCAAATTTGACCAAGCATAACTTTCTCATAATTTATGATAAATGACCCATCCAAATCTCATTTTGAAGAGGATGAAATTCCCTACAATTCATCTTCATCTCCCAGGTTCAAAATATGTACTCACAAGAAGTTATGAATTTGGACATTATAGGTCATTTTGAAAAGTCAACAAAAACACCTTTTTTGTCAAAGCTTCATACATGAACATGGAATACCAAATTGAGATGAGACCAAAAGGGTTGCTTATAGGACATCTCAATCTTTCTAAAAAGTCTAAGAACACCTTCAAAGAGTCAAAATTGAGGAAGTTATGCATTGGTGAAGTTGACCTTTTTTGCAAAATTGCCAAAAGTCAACTTTGCCTCAAATTGCAATTTTTGCTAAATGGGCCTAACTTTTTGCACTTGTTTTGAGTTGGTAGCATGGTCCACGAGCCCTAGATCTTTCCACTTGTCTTTATCCTATTTTGATTATTTATTTTGATTTTTATTGCAATTAAATCAATTTAAATCAAAACAAATCATGGAAAAATCCAAATCATTGAAACCTCAAGATATGGTGCATGTTTCAGGTCCTATATCAAGTTGAAAAAGATTGAATTCGTGCAAGGCAAAAGTGGGCACAAAAAGATTGATTTTGGCCTATTTTGGAAAGAATTTCAAGTGAATCAAATCAAGATCAAAAGCAATAATTGACAAAGATTGAATGGACTTTTGTAAACCTAATTCATTCCTCAGTATATAGGGAACATTTGCAGACAAAAATAACAAGGTTTTGGAGGCACAAAAGAGAGAACAAAACTTGAAAAAAACAAAGAAAAGTGGAAAACTGATTTTGCACTTCCAGGCATTTACAAGGCTCCCTAACCCTCTCATTCGTTTCCTGGGATCACAAGCAAGCTATACCAATCAAGAACAAGGATTTTCCAGTGCAAAAACTCAATGTAAGTGATACACTGTTTTCCATATATTTCAGAATCGAATCTTGCTATTCCTGCATATTTATCATGTTTCAATAGTATATTCTAAATCCCTAACACATTTGTAAGTTGTCTATATCATTTAATTGCATTTTTGGAAGTTGTATCAAAATCCACCATTGCTAGGGTTCGTGGTCTCGATTTGGGATCTTTTCACACAGGTAAAATTGGGCCCCAAGAAGGGCACCATCGTGCTCAGAAGGCCAAGACGAATCAATCCATGGCCATAGACTTCATTTATCATGCCCATGGAAGATTTTGAAACAAGCTTGGGATGTAGTGACGGACGTTGTCCGTAGGTAAATGTTTTTAACTTTTACCAACGGAGCGAGGTTGGGGACGACTTGCGTGGCACTCTGTTATTTTTCCATTCGAATTTTGGAGCTTTTCTGTCCCACTAACCTACATCATTATATATTATCATTTATTATTGTTCTATATACAAATAAAATGTGCAGCGCAGTTGGTAATGATGCAGGTGGAAAAGGCTTTGGGGCTTGGGTTCGAATCCCAGGTCCCCCCATTATTTCACATTCATTTTCTTTTAATAATCAAGCGCGTGCATAGGTGGGATGACCACCATGGTCCATCATCATCTAACTAGCCATGTGTCCAGGAGGCCAGATCTAAAGGCTATCATGTGGTGACCATCATACAGCCCAGTCAATGCAACGCATGGGATTCGGGGAGTCAACGTGGATCAGCTGGTTTGGACCCAGAAAATTGCTATCCACACCTCCAAAAATGATGATTTCTCAGACCCATATCTATTTTTCTTTTTCTCTTTATATCTTCTTTATTAATTTATTTATTTATTTTTACTAACATCAAAATTAATTTCTTTTTTTAATAAAATCATAAAAATAATATTTTCCATCCAATTAGATTTAGGACATTTTTTATCAAAAAAAATTAATTTAATTAGTTTATTTAATTTTAGGGTAACTTAAATTCTTTTTGTAACTAAATAAAAACAATTAGAAAATTAGGGTTTTAGTTTAATTTAAATTCTATTTTCTTTTTCTTAAATAATAACCAAAAAACATAAAAATAGCTCATGTAAATTATTTTCTTTAAATTAATTTAATTATTAGATTTGTATTTAATTTAAAAACCTTATTCTTTTTCTTAAAAATAATTAAAAACAACAAAAATAATTTTTCTTTTAATTAGGTTAGACAGGGTCAAAACCCTATTTCTCTCTCGTTCTCGATTCATCGCGTTATTTATTTTTACCATATTGATGTGATTGCTCACAAGTTGTAATAGATTAATTAGGATTTTTCTCCATTTCATTTATCGTTTTTACGGGTTGTTTTTGGCTATGTAATTAATACTCGAATCCTTGTAATAGCGTAGCTTTTACTTTCCGCATTTTAATTTCCACAAAATATTAAACTGTTAGATGTATGGATATTAGGGTTGCATGACAAGAATGTATGATTAACTTTAAAACGGTTAGCAAACCCTAAATGTGCAAAGATAAATAACTTGAAATTAAATCACTCGCACATGCGCACTCCTAGGGTATACTCTCACTTTGGTTGCCTTCGGTAAACGGTCATTAAGTATAGGATATTTTAGTGGTCTCTCTCTTGTCTAAACAAAGATCAAAGTCCCGTTCGGAAAAGTTGCCTCGGAAAGGTTGCCTCAGAATTGTCGCCTCAAATATTGATCTTAAGACATTAGAGTTATTACTAAGATGTTCTAACATTGCTTTAGTGATCGTACGTCCCTTTCGAATTGACCCTCAAAACTCCAACGATGGTGCTACCTACTCACTAATAGTGGGATAGCACTGTCTAAAGGAAACAAACATAGAACAATTCTCTTTTTTTCGAGTAGGTAGATCAGTTCTTAAGTACTTGCTAAAACAAACAAAAATTCACACTTACACTCTTTTCAAACAAAGTTTTCAAAAACACTTCGTAGCACTCTTGAAGACAGAAGCAAGGGTTAAATCGAAGTCGGACAAAAAAAAACTTTTCAAATCACACAAACACGGAAGCAATTTTTAAAATGATGAGCAAGTACCTAAGAACCCGTAGAAAACTACGGATAGAAAGGGTGTTAATACCTTCCCTTTCTATAATCTACCCCCCATACTCAAAATCTCGAAAAAGGAATTTTTCTGTGCTTTTTTTCCTTTCCAGTTGGATAAAATAAAAGTTGGTGGCGACTCTTGCTTACCGCGACATTTTTGCAAACACAAACGCAAAACGCAAACCAGCATTTCAAAACATTCCAGTTCTGGCCACCGTATCACACATACAAAGACTGGCACGAAATGCTTCCCTTTGCTCTACACGGCTATCGCACTTCCGTGTGTACATCAATAGGCACGACATTTTTCTCTCTAGTATATGGCATGGAGGCAGTACTTCCAGTTAAAATAGAGATACCATCACTTCGGGTTTTAATGGAAACAAAGTTGGAAGAAGCCGAATAGGTTCATACGCGACTTGATTAGCTCAACCTCATCGAAGAAAAACGCTTGACAGCTCTATGCCACGGTCAGTTGCATCAGAAGCGGATGAAGAGGGCCTTCAACAAGAAAGTTCATCCTCGAATATTCAAAGAGGGGGATTTAGTGCTTAAGAAGATTCTGCTACCTCGCCTCGATTCATGTGGTAAATGGATGCCCAACTACGAAGGTCCATACATAGTAAAAACATCATTCTCCTGTGGTTGTCTCATCCTCACAACAATGGATGGGGAAGAACTACCGCATCCGGAAAATTCAGACGCAGTCAAAAAATACTATATAAAAAAAATCTCGCTAAGCTCGAACCTTAAACGGGCGACTTGGGAAAAAAGGAGCGTCCCGGTGGATCGAAAAACTTAAAGGGCGATCCAAGAAAAAATTAGGGACATACAAAAAAAACTATCCCGGTGAATTGAAAACCTGAAAGGGGAGATCCAGGAAAAAATTAGGGATTTTATGCAAAAGAAATAAACAACAAAAAGACTGCGATCTAGGAGCTACGACTATGAAACACGAAGGGAGAGATGGATCTAAATCATACGATTCGGAAGCAAAGGAGACAGGAGCTATTTAAAGGACGTCGGGGAACAGCAGTAGCAATTATCATTTTCATTGCCATTTATAATTTTTTTTTAAAAGAAAAACTTTTTGTAGTTACCTCTTTCAAGGAATTACATCTTGTACTCTCGCCTATTCAGAGGCATATCAATAAAACATTTATTTTTCTCTTTCAACTTGTGTTTTTATTTTCTCAGACTTGATTGCATAATACTACGCTTATTTCTTATGAATATTGTGTTGAAATCATCTTGGGGGATTTGCAAATAAAAGCATTTGATAAAACATCAAAAAAGCACTTTTACTAGAAAAAACATCAAAAGGAAAATCCACGTCTATGTCCACACACACTTCTACACCTACGCCTACACCTACAACACAAAAAATCAAGATCTTGCTAAAACATTTTTCACCATGTTCATATCAGTTCAAAGATACCACGACAATGCAACATACAACGCCAGGGGATTGGTAACTCAAAACCAATGGTTCAATGGAGAGAATGCCGGAAATATTTTTTAACATTTTAAAGCATACATACATTTTGAACATACATCATACAGATACATCATACAAGACATACGTCAAGCAGAATCAACATCATCCCTCGACCCTATCAAGTTGTTCACCTTAGCCAAAAACAAGCGACTGTCAGATGACTAACCTCACCCTCGAGATAGCTATCTAAGGGTTAATTTTCTAAACACACTTCTTTTATAAAATTTAACTTGTCACTTAAGACTCCATGCAGTGATGTGTTCGACCCATCACCTAAGACTCCATGCAGTAATGTGCGAAACCCAGTACATTACCTAAGACTCCATGCCGCAATGTTCGAAAGCCAAATAAGATCCGTCACCTAAGACTTCAGGTCGTGATGTGTTCAGCCCATCATTTAAGACTCCACATAGTGATGTTTTCCTCTATAATGAAGTTCATTACCTAAGACCCTAGGAAGTAATATGCGAAACTTAGTTCATTTCCTAAGACTCCATGCAGCAGTGTAACATGACCCATTTCCTAAGACTCCACGCAACGATGTTTTTCCCTCTCTTCACCCATTACCTAAGACTCCATGCAATAACGTGCGACACTCCTAACATAAATCATTGCCTAAGACTCCATGCCGCGGTGTTCGAAATCCAAATATAGCCCATCGCCTAAAACTCCATGCAGCGATTCGCAAACCTAACCCATTGCCTAAGACTCCATGCAATAATGTGTTTCCTTAATTGTAAACCTAACATGTTGCCTAAGACTCCACGCAACAGTGTGTTTCCTTATTCGCAAACCTAACCCATTGCCTCAGTCTCCAAGCAGCCATGCATTATCAAGTGTTGTTCATCCCCCACATGGATGAATAAACAAAGTCAAACCAAAACATACAATATTTCTAAAATGTCATCCTCGTTTTCAAATCCCGGTAAGTGATACATCATCATCTTTTCCTATTCTTCTCAAGACACTTAAGGGTATGTTATATCAGTGTAACCTTATGTTTGTCGGACAAATTTTGGGGTATTCCAAGTATTCAATAAACTCCCAATCAGAATGCACAAGACCTGTGTATTCTCACACTATTCAGTTGGAAGATAATTGAATAGGGGAAGTTGTCGTACCTCAAATTTCCCTACCTTTATGATCACATTTTTAAGGTTAAAAATTGAAGAAGGAATGTTTTGATTAAAGATGGTACATCAATATCTGATGGCCCATTTTTAAGAATTCAGGTCAACAGAGGGGTGTGTCTTAATTCAAGGGAGTGGGGTTTTCTAAATCAAAAAGACCCATATATCCATAAGTCCATTTACAAAGCATGTTGGCCATTGGCCCATGAGATTTGAATATTAGAATTATTTCTCAAAGGGAAATTAAGTTCTTAATCATATAAAGCCCAATTAAGTTGCTTTGACTGTTTTGGTAAAAAAAAGAGAGTGAAATTCCAGTTTGCAAATCCATTCCTATGGCCCATTCTCATTTTGGTTAGTAAATATCAAGGAGAGGGGTATGGGTATAGATTACAGGCCCACTGAGATTTTTGATTAGCCTATTTGACATTTTTTTTGTTACTTTTTTAGAGAAAAAAACATTTATTATTATTAAAACTTTTTCTGTTATTATTATTTTACTAAAAATCCTTTTTGCAACTTATTAAAAGAAATTTATTTTATTAAGATATTTGGTAAACTATTTTTATTAGATATATAAATTATTTATTAAAAGTTTTGCAAACGTGAATATATGGTGTTTTGAAAAAAGATCTATTTTTGTTATTATTGGAACTAAACTTTTTTAAATAAAAGGGACTTAGGCCTAATTCGTATTACAGTAAAAAATGTATTGTTGTAATTACTGGGCAATAGAGGCCCAAATTCAGTAAAATAGTGACGTACTAGGCGAAATAGAAATGCAGCCCAAAGAGTAAATTATTAACGTGCGGAAAGAATACAAGCCCATGTCATTAACAGTCACTATGCAAATCAGAGCAAAATATGTGTGTTTCAATCCAATTAACATTTACCGTATAGATCTTGATTAAATCAAATCATTTTGTTACAATTCCAATCTAAGATAATACAGAATCCAGTCTTTACTACAAACAAGGCCCAGAATTCATATTACTGATCAAATCTAAAATATTGAATCAATGTAAAACAAATCTCAGAATCCAATTGCATTCAATCAAAATTTACAATCAAATTACAGAATCAATTCACGAATCATTTACATCAAAATCTGAATCCCTAATTTATGTAATTCCTAAATCAAAGCCTAAGCGAATCGTAACAACAATTCTATAAACCCTAATTCCTAACCCTATAAATAGAGAATCGGAAATATAGAAGGATAGGACGAAAAAGAAATTCGAAGAAGAAGATTTTGAGACGAAATAAGAGCGAAGAAGAAGATACTTCTCGCAATTGAATATCGAAGGGGAATGCGATTAGGGTTTCAATATTTGAAACCCTAATCATAGCGCCTTCGCTGCTAAGCCGTTATCGAAACCTGCAAATAATAAACGAAGGAGGGTTAGAGACCAAACCGTTTGAACACAGAATACATAATCGCGAGGAGGTAAACTACTTAACTTCTTTTTTTTGTTCTGGTATTGATTAAGGTTTGCTGGGGTTAGTTCATGATAGGGAGAGGGATGCGATCAGCGCCGCCGCGGGGATATGGCTTTAGGGTTTTTAAAGGGAAAGGGTAGAACGAAGGAGAGAGGACAAGGGAGGACTTTGTTTGAGAATGAAAATTAAATGTAAAAACAAATAACTTATTATATTCTGAATTGATTTAGTACACTCACACTCACACTAAATAAACATGCACTTGCGTTTTTGTCTGTTAGATCTGTATCGGACGGCCGTAAGGCCAAGTCCATAGAGATTTTGTGTGCCCTCACACATACGATTAATAAGCTCTCCCAAAAAACGTGTAATGGGCCAAGCCCATTCATTTCCACATCCCCCTTTCATTACAATCACTAAGGCCAGCCAACAATACACCTCCCCTCACCTCTGGGCCCAGTTCAATATCTGAACTTAGGCCCAGCTTCTCAAAACACCCCATTTCTGCTTGTTAGTTCAATAGCGCACCCCCAGGCTTACTGGGCCTAAATTCAATATCTGAATTCAGGCCCTGACTATTCACACCCCACCCTTTTTACTACCAAATTTAAAGTACGCCCCCTGAACTAATTTAAATATTCTCTATCTTTTTATATTATATTTTCTTATTTCTTTTTATTTTTATTATTATTATTATTTCTTTTTTTATATATAATAATTACTTTACTTTATTTTCACATATATTATTTATATTATCATTTAAATTATTTTATTTAAAAACACATGTATATATTTATATTATATTGCATTAAATATTTTTAATCATGCATTAATTAAGAAATTTCATAATTAATATTATAAAAAAATATCTAACAGATCTTAAATCTCTTTTTCACAATAAACTAGTCTAAACAACAATTTTTTCTAAAGGGTTCCAGATATATTTTGACTAATTGCGCATTTAGTCCAAACTTCTGTTATCTCTACATCCGGGAAAAATGCGAGGCAATTCAAAATACTTTTGCAACCCCTAAAAAACACAAACCCATACTGTTGTACCCCAAATTTGCCCTCTCAGATTTTTCCAAGATTTTCCTCTTGCATAGGTGGTTACAAACCTTTGCCTAAAGACAAGGAAATTTTTAGAATGATGTTTCTAAGTTTCCTTCGATTGGCCTGTTAATGAGGCTCTTCGATTGAAAACTACTAAGTGCCTTTCGATTGGCATCTCCAAAATACTCTTTGATTACAATCTATATAGTGTCCTTCGATTACCATCTATATAGCGTTCTTCGACTGACATCTACATAGCGTCCTTCGACTGACAGCTGCAAAAGGCCTTTCGATTGCCCTCATGACAAGCCTTTTGATGGGCATTGTGTCAAAGCCTTTTGATTGGCATAGCAAAGGACTCTTCGTTTGATATTCTAATAAATACCCTTCGATTGGTACTTGGACAAGGACCCTTCGAAGAACTCCCTCCAGGCCATTCGAAAGAAGCCATTAAGAGGGAAATCAAAAAATATGTCCAGACCAGATTCTTGCCTTGTTTAGTCACAACTCCACAAGAGCTGATTTGACCAGGGAATTCTCTTCAGAAGGACAGGAAATCGAAGCAAAGGGTGGTCCAATCGAAGGAGTCTTAGTATTGAATCTGGCACAATTCTAGTCAGGACCATCAAGGAGAACAAGGTTCTAATAAGGAAAGTCCTTATTAGTTCGAATTGAAGTTCAAGGCTGGCAAGGGAAGGCATATTCGAAGGAAGGAAATGGATTTGTTCCAAAGCAAGCCAGAAAGCCCATAATTGAAAGAATATTTCCCCGTCAAAGGAAGAATGAAACAGGCTGGCAAATAGAAGAAAACGCATTGGAATAAAACACAAAGAATTGGCCATTTTAGAAACAAAATATACAAGACAAATCAAATCTTTTTCACACAATCTTCAAGATTCAGTTCAATTTTGTTAACCTAATTCGTTCCACTGTATATACATAACAAACCCTGATCAAAGAAGAGGAATTTTGGCCATGTAGAACACACAAGACTGCTCAGAATTTTGACAAAAAGTGTTGATCGAGTTTTTCTCTAGAGGGAGATTCAAGGTGTTTCAAAGACTGCAATCCATTCCGAGGCGTATTTGGAAGCTTTCTGGACCATTCCAATGCATCAGTACATCCAAGAACAGTCAACACACGTATCACAGTTGGCTCTAGTTCATGAAATTGGTTTTTTGAAATTTATGCATGATGAATGGATTCTAAATATATATTCATGTTTTTATAATAATTTAGAACATGTTTGTATAATTAATTATGTGTTTTGATGCATATCTGATTTAATACCATGGTTAGGGTTTCAAGGTTCTGTTTAGGGTCTTTCATTTCAAGTAAAATCAGGACAAAAGATGAGTACCATTGTACTCACGAGATAAAACCCAATTGATCTGCATATTTGATTTGAATTTATATTGCGTAATTATGATTTTTGAGATATGCAGGTTTGTAGCTACAGCGTTGTATGTAGGTAAAACCTTTAGGCTAAAACGACAGTCTCAACGAAGAAGATGACTGCATGTCAAAACCTGAGTGGCCCGTTTAAATTCTTGCGCGTTTTTATTGCAGCCACTGACATTTCATCAAATATTGGACAACTTGCTCAGTGGCAAAGGGAAAGGCTTTTCAGTACGCGTGTGTAGGAGGTCAGGGGTTCGATCCCTGCCTCCTACATGTTATTTTTCTTAACAATTCTTTGCAGATCCCATGTCGTCCTTCCAAGCGTGCATACCATAGGCCCCCAGATCCTCATCCTTGGATCAATCAACGCCTGGATCCAATGCTCCCAACGAAGCTCCCCATGGTGGACATTCCCAACACAGTCACACTGAGTCACACGAAACTATGGGCCAACTGGATTGGACTTTAAACAGGAATTCAGCATGCGCCCGCCAACTTGGGTTTACACCCCTCGGGCTTGCTCTATTTTCCATTTTAATTTTGTTTTATTTAAATTAGTTTATTTATTTTTGTTTAAATCAATTTTTTTGATAAAACCATAAAATCAACATCACAAAAATAGGATTTAGCTTTTTTTCAATAAATTAATTTTTGTAAATTAATTAATTTCATCAATTTTAATTTGTTTCATTAATTAAAATTAATTAGAAAAATTAGGTCAAACTTCCAATCTTTTTTCACAAAACTCCCAAAAAATATTTTCAATGATCAAATTAGGTTTTTTTAGGGTTTCAAACATATTTCAATTTTGTATTCCCGCGCGTAATTATTTTTGCCATACGATTAATTTTTACTATTGATGTAACTGCGCCCGGTATGTAATAGCTTAATTAGGGTTTTATTTTCGTGTTTTATTTTCAGTCAGTTCCTTATGTATCTACACCAAAGCCTTGTAATAGCTTAGGACCTCTATTTTTTCAATTTTATATTCTGTATATATTTGTATATAATTGCTAGCAACCTAGGCATGTATGAGTAATTAATCAATAGATCACTAAATTCAAGATAAATATCTAAAAAAAGCACACTATCACACACTTGCACCCCTAGGGTATTGCCTCACTTGGTTACCTCGGAAACAATGGTCATGTCCCTTGAACATAGGGATACTCTTAGCAAAGACCCTCAGTTTAAAGACATCATAAAGATCATAGTCTCTAAATGTCCCTCGAGTTGCCTATGAGAAATGATCTTATGATGATAGTCCCTTCGAAATGCTAAGGTATCCTTACATGTTGCCTTCAATGACCATTATGTCCCTTTCGATAGTCCCTCAGACATCAAACGACTAGGGTTACCTACTCACTAATAGTAGGATAACACGGTCTAAAGGATAGGAGGAAAAGAACAGTCTTTTTTCGAGTAGGTAGATAATTGTTAGGTACTTGCTCAAACAAATTTTCACACCACACTTTCAAATACTTTTCAAACAAAAGTTTTCAAAACACTTTATCAAACTCTTGAGAACTGATACAAGAGTTACCATAAAGTGAATCGCCGCACTAAGGCATTTTCAAAGCTTTTCAAACACACAAACACAAGCAATTTCAAAAATGAGCAAGTACCTAAGAGCCCATGGAAAACCATGGATGGAAAGGGTGCTAACACCTTCCTTTTCCATAATCTACCCCCTTACTCAAAAATATCGAAAAAATGTATTTTTCTGTTCTTTTCACCCTTTCCTTTTTGGATAAAAGAAAAGTCGGTGGCGACTCTTGCTTACCGCGACATTTGCGAACAAAAAACACAAACCAGTATTAATAGTCGGTTCTACCACCGTATCACAGAACTGGCGACTCTGCTGGGGAATAAAAAAGTGGGGTTTATCTTAGGGTCTATATCATTTTAAAATTGCTTTCCTTGTTTGTTTTGATTGCTTTACTGTAAAAGGTTTGCTTGGGATACTATAGATCTTATACCCGGATCTGGGACATCTTTTTAGGTAAACATCAACAGATCATGGAGACTGTACGGCATAGACCGATATGGTTGAAGTGATAGATGTGTTGTGTTACACTTTGGTTGATACCAGTATCCCTTGTGTCGAATCGAGTAGAATACAGGGCCGCCACGTGGTGTAGTGAAGCACTAACGAACCTTAGAACCTTAGTGGAACACACTTGGACATTAGAATGTAGTGAGATAGCCAGTCTCGGTGTAAATCTGGGAATTGGTTGATACTCGATGCTATACTCTTTTAGATTCAACTTTCGAGATGTTTCGGCTGCAAGAAAAGATTGCTAAGTTGGAATAACTCGATAAAGGAAGATCAGTGATGTTGAGACTCCTTAGGACCCGGTTACTATTTCTAAGACAGGTTAAGCCAACTAAAATTCAAGAGGGTACTTACCTACAAACCCCATGCAAGCCTAAACCTAAGGCTGCTTGTGTGACTTGTTTGCCTTCATTTTCTAACAACTTGAATTCTTTGCAGGGTTGTGTTTGTCACCTTACATTTTTGCTTAACGCATAGCATACACATCATAACATCATGCCACAACATTTCCTTAACCATTTCAAGGATCTCAAGGGTTTGTGATGCAGGTTACGATAAATCAAACATCTAACAAGGGGCAAGGGGATTTATTTTCCTCTAGCCAACGCCGTCAAAAGACCAAAGCGACAACTCGAGTCAGGGGCTATGACCCACTTGATATGGTGAGCTTGACTCTCATAGAAGGACATTCATCAACATGAAAGTTCTTAAATCAAAGATACAAACTTCAAATGTTGACATCTTCTTGTTTACCCCGCGAGTCCTTGAAAACATTGCATATGCATATCATGCATGTTATTGCATAAATAAGTTTCAAAGCAGGTTTCTCATCTTCTTCGCTGTTTATTTCAGCCGTAAAGAAATGGCTCTCGAGAAAACTGTGAAGGACTTACAGAATCAGAACGCACAATTCCAACAGATGATCATGGCTCTAGCCAAAGGGCAAGAGGAATTGAAAGCCTTGATTGTTAAAGACAAGACCAAGAACTTAAGGAGGACAGCTGGTGCGGTAAATCTGGGAAGAAGATTCAAGGGATTGTTAAATAAAGTGGTTGATCTGACATCTTCATCCAAAGAAGGAGATAACCAAGAGGGTGAGACAAGAGAGGAAGACCCTAGTCTAGGGGAATCTAATAATGAGACTGATTACAATGAAGAGCAGTATCCTCTAGCCGACGAAAAGTACAAACAGCTGGAAGAGCATCTGAGTGTTATGGAGATTCAGGAAGTGCCTAGGCTGGATTTTTGAAGAGCTGGGTTTGGTGTCTGGGATTATCATTCCGCCAAAGTTCAAGGTGCCAGTGTTTGCCAAGTACGATGGGGTTTCATGTCCCAAGATGCACCTCTGATCTTATGTAAGAAAGATCCAGCCTCACACTGCTGACTGGAAGTTATGGGTTTATTTCTTCCAAGAAAGTTTAGCTGGAACTCAACTGGATTGGTTATATCAACTAGAAGGAGCTGACATCCATACCTTGGAAGACTTGGCTACTGCTTTCTACAAGAAGTACCAATACAATGCTGACCTCGCTCCAACTTGTACACAACTTCAAAGCATGTCCATGGGTTCTAGCGAAGGCTTCAAAGAATATGCCCAGAAATGGAGGGATCTAGCTGGCAGGGTACAACCTCCTCTAAATGACCGGGAAATGGTAGACATGATCATGGGCACTCTGACAGGCCCATTCTTTAATCTGCTAATTGGGAATTCCTCATCCGGGTTCACAGAAATGGTTCTGACTGGGGAGAGGATTGAAAGTGGTATCAAGAGTGGGAATATTCCAACGGTGGCATCCTCTAATGCTGATAGGGAGACATTTGGTGGAAGAAAAGAAACTAATGTTGTCTATGGTCAAAGGCGCCATAATACAAATAACCACCATCAGTCTGTGGGAGCAGTGTTAATGTCTGATCCTACACCCATTTAACATCAACGGGGCAATAGGCGTAGGACAAAATATAAAGAGAGGCAGTACACTGATATTAGCATGCCTTTGTCTCAATTATTACAACAATTGCTAAAAGCGAAGCTGATTACACTAAAGGATCCTCCTCAAAAACCTGATACCTCTTCTCCTAAGTACAATCCTAATGTAAAATGTGCTTACCATTCTGATAGTCCTGGGCACGACACCGACAGTTGTTGGACTTTGAAGAACAAGATTCGGGATTTGATCAATAGCAAGGAGATCAAATTTGACTCTCCTAAGACCCCAGTGTGACCACTGCTTCCATGCCAAATCATGGCTAGGATGGAGAGCATTTTTGTTCATTTGAATTCTCAAGTTGTATTTTCTTTGTTTGTTCAAACAATTATTGTTATATCAAATTTTGTTATTTCATTAATGCATTACACATGTTTGTCTTGAATTAATTCATTTTCATTATGCTCAAACTTCTTTCTTACTTCCTTTTGGTGGTATTCAACTCTTGATTGAAAGCTCTAAGCCTTTAGAGGGAGGATGACAAAAATGATACCGCAATCCCTACAGTATGCTTTTGAACAGATCCCACTAACAATGTACAGGCATTGTTTCAAAATCCTAAACAGTGGAGTTATAAGGAAGATAATCCCTAGTCAACCCATTTGAGCCAAAGAAGTAGGAGTTTTTATTTTCACACAAATTAAAACCCTTAATCATAACCTGGGGCAGGGTAGTTTCTCAGTCAATTCAGACGCGTAATCAGTCGCGGTCTTCATCTTCGTGCACAATAAACGGAATTGAAGACGTCTTTCCAAATCAAAAGACGGTGATGGTTTCACATAATCATCAAGACAGGTAGTCATTATCTCCCAAAATAAAAGCCCGCCAATTCAAAACCTATGAAGGAGACTTAAGGAAAAAATTGGGGCATCTCGTTGACTGTAGTCACAAAAGAAACAGTTCAGGCAAAAGAAGGGATAACGAAAAAAAAAGAGGTTATTACAAATCCCCGACAAAAAGATTATAAAAATGACTGCCTATTCAAAATAAATTATCAGTATCTGAACCATCACCGGAACGTCAAGGACAAGATGCCAGACTCGATCGGGACTTAAATGCACAATTAATTGAGCATAGGACTGAAGACCATCACGAAGAACGGGTGGGTACAAATAAATTTTGAGCCTTTATCCTTTGCTTCTTAAACCGTGAACCAGGTTATGTTATAACCCTTAAAAGTCCTAGTTGAAGCATGGGTTAGTTCAAAAACATACTGTTACAAAAGGTATCCTAACTCCTGTAAGGTTTGCTATAAATCATGAGTTGATATCCCTCTCTTGAAAAATTGGTTTTACTAAAAATTGAATTTTCAAAAAAAAAATTCAAGACAGACATAAGCTTTGCATTCTTAAAATACCATTGTCTGCATATGATTATTTGTTCAAACAACAGAGAAATTCGCATGACGAATATCTAGTGGACAAGAACCTTCTCAATGAAAAGGATCACCTCAAGTGGAAAAACACTTCCAACCAAGGGGCACGGCATGATCATTCCCCATCATCTGGGGCAGTCAAGTCAAGATTTAAGGAACCTCTCAAAGATGCCGAATAGTCAGGGGAAGATCTCCATCTGATTCACTTGGGGCATTAAACATGAATTCCAGCAACGAATCTTGTACGATCAAACAAGCTTCTTCTGGCAGTGTGGTGACACTTACTAATATGGATAGTGACAATTCTCCATACACGGTGAATATGGACATAGTCGGAAAATACTACGCATGAATAAGGACCCGTTACGTTGACTGGCCTAGACAAAAATAAGGGCATCCCGGCAAACCAAAAGGGTTCGTGCAAAAATTAGGGATAAAAACAAAAATTTGTACACCCGGTAAGTCGAAAACCTGAAAAGGAGGCTTCAGCAAAAAAGGGTATCCCGGTGGACTGAAAACCCAAAAGGGTGGTCCAGGCAAAAGTTAGGGATTAAAAACGTACGACTATGTCCCGTCATCTTGTCATTTGTTTATCAGTAGAAGACTTATCATCCTGATCAGCATTTACCAAGCACCCCAAGAGGTGGGATGACACTCAAACCATCCACAAAGTCTCTGCAGGAACTTTCTCCAGTAGGTACAGAGGCAGGGGAAACTTACTAAAAAGTCGCTGCCACATCTTCAGCTTACAACCTAGTGATGTCAGGTGTTCTCGTATCCTCGGCAGAACAGGAATTTCCAACTACTGCTTCGACATCAGGGTTCCCCCAGTGAAGTCGCCAAGATTCTCAAGATTCACCTATGGGATTTTCAACAGAATCCCCAAAGCAGTTTATGGGGTTCACCTTCGGAAACAGGGTTCTATAAATCTCAAGTAGTTTATAAAGCTTTATCCCCAGCAGAAATTGAAGAATCACTTTCTTCACTCACCAACAGGAGTCCGAGATTCAGCTTCCCGGTACTCTCCATCAACAATCGAGGATTCATTTTACCTAGTTCAACAATACAGCAATGGAATGACTGATATGTTCATACATTGCATTCATACATCATTTTATAGATGTCATAACATACGCAATACGAATGCATATATTACAATCTCATTTATTTTGAGAGCATCATTTACACTTCATGCATCATGACTTTGCATACAGCTAACCTTGTGTCTTTTCAGGTAAAAGTCTATAAGCAGAAAAATATCATCAACTACTTACATGATCGGACAAATTTCTGGTACTCTGTTGAGGTAGTAATCGTCCAAGATTCCTTTATCGTCTTTTTTGAGTAGCAATAATCCAAGATTCCTTCATCATCCTGCTTAGGTAGTAATCATCTCAGATTCCTTCATCATCCTATGGAGGTAGTAATCGTCTCAGATTCCTTCATTATCTATTGAGATAGTAATCGTCTCGGATTCCTTCATCATCTTGCGCAAGTAGTAATCATATCAGATTCCTTCATTATCTATTGAGGTAGTAATCGTCTCAGGTTCCTTCATCATCCTGCGGAGGTAGTAATCATCTCAGATTCCTTCATTATCTGTTGAGGTAGTAATCGTCTCAGATTCCTTCATCATCCTATGGAGGTAGTAATCGTCTCAGATTCCTTCATCATCCTACGGAGGTAGTAATCGTCTCAGATTCCTTCATTATATATTGAGGTAGTAATCGTCCAAGATTCCTTCATCATCCTGCTAAGGTAGCAATCATCAAAGATTCCTTCATCATCTACTGAGGTAGCGATCATCAAGGGCTCCTTCTCATACATTTCCATATAGCAGTTAATTTCATTCTCCCCAGCAAATTACTATAAAGTCTG
The DNA here is from genome assembly GCA_948472305.1 of Vicia faba. Lineage (NCBI taxonomy): Eukaryota > Viridiplantae > Streptophyta > Magnoliopsida > Fabales > Fabaceae > Vicia > Vicia faba. The sequence goes on along the minus strand of OX451735.1, from coordinate 35,594,716 downwards.
GATTTCAACCAGAAAACAGCAGTTCACTTCCGTCTCTTCAATCAATTGATAAATCCCTAGTAGAGTAACGGACAACTGAAGCTCCTAAAACTCTATGTTCCAAAACAGAGACCAACATTCCTCAGCGGAGGCCTCTCTGTGATCGGTGGATCTGGAACTGACTGTTTAAAGCTGGTTTGCGAAATGTCGCGGAAGCAAGAGTCGCCACCGTCTTTTATTTTCTTCAACAAGGAAAGGACAAAAGCACAGAAAAATTCCTTATAGAGATTGCTCTCGGTTCGGGAGGTAGGTTATAGAAAGGGAAGGTGTTAGCACCCTTTCTATCCATGGTTATCCATGGGCTCTTAGATACTTGCTCATTGTGTTTTCAAAATGGTTTGTTTGCTTTTCAATTGTGGGTTAAAAAAGTTTCTTGGAAAATTCCAGTTTGACTCAAGAGTGTTTGAAAAAATGCTTTCGAAAACTTTTTGAAAAGGTGTCGGTGTGAAAAGTGTTTTTGAATTTTGTTTTGAAATTAGAGCAAGTATCTAGAGTCGTCTACCTACCCTAAGGAATTCGTCTGTGTAGATGTCCTTAAAGTAGTGCCATCCCACCATTGAGAGGTAGGTAGCACCACCGTTGGAGGTATTCGGGTCAATTCGAGGTTCGGGACATGGTGATCACCAGAGCAATAGAAAGATACCTTAGAAGCTACCCTCATGCCAGGTTCCCGGATCATGAGGACTTACTAAAACATCCTCTACTCGACGATCACCTTTCGAGGGGCAAGGCAACAGTGAGGCGTACCCTAGGGGTGGTGTGTGATTTGTGTGTCGTTTTCAGATATTTTGTCTTGTCATGTCATGGGTGATCTACGCTTTTGTTTTTATTTTAACATTCATTCTTGCATGTAATTTATTAGCAGTTAAAAAGTTGCGAAAAATATAAAGTTCCTAAACTATTACAAAGGCGCGGGTCCACATCGCCAAATTAAATCCAGGACCCGATTTGACATAAAATAAAGATGCGAGAAATATAAATGTTTAATTTACATGGCTTTGGGAGAATTACATAAAAATTATAAGAAAAGAAATAAATGCGCGAATTGGAATTAATAATCGAAAGCGAGGGCGTTGGACCCTTTTTAACGAAATTAAATTATGATTAACCAATTAATTAAATTAAAATAAAAAGAAAAAGATTTTTTGAGTTTTTGTATTTATGGATTTTTAATAAGAAAAATTAAATTGGAATTAAAACCTAGTTCTAGCTATTTTTAATTTATTAAAAAAAACATGTTAAAGTTAAACCTAAAGTTAATCTAATTAATTAATACAATTTTATTGACGAAAATAAATCATTAATTATTAGTGATGGTAAAAGAAAAGAAAAAGATAAAAATTGATTAAAACCCTAATTCTACAAATATTAAGTTTATTAAGAAAAATGTTAAAATTAATCCTAGAATAAAACTAATTAATTAATAAGATTTATTTACAAAAATAACATTTAAATAAAATATATTTTTATTTTTGTCTTTTCTGATTTTTTGTTATTTTGGTGAAATTAATTTTTAATGAATTAAAAGAAAACAATTGAATTAAATAAATAATAAAGAAAATAGAAAAAAAAAGAAAAGAGAAAGAGATACAATACCCTAGGGGGGTTCTGCCCCAATCAGGAGGTATAATTCAGTAATTCTGGCCCAATAGCCTTTGGCCTTGTTGACTTTCATGCTGGCGTGTGGCACCTCTGACTCATGCCCATGGTACTCTTCCAATCAGGACCCTTTGATTGCCTTCAGTGGCCATGTGGCACGTTTGGATTATGAGTTGCATGGTGGTCTTCAGGGAGCAAGCTGTATAGAATGACATTAGAAAAAATAGTATTGAAGGGATAGGGGGACCTGGGAATCGAACCCAGGTCCCAGTGGTTATAGGACAACGCACCAACCATCTGCACCATTTGCTTTCTTTGTAAGATTATTGGAACATGATTATTATAAAAAAAAACAAAACGCTAATGCTAACAACCAAAAATAAGCGCGCTGAATTTAAATTACCCAACCACAGCTTGCCACATAATCTTCTTCTTCGTTGTCCCTGAAACAAAAGAGAATTAGCGGGGGTTTTGAACCCCCCCAAAATGCAAGCTTTTCAAAAATAGCGATTAGCCCATCTTGCTATATAAATTAGGCGCGATTAGTGGGTTATGTTCGTCCAAGCTTCCTGAGTTTAGCCATGGTACTAGGATGTCATAATTTTACAGTATTCGAAAATGCCCAATTTGAAGCTTGAGGAACCCTAGCGTGCTTCAATGGCGAAATCGTGTATGATGCATAAAAGCTTAATTAAAACACATGGTTAGCTTCAGAATGGTCAAATTAGTCCAAATCAATAGAAAGAATGCAATGAAAATGCTTATAAATTGAAACACGAATATGCATATTTTCATGAAAAGTGAAACATATTTCTACCAATTCTTTGTGTTAAAACTAGTGGCTTTGATCCAGGAATGTTCACTGATGCTTCAGGAATGTAATGGAGTCAATATTTTGCCTTGAAACTCCTTGAAATCGTGATTTCAGTTTTTGAAAATTTGGAAAAAATGCCAACTTTGTTCTTCAGTTGGGGCGCAGCCTTCTTGGTCCCTTGGCATTAGGTTTGCATCTTGCTTATGTATGGAATGTATTAGGGTTAAATTCTGAGTCCACAAATCCTTGCATTGATGAAAATAATATTTGATTTTCATGGCATATCTTCCAAATCTTTTTTCACATGTTTTTGATTCCAATCATGGAAAAACCTTCCAATTTTGATTATGCACGAATCTTGAGCCTTTAAGAAGAGTTTATCTTGCACAAAAAGATTTAAAAACTTTGGTTTAGTATTTTTCCATATTTTATTTAATTTAAATGAATTAATTGTAATTAAAAATTCAAATAAATAAATAAAAATGATGAATAAATCCCCTTTGGGCCAAATGGTCGTGCATATGCTTTGGATGATGAATCTTGGAAGAAAATGTGGCCCATTAGCAATTTTAAGACATTTGAAGCAAAGTTAACTTTTCAAAATATCCAAAACTTTCCCAACTTCCACAAGGCATATCTTGCTCAATTTTTAAGATTTGATCATGTTCTTGGACATTTTGGAAAGGTCTTGAAGTCCTATAACCAATTACTTTGGTCCCATGTCATTTTGATTTACCAATCTTAAGTTATGGCCTTTGACTTAAAGTCCTTTTTTGTTGACTTTTGAAAATGACCTATAATGTTGAAATTGATAACTTTTTGTGAGAGAATTTCTTGGACTTGAAGTATGAAGAGGAGTTGTAGGAAATGTCATTCCCTTCAAAATGAGCTTTGGATGGAATTTTTCTGATAATCCATGTGGAAGTTATGCCTTGGTCAAGTTACAGTTGACTTTTTCAACTGTCCAAATATGGAAACTTTTGCATCTTGAGACTTTTTGAGCCATGCTTTGAGAATCATGATCAAGCATTGATCAAATGATGTTTGTGGCTTCAAAATGAGATGTTGACCAGAAATTTGAACTTTTGACTGTCAAATGACCATTTTGCCCCTACAGTTGACAGTAGAGCAATTAGGGTTTTTGACTTGTGCAATTTTGTGTTGTAAGTCTTGAAACTTGTTATGATGATGCTTGACCATGTTTATAGGCATGTGGGACTTGATTGGACCCTTGGAAACTTCATTTTCTTTGTCAGAACCAAAACCCTAGTTTTTGACTGTTAGGAGGCCCTTGAACTGTGCAACCCTTGGGGAATTTTGAAGCATGCTCTTTGCAATTCTTGAAGAATATGGGAGGGCAAATTTTGGGGTACAACAGTTGCCCCTGTTCAATCTTCTTAGACCTGAGGATGCAGATTGGCTGACGTGCCTTTCGTAATCCGAAGGTGGAAGATGATTGAACACTAGAGTGCCCAGAAATTTGCGCTCACATAGTAGTGTGATGGTGGAATGGGCTTATAGATTCCATTTGGAGATTGATGGATAGGATGATGGGCTTATAGATGCCATGCTAAGAGATGATGGATGGTAGATGGGCTTATAGATGCCATCTGGATGTCGATCGCGTAAGAGATTCCTTAGCGAGAATTTGCGTACCTGCAAAAGAAAATGATTACCTGGCCTGTTACAGGAGCTGGTCTTCAAATTCTTTGTGTAGATGCGTCCTGACTGGTCACAGGAATTGGGTCTGGAGCTTCAAAAGGTGATGAATGAACCAGGGATGGTTACTACCTCAACGGGACGGTGAGAGAACCTTGGGCGATTACTACCTCAACAGGAACGCTGAGAGAACCTTGGACGATTACTACCTCAACAGGAACGCTGAGAGAATCTTGGGGGACTTCAACCTCAACAGTAACGCTGGGAGAAACTTGGGCGACTTCTACCTCAACAGTAACGCTGATAGAATCTTGGATATCTTCTACTGAGTCTTTATCAGGAAAATCTGTTATGGGTCGATTTAGCTGGACTAGAGAAGGCCTTTGACTGGATAAGAAACAGGAAAATCTTAGGGTCGATTTAACTGAACCGGTCTAGGTCTTGAAATCTTCAACTGGATAAGAAACAGGGAGATCTTAGGGTCGATCTGACTGAACCAGAGAAGGGCTTTGACTGGATAAGAAACAGAAAAATCTTAGGGTCGATTTAACTGAACCGGTCTAGGTCTTGAAATCTTCAACTGGATAAGAAACAGGGAGATCTTAGGGTCGATTTAACTGAACCAGAGAAGGCCTTTGACTGGATAAGAAACAGAAAAATCTTAGGGTCGATTTAACTGAACCGGTCTAGGTCTTGAAATCTTCAACTGGATAAGAAACAGGGAGATCTTAGGGTCGATCTGACTGAACCAGAGAAGGCCTTTGACTGGATAAGAAACAGAAAAATCTTAGGGTCGATTTAACTGAACCAGTCAAGGTCTTGAAATATAGCTGAGAATTTAACTGGATCTTTCCTGAAAGGTAAAGGTCAGTCATACACAATGCATGATATGGATCAAGCAATGATGTTCTCAACATAAATGAGATTTGTAAGATGTGATGCGTATATGCATGCTATAATGTATGGAGATGTGATGTTTATGAACGTATGTTTTTTGCCTAGGAAAGTAAATTCTTGACGGGTGCCGGGAAGTCACTCCTGGGCTGATGTTGAAGAATAGATTTTTGCTCCCGCTGGGGATGATAGTTGCAAGAATACCGGTAGGAGAAGATGACTCCATTGGGGAATAAGCTTGGAGAATGGATTACTCTGCGGGGAGAAAAGTACTCTAGCGATCTTGCTGGGAAGCAATACTCTGTGGGGAGAGAGGTACTTTGCTGAAATGTTGATGGTAACTTCGCTGGGAATACCATTGTTATGCTCTGTTGGAAGTTTTAATAGACTCCGCTGGGGGTAAGAAGACTTCGTCGGGGACGATCTTTCCGTGGCTTTTGGCTGAGGATAACCCAGTTATATCCTGGTAGGGAAATAACTCTTGAATAAAGCCGGGAGACGCGTTCGTGCTCTGCGAGGATAAGCTTCCAGAATCTACTGGGGATAAGCTTACTGCTGGGGAGATGATTCAACTTTCCTGGGGAAATCTTGATTGGACTCTTCTGGGGAAGTTTTGAGATGTATCGGGGAAGTGACTCCATCGAATATTTGATGTACCGCCGGGGAACAAACTTTAGGCCAAGACTGTCGGGGATGCTTGTTAAGAATGCACGTATATTGCTGGGGAATCTTGAGATCTGCTGGAGGATACCCAACTTCCCTAAGGTTGACTGTAACTTTGCTTGGGGAGAGTGTACTGACTTGCTGGCTCACTCTCTGGGGAATTACGATATACTAGTTATGTTCTTCAGTCGAATTTACCTTGGTACCTTGGAGGATAGAACAATTAGATTGCTTAGACAACTCTTTATTGCCCCTGTTTCTAATGTTACCTGTAATTAATCCTTTGTTTCGTATGCAAATATTCATGAGTTAGCAAATTATTGTCAATGCATATATCACAAATTGAACCTTGGATGTTCTTCGCAAAACAAAACAGAAAAGGAAAAACAATTGGCAATTTTAACTGAAAAGTGATTTTTGTATTGATTTTGAATTTGCCTGTAAATAGGCGTTTATATACAAGAGGCTGACGTCCTAGTAAGAGAACGTCGCCGAACAAAAGAGTTTATACAATTTTGTACAAGAGAAAATTAAACAGCTGTGTGAAATGAATGGTCCCACTGGGTTTCAACTCTGTTATCGCCTTTATATCTCCGAGCGTCTCATCACTTGATGACCTTAGTTGAAGATGAAGCTGACTGATTGATGCCGTCTGAACTTGATGTAGATACCGGATTCTGGATGCAAAGTGATCCAATGAGACATAGTATTACGCTTTATCCCTAACTTTTGCCTGGACCTCCCTTTCGGGTTTTCAGTCCACCGGGATACCCATTTTTGCCCAAGCCGCCTTTTCAGGTTTTCGACTTGCCGGGTGTACAGATTTTTTTCATTTCATCCCTTCATTTTGCCCGAACCCTTTTGGTTCGCCGGGAAGCCCTAATTTTTGCCTAGGCATGTCAGCCTAGCGGGTCTTTTTTATGCGTAGTATATTTTTACTATGTCTGCATTAGCGGGGTGAGGAAGGTCGTCACCATCCATGTTGGTTAGAGTCATGGCTCCTCCTGAGAACACATGTTTAACCACAAATGGCCCTTCGTACATAGGGGTCCATTTGCCCCTTGGATCACTCTGAGGAAGGATAATGCGCTTGATTACCAGATCCCCGACTTGATATTCTTGTGGTCTGACTTTTTTGTTAAATGCTCTGATCATCCGTTTCTGATACGTCTGACCATGACAGATAGCAGCAAGTCTCTTTTCATCAATAAGGTTTAGCTGATCAAGTCGTGTCTGGATCCAATCATCTTCGTTCAGATTTGCATCCTTCATTATCCGGAGAGAGGGTATTTGCACTTCGATCGGTAAGACTGCCTCCATGCCGTAGACCAAGGAGAAAGGAGTTGCCCCGGTTGACGTCCTGGCTGAGGTACGGTACCCATGTAGAGCGAACGGTAACATCTCGTGCCAATCTTTATAAGTTACTGTCATCTTCTGCACGATTTTCTTGATATTTTTATTTGCTGCTTCTATAGCCCCATTCATCTTCGGTCTGTAAGGAGAAGAGTTATGGTGTTGTATCTTAAACTGCTCGCAGAGCTCAGTGATCATCTTGTTGTTCAGATTGGTACCGTTGTCTGTAATAATTCTTTCTGGGACGCCGTATCAACAGATCAGGTTGTGCCGAATGAACCGTGCCACAACAGTCTTGGTTACCATAGCGTAGGAAGCTGCTTCGACCCACTTCGTGAAGTAATCAATCGCTACCAGGATGAAGCGATGCCCGTTAGATGCCGTAGGTTTAATCTCACCAATCATGTCTATGCCCCACATTGCGAACGGCCAAGGCGCAGTCAGAACATTTAGAGGAACTGGAGGAACATGCACCTTGTATGCATGTATCTGGCATTTATGGCATGTCCGGGAATGTTGGTAACAGTCAGCTTCCATTATGGACCAGAAATACCCTGCCCGAAGGATCTTCTTAGCCATAGTGTGTCCACTGGAATGTGTTCTGAAGGTCCCTTCATGTAGCTCTTCCATGATCCTTTCTGCTTCAGTCTTATCCACACAACGCAGTAAGGTTGAATCATGGTTTCGCTTATACAGGATGCCGTTGCTAAGGAAGAACTTTGCTGCGAACCTTCTCAGAAACTTCTTATCGTTGACAGACGCACCTTCAGGGTATTCCTGAGCTTCCAAGTATCTCTTCACCTCATGGTACCAAGGCTTCTCAGTCACCGATTCAGTCTCAAGGTCACAACAGTATGCCGGTTCGTCCAGTTTCCAGATGATGATCCGGGGAGCCTCGTTATCCCATTTGACCTTGAACATAGAAGACATTGTAGCTAACGCGTCCGCCAGCTGATTCTCCTCTCTTGGGAAATGTTCAAAGGTTATCTTTGTGAAGTGGGGGATCAAGGTCAACACACATTCTCTGTAAGGAATAAGATTCGGATGTTTCGTATCCCACTCTCCTTTGATCTGATTGATCACGAGAGCGGAATCTCCGAAGACACTCAGAAACTTGATCCTTAGGTCGATCGCAGCTTGAAGACCCATGATGCACGCCTCATACTCCGCCATGTTGTTGGTACAGTTGAAACATAGTCGGGCAGTGAGTGGAGTATGAGTGCCTTGAGGGGATATGATTACAGCGCCGATACCGTTTCCCAAAGCGTTGGAGGCTCCGTCAAAGTGCATAGACCATCGGGATCCTTCCTCAGGTCCTTCATCCGGTCCAGGTACCTCACAATCAGTCACTATCATGATGCTCTCGTCTGGAAACTCGAAGTTCATTGACTGATAGTCATCTACTGCCTGATGTGCCAAGTGGTCTGCCAATACACTTCCCTTGATGGCTTTCTGAGTCGTGTATTGAATGTCGTATTCTGTCAAGATCATCTGCCATCTTGCTATTCTCCAAGACAGAGCAGGCTTTTCAAATATGTACTTTATAGGATCCATTTTTGAGATCAACAAGGTCGTGTGAGTCAGCATATACTGTCTCAGCCGGCGAGCAGCCCATACCAAAGCGCAGCAAGTTTTCTCAAGCAGTGAGTATCGGGTCTCACAGTCGGTAAACTTTTTGCTAAGGTAATAAATGGCGTGCTCTTTTCGGCCAGACTCGTCATGCTTCCCCAGCACACACCCCATTGAGTTGTCAAGTACTGTTAGGTACAGTATCAGAGGTCTCCCTTCAACCGGTGGCATAAGGACGGGTGGTTCTTGGAGATACTCCTTGATTCTGTCAAAAGCGGCCTGACATTCATCATTCCAACATACTACCTGATCTTTCTTCAGCAGCTTGAAGATTGGCTCACAGGTAGCAGTCAGGTGTGAGATGAACCGAGCAATGTAATTCAGGCGTCCTAAAAAGCCTCTGACTTCCTTCTCTGTCTTAGGAACTGGCATCTCTTGAATAGCTTTAACCTTGGCCGGGTCCACTTGAATACCCTTATCACTTACAATGAAGCCTAGCAACTTCCCAGATCTTACTCCGAAGGTGCACTTGTTCGGGTTCAACCTCAGCTTGTACAACTTCAGTCGGTCAAACAGTTTCTGCAGATGATCTAAGTGTTCTTCCTCGGTCTGGGACCTTGCAATCATGTCGTCAACATACACTTCTATCTCATGATGGATCATGTCATGAAATAAAGCAACCATGGCACGTTGGTAGGTTGCCCCAGCGTTCTTCAGTCCAAAAGGCATGACCTTGTAGCAGAAGGTGCCCCACTGAGTAACAAAGGTAGTCTTTTCCATGTCTTCAGGTGCCATCTTGATCTGATTGTATCCTGAAAAGCCATCCATGAAAGAGAACACCTTATGCTGAGCTGTATTGTCAACAAGGACATCAATGTGAGGTAGGGGAAGTCATCTTTGGGGCTGGCCCTGTTCAGATCCCTGTAGTCGACACACATTCTGACCTTACCGTCCTTCTTTGGTACCGGCACCACATTAGCAACCCACTGAGGGTAAGAAGTCACTGCAAGGAACCTGGCATCAAACTGTTTCATAACCTCGGCTTTGATCTTCTCAGACATCTCTGGACGCATACGGCGGACCTTTTGCTTAACCGGAGGGCAGTCTTCCTTGGTAGGCAAATGATGGACTACAATATCGGTATCCAACCCGGGCATGTCTTCGTAGGACCAGGCAAAGATCTCCGTATAATCATGTAGCATCTGAGTCAACTGTTGCTTCACGCTGAACTCTAGGTTGGCACCAATCTTAACTTCCTTCCTGTCTGCCTCAGTACCCAGATTTATTGTTTCCACTGGCTCTTCGTGTGGTTGAATTGCCCTCTCTTCCTGGAGTAACAGTCTTTCCAGCTCGCCAGGCACTTCGCAATCATCTTCACCTTCGTCTTCGGCTAAGTTGATCGGATTTTCGAAGTCATAACTGGCAGTAGCAGAGTCGTTACCAGTGAGATCCATAGTGGATTGAAACCTATATGAGTGAGTGTGCGTAAATACAGCTGTTTTGCAATATAAAGAAAGGAAAGAAAGAAAAGGAGCATAAGATTTGAAATGCGAGAAAACGTCCAAGATTTTTATTCATGATATATGAAATGACAATTTAATGCCCTCACAAATGAAGCCAACGGTGCCCCGGGTAAGACACCGGGCCATAAGTTTTTAATTGTTTATTACAAATAACAAAACAAAGAAGTTTATTACTGCGTAACAAAAGAAACAAGTAGGTTGTCCTTTGCAATCCAATTGCTAGGTTCACTGTCGGTTGCCGGGTAAATCCAGCTGTCGAACTCAGCTTCATCCACTTCATCTTCGTCCCCAATAGCATTCACTCCATGAGCAGGCAGGGGAGCTGTCACTACATTAGGCTTCTCAGATGCCTCAAATTGTACCTCCTTCGCATCAATAAGGTCCTGCAGCTTATTCCTTAAGGCCCAACAGTCATCAGTGGAATGTCCCGGGCTATCGGAGTGATAAGCACAGCGGGCATTTGGATTGTATTTGGGAGAAGCGGTGTTCACAACCTTTGGGGCCTCTCTGACAGTCACTAGGTTGGTGGACAGCAACTGCGGCAAGATTTGTGATAGAGTCATACTTAGACGGGTAAACTCTCTCCGGGGTCTTTCAGCCCTTTGAGGATTGGTTTGCCGAGGAGCGGCAGCAGGCTTAGCAATCATCAACGCGTTGACAGACTGGCGGCGCTCAGGTTTCTCTTGTCTTCTAGACCCATATACAGCACTGGCCTCCTTCTTAAAGGGCTTCTTCTCAGAGCTTGACGATGCACCCTTCTGAATTTTACCAGACTTCATCCCAGCCTCTATTCTCTCTCCAGTCAGAATAAGATCAGTAAACCCTGCAGACGAGTTACCGATAAGATGGTTGAAAAATGGCCCAGATAGGGTCCCCAAGAACATGTCTACCAACTCCCGGTCAGTTAACGGAGGCTGCACTCTGCCAGCCAGATCCCTCCACTTCTGTGCGTACTCTTTGAAACCTTCACTTGACCCTAGCGACATACCCTGGAGTTGGGTACGTGTAGGGGAAAGGTCGGCATTATATTGATACTGCTTATAAAAAGCAGTAGCCAACTCCTCCCAGTTACGAACCTTGGTCCCATCCAGCTGATAGAACCATTCGAGATGAGTCCCTGAAAGACTCTCCTGGAAGAAGTGGATCCACAAATTCTTGTCCACTGAGTACGGCTGAATCTTCCGCACATAAGACCTGAGGTGTAGCTTGGGGCAAGACGCCCCGTCATACTTGGTAAAAGATGGTGCTTTGAACTTATGAGGAATGATCACACCAGTAGACAAACCTAAGTCTCCGAAATCCAGCCCAGGCACTTGTTGGATCTCCATAGCATTCAGTCTGTCCACCAACTGCTTGTATCTGTCTTCTGCAGGAGGATACTGTTCCTCATCAAAATCAGTCTCGTTGTCAGAGACTACCGGACTAGGACCTTTTCCCCCTTGGGGACTGCTCTTGCCTATAGAAGAACCAGCCTCTTCATTCTGCAGAGTGTTGCCAAACCTTCGGCCCGAGTTGAAAAGAACAGTTCTCTTCTTCTTCTTCTTCTCCTTCTTCAGGAGCAGAGCCTTCAGCTCTTCTTGGCCCTGAGCCAAACCCATGATTAGTTCCTGGAATTGCGCATTCTGCGCCTGAAGAGCCTTGATGGATATCTCGGTTGATGATGAGTCAGGATTCATGATGCTGAAATAAACAGCGAAGAACAGTAAGCAACCTGAAAAGAAGAAAACCTGCTATGCACATGATGAACGATATGTGTTTATGCAATGCATTCAAGGGTTCGAAAGTTCAAATTTGTTGTAGACAAAAAGGAACACACGTTATCATTAAGGAAATAATTGTTCAGTACATCAAAGCCTCATGGGCACAAATTACAAAGCCAATCAATCCCAAAAGACACTACGCATCCTCTTTGGAGCTATGTAGGTGTTGAGATTCCTCTCCTCATGCAATAGGCGGGTGAGCTCCAAGACCTTCTTTTCACAAGCATGTAGACTGGTCTCAAGAGAATTCCGTTCTTCCTTAAGCTGGATCCAGCTCTTCTGCATCTCTTCCCAGGATGTGGGCATGTCAGGATGTTGAATAGTGTAGGACACTTCTCCTTCCAAGACTGGCTCTTTGATCACAGGGAGCATATGAGGATAAGGCATCACTAACTTCTGGGAGCGGGCTCGTACCCACTTGAGATAAGGTTCCAACGGGATGGAATTCCTGTGTCCCAGTGTCTTGCTGTCTATCCTACTTGGCATCCTCCAGGCTCTGATAAATCTCTGGCGAAGTCCTTGTGCATCGTTGTCGAAGTCAAAAACTATGTCAGGAATTAACATGTCATGAGGGCCATCCCTTCGAGCATAACCAAACTGTCTCCAAGCCAGGCACGGGTTGTAAGTAATACCTCCTCTGATTCCAAGTAAAGGAACATTAGGGTACTCCCCGCAACGATCAATGATAGTGACATCCTCTCTGGACCGAGGGCACCAATGTATACCTGCATGTGTAAGAGTCATCAACCGTTGTGACCACCTCAAACCCCGCTCATTCTTCAGAACTGATTGTGGAAGGTGCGAAATAAACCACCTTCCCAGGAGAGGAGTGCAACACATAAGGACACCTCTTTTTCTCATGGTTCGAGTGTAACATGAGTGAAGGATGTCCCCCAGCAACGTAGGTATAGGATTCCTGGACATGAAGATCTGGAAAGTACTAATATCTATAAGCTGATCTGGGTTAGGGAACAACACCAAACCATAGACAAGGAGGGCCACAACTTCTTCAAAAGCTTGTAAGTCAAGGGAGTTCCAACATTCATGGGCCTTTTCAAACAGGAACCTGGCTAAGAACCCTTTGATACCACTTCTAACTTCCCAATGTCCCTTGAGGTCAGATGATTGTAGGTGTAAGGCTTTAGCAATCTCTTCAAGCTTGGGTTCCTTTTCTGTACCGTTGTAGGGTAGTTGATCAAGGATAGGGATCTTCAGGAGCCGGGAGAACTCCTCCAATGTCGGTACCAGCTGATAATCCAGGAAAGTGAAATAGTGATGCAGAGGGTCAAAGAACTGGAATAGGACCTTTACCATATCTTCCTCAATGTTGGTATTGACCAAGCTGATAAGTCTTCCATGTCTTTCACTGAATGAAGAGCTCTCGGGAATCCTGGATATAAGCTCCTTAAGCTGAGGAGGGATCCTTACAAGGCTGATTTGAATTGTCTTTCTGCGAACAGTTTCCATGTCCTACAAAACAAGAACAAAAATGAAGATTTGAACCCCTGAAATGGTTAGTCAATGCATATGATGCTGGATGATGTCATGATGCTATGATTAAACACACCACAGATATTTACAAAGACAAACATGTAAGGCACATAAGGCACACAAGACAAGCCCTTAGAGTTTAAGGCCAGCATGGGGTCTGGGTAGTACCCTCTTGAAGTTGGTGGGCTCAACCTGTCCTATCAGAAGTAACCGGGTTCTAAGGGTCCCAATATCACCGGATTGCTTTCATTGTTCATCGTTTCGATTTAGCCACTGAACTGGCGACCGAAATATTCCAGAAAAGCAACCCTCAATTGAGTGTAGTATCGAGTATCAACCAACCTCGGACTGCACCAAAGTCAGTTATCTCACTACCCTAAAGAGGCCAAGATAGTTCAATTAAGGTTCCTAAGGTCTGTTGATGCTTCATGACACCACGCGGAGGCCCCGTACTCTCCTTGACTGAACTCAAGGGTTACTGGTACACACCAAAGTGCCACATCAACGTAGCAGACTGTTTCAACCATGTCGGTATACCCCGCACAGTTCCCTCACAGCCTTGTTGCTACTTTCTAAGAAGGTATCCCCCAGATCCGGGTTAGGATCTATAGAACTCCCAAGACAGTCCCACAATGTAAAGCAAGCAAAGAAAGCAATTGAAAACACAGTTATGAACTATCCCTAAGGTACACCTCACTTTATAAAAATTCCCCAGCAGAGTCGCCAGTTCTGTGATCGGTGGATCTGGAACTGACTGTTTAAAGCTGGTTCGCGAAATGTCGCGGAAGCAAGAGTCGCCACCGTCTTTTATTTTCTCCAACAAGGAAAGGACAAAAGCATAGAAAAATTCCTTATAGAGATTTCTCTCCGTTCGGGAGGTAGGTTATAGAAAGGGAAGGTGTTAGCACCCTTTCTATCCATGGTTATCCATGGGCTCTTAGATACTTGCTCATTGTGTTTTCAAAATGGTTTGTTTGCTTTTCAACTGTGGGTTAAAAAAGTTTCTTGGAAAATTCCAGTTTGACTCTTGTATCGGTCCTCAAGAGTGTTTGAAAAAATGCTTTCGAAAACTTTTTGAAAAGGTGTCGGTGTGAAAAGTGTTTTTGAATTTTGTTTTGAAATTAGAGCAAGTATCTAGAGTCGTCTACCTACCCTAAGGAATTCTTTTGTGTAGATGTCCTTAAAGTAGTGCCATCCCACCATTGAGAGGTAGGTAGCACCACCGTTGGAGGTATTCGGGTCAATTCGAGGTTCGGGACATGGTGATCACCAGAGCAATAGGAAGATACCTTAGAAGCTACCCTCATGCCAGGTTCCCGGATCATGAGGACTTACTAAAACATCCTCTACTCGACGATCACCTTTCGAGGGGCAAGGCAACAGTGAGGCGTACCCTAGGGGTGGTGTGTGATTTGTGTGCCGTTTTCAGATATTTTGTCTTGTCATGTCATGGGTGATCTACGCTTTTGTTTTTATTTTAACATTCATTCTTGCATGTAATTTATTAGCAGTTAAAAAGTTGCGAAAAATATAAAGTTCCTAAACTATTACAAAGGCGCGGGTCCACATCGCCAAATTAAATCCAGGACCCGATTTGACATAAAATAAAGATGCGAGAAATATAAATGTTTAATTTACATGGCTTTGGGAGAATTACATAAAAATTATAAGAAAAGAAATAAATGCGCGAATTGGAATTAATAATCGAAAGCGAGGGCGTTGGACCCTTTTTAACGAAATTAAATTATGATTAACCAATTAATTAAATTAAAATAAAAAGAAAAAGATTTTCTGAGTTTTTGTATTTATGGATTTTTAATAAGAAAAATTAAATTGGAATTAAAACCTAGTTCTAGCTATTTTTAATTTATTAAAAAAAACATGTTAAAGTTAAACCTAAAGTTAATCTAATTAATTAATACAATTTTATTGACGAAAATAAATCATTAATTATTAGTGATGGTAAAAGAAAAGAAAAAGATAAAAATTGATTAAAACCCTAATTCTACAAATTTTAAGTTTATTAAGAAAAATGTTAAAATTAATCCTAGAATAAAACTAATTAATTAATAAGATTTATTTACAAAAATAACATTTAAATAAAATATATTTTTATTTTTGTCTTTTCTGATTTTTTGTTATTTTGGTGAAATTAATTTTTAATGAATTAAAAGAAAACAATTGAATTAAATAAATAATAAAGAAAATAGAAAAAAAAAAAAGAAAAGAGAAAGAGATACAATACCCTAGGGGGGTTCTGCCCCAATCAGGAGGTATAATTCAGTAACTCTGGCCCAATAGCCTTTGGCCTTGTTGACTTTCATGCTGGCGTGTGGCACCTCTGACTCATGCCCATGGTACTCTTCCAATCAGGACCCTTGGATTGCCTTCAGTGGCCATGTGGCACGTTTGGATTATGAGTTGCATGGTGATCTTCAGGGAGCAAGCTGTATAGAATGACATTAGAAAAAATAGTATTGAAGGGATAGGGGGACCTGGGAATCGAACCCAGGTCCCAGTGGTTATAGGACAATGCACCAACCATCTGCACCATTTGCTTTCTTTGTAAGATTATTGGAACATGATTATTATTAAAAAAAACAAAACGCTAATGCTAACAACCAAAAATAAGCGCGCTGAATTTAAATTACCCAACCACAGCTTGCCACATAATCTTCTTCTTCGTTGTCCCTGAAACAAAAGAGAATTAGTGGGGGTTTTGAACCCCCCCAAAATGCAAGCTTTTCAAAAATAGCGATTAGCCCATCTTGCTATATAAATTAGGCGCGATTAGTGGGTTATGTTCGTCCAAGCTTCCTGAGTTTAGCCATGGTACTAGGATGTCCTAATTTTACAGTATTCGAAAATGCCCAATTTGAAGCTTGAGGAACCCTAGCGTGCTTCAATGGCGAAATCGTGTATGATGCATAAAAGCTTAATTAAAACACATGGTTAGCTTCAGAATGGTCAGATTAGTCCAAATCAATAGAAAGAATGCAATGAAAATGCTTATAAATTGAAACACGAATATGCATATTTTCATGAAAAGTGAAACATATTTCTACCAATTCTTTGTGTTAAAACTAGTGGCTTTGATCCAGGAATGTTCACTGATGCTTCAGGAATGTAATGGAGTCAATATTTTGCCTTGAAACTCCTTGAAATCGTGATTTCAGTTTTTGAAAATTTGGAAAAAATGCCAACTTTGTTCTTCAGTTGGGGCGCAGCCTTCTTGGTCCCTTGGCATTAGGTTTGCATCTTGCTTATGTATGGAATGTATTAGGGTTAAATTCTGAGTCCACAAATCCTTGCATTGATGAAAACAATATTTGATTTTCATGGCATATCTTCCAAATCTTTTTTCACATGTTTTTTATTCCAATCATGGCAAAACCTTCCAATTTTGATTATGCACGAATCTTGAGCCTTTAAGAAGAGTTTATCTTGCACAAAAAGATTTAAAAACTTTGGTTTAGTATTTTTCCATATTTTATTTAATTTAAATGAATTAATTGTAATTAAAAATTCAAATAAATAAATAAAAATGATGAATAAATCCCCTTTGGGCCAAATGGTCGTGCATATGCTTTGGATGATGAATCTTGGAAGAAAATGTGGCCCATTAGCAATTTTAAGACATTTGAAGCAAAGTTGACTTTTCAAAATATCCAAAACTTTCCCAACTTCCACAAGGCATATCTTGCTCAATTTTTAAGCTTTGATCATGTTCTTGGACATTTTGGAAAGGTCTTGAAGTCCTCTAACCAATTCCTTTGGTCCCATGTCATTTTGATTTACCAATCTTAAGTTATGGCCTTTGACTTAAAGTCCTTTTTTGTTGACTTTTGAAAATGACCTATAATGTTGAAATTGATAACTTTTTGTGAGAGCATTTCTTGGACTTGAAGTATGAAGAGGAGTTGTAGGAAATGTCATTCTCTTCAAAATGAGCTTTGGATGGAATTTTTCTGATAATCCATGTGGAAGTTAGGCCTTGGTCAAGTTACAGTTGACTTTTTCAACTGTCCATATATGGAAACTTTTGCATCTTGAGACTTTTTGAGCCATGCTTTGAGAATCATGATCAAGAATTGATAAAATGATGTTTGTGGCTTCAAAATGAGATGTTGACCAGAAATTTGAACTTTTGACTGTCAAATGACCATTTTGCCCCTGCAGTTGACAGTAGAGCAATTAGGGTTTTTGACTTGTGCAATTTTATGCTGTAAGTCTTGAAACTTGTTATGATGATGCTTGACCATGTTTATTGGCATGTGGGACTTGATTGGACCCTTGGAAACTTCATTTTCTTTGTCAGAACCAAAACCCTAGTTTTTGACTGTTAGGAGGCCCTTGAACTGTGCAACCCTTGGGGAATTTTTAAGCATGCTCTTTGCAATTCTTGAAGAATATGGGAGGGCAAATTTTGGGGTACAACACTCTCTAAACAGCAAGATCAGGAATTCCCACAAAGATATATCTCATGAAATCAACATTGTTCTGGATGGCATCTTTAAGCCCGTCTTTGATTACCCTCCGTCATATTCTCTAGATGGCATCTTTACGCCCATCTCCGACAATTTGCCGTCATCTTTTCCAAATGGCATCTATAAGCCCATCCCCAATACTATCTATATAGTCAAGTATCATCTCAGACGAGTGCAAATTTCTGGGCACTTTAGTGTTCAATCATCTTCCACCTTCCGATCACGAAAGGCAGACCAGCCAATCTACATCCTCAGGTTTAAGAAGATTAAACAGGGGCAGCTGTTGTACCCCAAAATTTTCCCTCTCATATTTTTCCAAGATTTTCCTCTTGCATAGGTGGTTACAAACCATTGCCTAAAGACAAGGAAATTTTTCAAATGATGTTTCTAAGTTTCCTTCGATTGGCCTGTTAATGAGGCTCTTTGATTGACAACTACATAGTGCCTTTCGATTGGCATCTTCAAAATACTCTTTGATTACCATATATATAGTGTCCTTCAATTACCATCTATATAGCATTCTTCGACTGACATCTACATAGCGTCCTTCGACTGATAGCTGTAAAAGGCCTTTCAATTGGCCTCATGATAAGCCTTTCAATGGGCATTGTGTCAAAGCCTTTCGATTGGTGTAGCAAAGGACTTTTTTTTTGATATTCCAATAAATACCCTTCGATTGGTACTTGGACAAGGACCCTTCAAAGAACTCCCTCCAGGCCATTCGAAAGAGGCCATCAAGAGGAAAATTGGAAAATATGTCAAGGCCAGATTCTTGCCTTGTTTGTTCATAACTCCACAAGAGCTGATTCGACCAGGGAATTCTCTTCAGAAGGATAGGAAATCAAAGCAAAGGGAGGTCCAATGGAAGGAGTCTTAGTATTGAAGCTGGCACAATTCTACTCAGGACCATCAAGGAGAACAAGGTTCTAATAAGGAAAGTCTTGATTAGTTTGAATTGAAGTTCAAGGCTGGCAACGGAAGGCAGATTCGAAGGAAGGAAAGGTAATTATTCTAAAGCAAGCTAGAAAGCCCATAATCGAAAGAAGATTTCCCCATTAAAGGAAGAATGAAACAGGCTGGCAAATAGAAGAAAACACATTGGACTAAAACACAAAGATTTGGCCATTTTAGAAACAAAAGATACAAGACAAATAAAATATTTTTCACTTAATCTTCAAGATTCAGTTCAATTTTGTTAACCTAATTCATTCCATTATATATACATAACAAACCCTGATCAAAGAAGAGGAATTTTCGCCGTGTAGAACACACAAGACTGCTCAGAATTTTGAAAAAAAGTGTTGATCGAGTTTTGCTCTAGAGGAATATTTAAGGCATTTTAAATACTGCAATCCATTCCTAGGCGTATTTGGAAGCTTTCTGGACCACTCTCACGCATCAGTACATCCAGGAACAGCCAACACATGTATCACGGTTGGCTCTAGTTCATGAAATTGGTTTTTTTTAAATATACGCATGATGAATGAATTCTAAATATATATTCATGTTTGTATAATCATTTATAACATGTCTATATAATTAATTATGTGTTTTGATGCATATCTGATTGAATACCATGGTTAGGGTTTCAAGGTTCTGTTTAGGGTCTTTCGTTTCAGGAAAAATCAAGGCAAAAGATGAGTACCACTATACTCACGAGACCAAACCCAATTGATCTGCATATTTGATTTGAATTTATATTGCGTAATTATGATTTTTGAGATGTGCAGGTTTGTAGCTACAGCGCTGTCTGTAGGTAAAACCTTTAGGCTAAAATGACAGTCTCAACGAAGAAGATGACTGCGTGTCAAAACCTGAGTGTCCCATTTGAATTCTTGCATGTTTTTATTACAGCCACTGACTTTTCATCACATATAATGTATCTTGTTTTCTTGAGTTAACGATTAGACAACTGGCTCAGTGGCAAAGGGAAAGGCTTTTTAGCGGTGTGTAGGAGGTCAGGGGTTTGATCCCTGCCTCCTACATGTTATTTTTCTTAACAATTCTTTACAGATCCAATGTCGTCCTTCCAAGGGCACATACCATGGGCCCGCGGATACTCATCCTTGGATCAACCAACGCCTGGATCCAATGCTCCCAACGAAGCTCCCCATGGTGGAAATTCCTGGCACAGTCACACTGAGTCACACTCAGCTATGGGCCAACTGGATTGGGCTTTGAACAGGAATTCAACATGCGCCCGCCAACTTGGGTTTACACCCCTCAGGCTTACTCTATTTTCCCTTTTAATTTTGTTTTATTTAAATTAGTTTTTTTTTTAAATCAATTTTTTCCATAAAATCAACGTCACAAAAAATAGGATTTAGCTTTATTTCAATAAATTAATTTTTGTAAATTAATTAATTCCATCAATTTTAATTTGTTTCATTAATTAAAATTAATTAGAAAAATTAGGTCAAACTTCCAATCTTTTTTCACAAAAATCCCAAAAAATATTTTAAATGATCAAATTAGGTTTTTTTAGGGTTTCAAACTTATTTCAATTTTTTATTCTTGCACCTAATTATTTTTTCCATACGATTAATTTTTACTATTGATGTAACTGCGCCCGGTATGTAATAGCTTAATTAGGGTTTTATTTCCGCATTTTATTTTCAGTCAGTTCCTTATGTATCTACACCATAGCCTTGTAATAGCTTAGGGCCTCTATTTTCTCGCTTTTATATTTTGTATAAACTTGTATATAATTGCTAGTAACCTAGGCATGTATGAGTAATTAATCAATAGCTCACTAAATTCAAGATAAATATCTAAAAAAAGCACATTATCGCACACTTGCACCCATAGGGTATTACCTCACTTGGTTGCCTTGGAAACAATGGTATTGTCCCTCGAACGTAGGGATGCTCTTAGCAAAGACCCTCAGTTTAAAGTCATCATAAAGATCATAGTCCCTAAATGTCCATCGAGTTGCCTACGAGAAATGATCTTATGATGATAGTCCCTTCGAAATGCTAAGGTATCCTTACATGTTGCCTTCAATGACCATTATGTCCCTTTCGATAGTCCCTCAAACATCCAACGGCTAGGGTTACTTACTCACTAATAGTAGGATAACACGGTCTAAAGGATAGGAGGAAAAGAATAGTCTTTTTTCGAGTAGGTAGATAACTGTTATGTACTTTCTCAAACAAATTTTCACACCAAACTTTCAAATACTTTTCAAACAAAAGTTTTCAAAACACTTTATCACACTCTTGAGGACTGATACAAGAGTTACCATAAAGTGAATCGCCGCACTAAGGCATTTTTAAATATTTTCAAACACACAAACACAAGCAATTTAAAAAATGAGCAAGTACCAAAGATCCCATGAAAAACCATGGATGGAAAGGGTGCTAACACCTTCCTTTTCCATAATCTACCCCCCTTACTCAGAAATCTCGAAAAAAAGGTATTTTTCTGTTCTTTCCACCCTTTCCTTTTTGGATAAAAGAAAAGTCGGTGGCAACTCTTGCTTACCACGACATTTGAAAACATAAAAGGCAAACCAGTATTAACAGTCGGTTCTACCACCGTATCACACATACGAACTACGAATTGGGACTCTGATTCCTCATAAGAGGATACGTAGGCATATGACTGAAACCGTGGCGAGTTCCCTTATTAAAAATTAAAACCCTATTTTACCTAAAACCTAAACCTTGTATCCTTAGGAATAATGTAGATGAAAGGTGCCTAACACCTTCCTTTCATCTAAAGAAGTCTGAAACTTAGAATCTCTGCTTACAATTTATGGTTTCCTATTAGATGCCCTTCCTTAGGATAAAAACTAGTAATGGCGACTCTTGATTTTAAATCCAGTTGCAACACTATCCATAAATCTCCACAGAGTAAATTCATACAACTTCCTTTCAGATTTCCAATCAGCATATCTCTTGGAAATTCTATTCCCTAGCCGAGTTTGGCTTTCCAAAACTGGGAAAGAAACCTTGCAAATGTTCTTCCATAAAAGAATTCATGTCCCCAATAAGGTCGCCAGAATACTTTCTTCAACGGGATTTCAATCTCCCCAGCCTGAGTCTATTTCTTAGACTACAACAAATCATTGACAAAACTCCTCTTCCCCAATAGAGTTGTCACTATCCCCAGAAAGTTGCTGCAAATCCTAGATTTCGACCAGATACCAGTCAACTATCCTCCCCAGACAAATCAGAAGTTTAAACATCTCTTTTATCCCCAGTCATGGCATATAAAAACTAAATTCCCCAGTAGAGAAACGAATGACTAATGTTCCTAAACTTTACTCCCTAAACAGAAATCAGTACATCCCCAGCGGAGTTTCTTCAAACAAATCAATAGGAATCCCCGATGGAAGCCTTCTAAACAAAATTGAAGATACACTTACTCTTCATCCACAGCAACAGTCAAGAGTTATTTTTCCTAGACAAACATTTCACATTTATATATCATAGCATATGCATACGAAACGCATATGCACAATCTCATTTATTTTGAGAACATCATTACGTAATACATTTCATACATTATGATATCGCATACATTTAACCCTTTTCCTTTTCAGGAAAGAATCAATTGACAAACAAAACACCTCTTCTATTTTAGGTTTACTTCTTCCAGTTAAAGACAGGCGAATGAAAGACCTCTTTTGGTTTAGATTTACTTCTTCCAGTTAAAGACAGGCGAACGAAAGACCTCTTCTGGTTTAGATTTACTTCTTCCAGTTAAAGACATGTAAACAAAAGACCTCTTCTAGTTTAGATTTACATCTTCCAGTTAAAGACAGGCGAACAAAGACCTCTTCTGGTTTAGATTTACTTCTTTTAGTTAAAGACAGGCAAACGAAAAACCTCTTCTGGTTTAGATTAACATCTTCTAATTAAAGACAGGCGAACGAAATACCTCTTCTAGTTTAGATTTACTTATTCCAGTTAAAGACAGGCGAACGAAAGACCTTTTTTGGTTTATATTTACTTCTTCCAGTTAAAGACAGGAAAACAAAAGACCTCTTCTGCTATTAGATTTACTTCTTCCAGTTAAAGACAGGCGAACGAAATACCTCTTCTGGTTTAAATTTACTTCTTCCAGTTAAAGACAGGCAAACAAAAGACCTCTTCTAGTGTTAGATTTACTTCTTCTAATTAAATACAAGCAAACTAAAGACCTCTTCTGGTTTAGATTTATTTCTTCCAGTTAAAAATAGGTAAAGGACATCTGTTATTTCAGTGTAAATTTCCACCAGGTTTGCTCTGATGCTTTTTCCAGTAGAAGTCAAATTTAGATTTAGTCTAAAATCTATCAACAATTACTTTGGATGGCATCTATAAGCCCATCTTCGATTATTATCCATCATCCCTCCAAATGGCATCTTTAAGCCCATTCCCGATAATCAACCAACAGCGTTACATCATGTACAAACGAGTGCAAATTTCTGGGCACTTTAGTGTTCAATCATCTTCTACCTTCAAGTCATAAATGACGGACACGCCAATCTAACTCTTCGGTTTAAGAAGATTTAACAGGGGCAGCTATTGTACCCCAAAATTTTCCCTCTCTTTTTTCAATACATTTCTCACAAAGATCTTCAATAGCTCAAGTTTGCACAAATGTTGACTAGGTCAAATCACCTCTTAAGCACTGGGACCCCAAATTAGGGTTTTGATTTCCACAAGTACAATTGGACTTATAAAGCCCCAAATGAATTTCATAGTTCATTATAGACCTCCAATAATACTCATGCCAAGTTTCAAGTCTTGGATCACAATTTTCCTCAGTCAATTGATCAGGTGACTGAAAATCAATTGTATTGGGTAAAAAGTCCAATGTGGTCAACTTACAGTGAAAATTCAAGCTTTTTTGGCTAATATCAATATTTTGAAGTCATATTCATCAATTGATCAAGCTTGGATCATAATTCCTCAATAAAAGTGTTCAAATCATCAAAGGGGCAAAATGGTCAAAATTAGGGTTTTGACTGAGAATGACTGATTTTTGACTTTTGACCTAATACATGATCTAATGACTTGAAGCATAATCTTAAGGGCTCAAACACATATTTACCTAACTTCATGGCTCAAATCATTTCTCAAGATCAATGAATTGATAGTTGAAATTTGATCAACGGATGAAAAGTCAAATGTTACACCAAAAGTCAAACTTTGACTTTTTGGTCAACATTGAGTTTCAAATATCAAGATTCATCAAGATACTCAAAAATATCAAACTTGGTTAACAAGAATCAAGAAAATCAAGAAATTCCACAAAAATTCGAAGTTTTCAAAACTTAGAAAATTTTCTAAGTACATTTTATACTTGATAAATTCATTACTTCATAACCCTTTTTCACCAAGATGCAAGATGAGTCAAAAAAAACTTTCAACATTAAAGTTGTAGATCTTGATGAATTCTACAACTTTATATTAAAGGGTTGATGTCCAAAAAATTCTTAGATTTGAAGATATAAGCCCATGAAGTCATGACATTTTTCATAAAACACTTAGTGAAAATTTTGACAAGTTTAGGCAGATTTTTGACCTAACTTCTTGGCCAATTTTCACCTAAATCCAAGATGACTTAGCTAAAATGGTAAAAATGAAGGTTGTATATAATGTTTCAAGCTTTCCAAAATGTCCCAGAACTTGAAGAGATCAGGCTTGAGTTAAGAGAATCGAAGACAAGAAGTTGAACATTCATTCTTGAATTACAAGTCATTTTTAGGATGAACACTTGACCAAATATCCAACCATGTTGCATAATCTTGATTTGCAGGCCTTCTAACTTGCAAATATATCTTTGATCAGATGTTTACACAACTAATTAAGCCATTGTCCTAGTGTTTGAACCTTTGTCCAAGCCAATTTTCCATTTATGGCACAAAGGCACCATTGCCATTCTTGAAAAGTTTCTTTAATCACAAAGTCAACTTGTCTTGAGCTTTGCAATTATTTCTTCTACATGCACTTCATCTATAAGATCAGAGCAAACATGTTTAAAGCTTCTATCCACCCTACAAACCTTGTACCTTACCTTGAAACCATGTTTGTCAAGCTTGCTTCAAAAACAAGCCAAAATCCATAACTTTTGATCTTGTGTTTTTGATCACTCCAAGTTTCCAAAACTTTTCCTATAAATTGAGCCATCATCTACAAGCCAAGGACATGAATTGGCAAGCCTAAAAACTCCCTCAAACAGTCTCAAACCAGAATTGCATTCAAACTTCTATAACTTTTCATTTTCTGCCCAAAAACTTCCATCTCATAATTCACTCGTGCGTTTCATCCCCATCCATATTTTGGAACTGTAACACCTCCATTATCATCCTCCATAACCAAAAATAGGGTGCTGCATATTGACTTCTCTAGAACAGCTCAAGCACTCTCAGCTCAGGCTAAGCATTACATTAGCTTCCTAGGAGTCCACTGAAGCTAACCAGATCATTATAACACCTTGAAGTGTGCTCAAACTCAAAACATGATCTCCATCTACAAGGTGAGTTTTCTGAAATTCTAACTCTTCATACAAGTATCATTTGACTTTGATTTTCAAAGATAAAATGTAGACATCATAGCCCTGAAACTAACTATGTCCTTAGAATTAATTTATATTTCCTGAGTGATGTGAATTTTAAGTTGGAACTTTCTGAAAAAATTAGGTCAGATTTGGTACCAGTTAAAATTCATGCACATCTTTGATCCATTGTTTAAGTTATTTACATATTTTAAATCATGATGAAATTTCTTACAAGTTTGATGTCTACAATTTCTGAAATGGTTGAGAGATGAGAAAGTTACAGAGTTCTGGTTATGGCGCGATGAAGAAGATGAAGTTGCCTTTAGAACTTAATTTATCTTATATTTATTACAAATTGTTTTATAAACGGATGAAATAGCCACCCTAGTGGTAGGAAGCGCGCGCGTAAGGCATTATTGTTAAGGGTCATGGGTTCGAGCCCCAGCGACACCTGTTGTTATTTTTTCCTAACATTTTCCTTGTTCTTTTTTGTTTGTCAACATGCCTGGGCCTTCCAACATTGGGCTTACTCCATTTTACTCACCATCACCCCCTTGCTCCTTCACAACACGTAGGTGTTTACCGTGAAAATTGGTAAACAACCACTGATCTTCCAAAAAGGGTTATTTTGGTTACTTGCAGGATCGATCAGTTTGATCCTAGGAGATATGCTAAGGGTTTTTGGGGTTTGATAAGAAGTCTTAACATTGTTCATGAACAGGTTCGACAGGATACTAAGAGTAAAGGCAGGATGAAGGTAAAAACTTGATATTAACTTTATTCATGAACAGGTTCTACAAGATACTAAGAGTAAAGGCAGGATGAAGGTAAAAACTTGATAAAAACGTAAGTGAAGTGCGGGATAAAGTAAATTTGCAGTAATTTAAAAGGCTATAATGGTAAAGTTTACAGAGAAATGTTAAATGGAAAGGATTGTATAGAAATGTAAAGACTTCAATTGCAATAAAGTATGGTGATTCAAACGTACATTCTCAATATTCTTCCTCTCACAGCGGGTACTTCAAATGCACACATTCTAGCAATAGGCACGGTCGTATCGCGGTAGAACAGAGATAACATGCTCTTTGGGGGGAAGTTTGATTGGTTGAGTGTTTTGCGAGTTTTAGAATGAATTTGAGTAATAATTAAATGTTTTTGGATTTTGGATTTGTGAATGATAAGTTTTAATTACAAAAGAAGAAAAAAAAGTTTAAGAGGGAGACTAGGAAAAACCCTAATGTTGTCATGCATGGGTTCAAACCTAAGGTCTAATTAGTTCACATCTTAAAGAAGAGGAAACTATCATCCTAAGGGAGCATGTTATGAGCATAAAATAAAAGGAGACAATGTTTGTGAAGAGTGATCATGTATGGTGATCATGGCAAAAGTGACGACAAAACGAGTAGTATCATGAAAGGCGTAAATGGAATGCTTAGTGTATGGGAATTGAATCAGGTTATGATTAACCAAGGGGGGCACTTGATTAATCTCGTGAGAGTAGGTGCTCCTACCCTCAACCATGAGACCCTTTTGTACATGGAAACAATTGGTATATGGACCAAAGTGGTTGATTCGGGTTATGGTTAACCAAGGGTAAGACTTGATTAACCTCGTGAGAATGGCCATGCCCAAACTCAACCATGAGACCCTTTAAGAAGATGTTTGGTATGTGAACCAATGGGAGAGAAGTTACTTCAATGTATAAGATAGAAATCAAAAGCCCATACAAGGTGGCCATGTGCATGCTTCTAGAAAGTGGGACTAGCGTGTTGCTAGTATTCTAAACGACCAATTGAAATAATCGATCGAATAGTTGTCACCGTAAGAAAGCCCAGGACCAAGCTATGAAATGTATGCAAGTGTGCATTTGTAACTGGATAACTTTTCATTGAGGATGAGCCCAAGAGGAGACCATATGTTCTAATTGAATGACATATGCATAATTAAGCAACAATTAAAACATACAAAGAAGTAAACCCTAAGCTATTACAATCATATCGGGATGGGGGTACAACTTTTTGAATGGGGATGAGTAAAATACTAATTACTTATTACAACCAAATTGAATGAAAATAATAGCAAAAAGTTAAAAAAAATCAAGATTTTGGTGTTTGGTCTGACACGGGGCAGTGTCCTGTGACACGGGCACCCGTGTCAGGCCCCTGTAATAAATCCATGCGTGACTTTTTTATCCCAGCTGAGCTGACATGGGCCGTGTCCTATGACATGGGCCGTGTCCAATGACACGGGCACCCATGTCAGCACCCTGTCCTACCATTTTGTTAGACTTTTAATCCTAGTGATACTGATACGGGCCGTGTCCTTCGACACGGGCACCCGTGTTAGCACCCTGTCCTCCCTTTTTTGCATGTTTTCATTCCAGTAAGTCTGATACGGGTCGTGTCCTGTGACACGGGCACCCGTGTCAGCATCTTGTCCTGCATTTTTCGTTAGGTTTTCAAATAGCAAAGCTGACACGGGCCGTGTCGTGTGACACGGTTACCCGTGTTAGCCCCCTGCCTTGTCCTTTTTTTCTATTTTCTTCTTTTGATCTATCCTTTTTTATACATCTTTGGAACACAAAAAGAAAATGATGTATGGATAAAGATATCACAGTTTGGAAAAAGTTTACCGCTCAAAGTGAAAACTTTGAAACACGTTTTGGTGTCTCCGAGTGTGAAGTGGTGATTGGCCAAGCTCCTTTGAACCTTCTTGAAGTTGATCCAAACCTTGCTCTGTGCCACAAAGTTCCTGAACAGCTCCAACTCAGTCAAGTTGCAAGATGATGTTTTTGTTTGTGTTTTTGGGAAGGTGGTAATAATGGTATCACATAAATTGTTCTTGTGTTTAAACAATCTCTATGTGATGTATATGAAGTGTTTGTATAGTTGGTTTAGGGGAAAGCTTGCAAGGTTGAACAGTAGGTTAAGGGTTTTTCTGTTTTTGTTTTCTTTGGGTTGCTAGTGTTTTTTTGTTGTTGTTGTTTTTCTTTTTTGGTTTTACAGTGTTTTTCTTCTCTTCCTCTCACAGTGTTTTTCTCTCTTCTCCTCTCTCAATATTTCTATTGTGTACCCCTTTTTTTCTCTGCTATTTTTCTCTCTTTCTTTTCACAAAACTCTCCTCCTCCTATTGTTATTGTCTTTCTACTATTTTATTGATGAATCAAGTGAGGTTTGTTTTTTTTGGGGGGGGGGGGGATCTGATATGTTTGAAACAATTTTGTAAGTTAATTTGTTGCTTTCTTGATACAGGTTAGGTATAGCCTATTTGTGTGCAAGGTTTTGCAGTACTTGGACTGTTCTGGACAGCAGGTTTGTGCATCAGTTTTATCCAGGGCTGCAGCAGATTTTTAGATTGTTTATACAGCAGCAAATTGGACAGCATTAGTCTTGGACAGTTTTGTGGGGGCTGGTTGGTGCAAACTTTTTGCCTCTTTATACAGCATCAAATTGGACAACATTGTTATGCAGGTTTTGATAGTTTGGATAGGTTTTTTGGCATGTTATATTTGGACAGTTTGGACTGGTTTTGGGCTTGTTATATTTGGACAGTTTGGACTTGTAATGAGAAATTCCTTTGTGTGATTTCAAGTGGTCATGGAATGAATCCAAAAATAATTGCAAGATAATCAATAGTGACTTGAATATTGAATATAGTAACTTTTGATGTAAGGAATTGGTGACTTGTGAACCAAAAGATATTGTATGAAATACCAATTTCCATTATTTCCAATTTGCAATCCAAATCCAATTTTTCTTTCTCTTTCAATTTTGAATGTTCGTGACAAATTCAAACCACTTTGAAAATGATAGATGTCATCTTAGTTCCAAATTTAGTCTCTCAAGTAACTCCTTAAATAAAATTTTAATCCATACGAGAAGAATTATTTGGTTTCACCCCTTAAAACTCTTGATAAGCAATTGACTTGTAAAAGGAGATAAAGCTCAATGTGACCTTGAAGCAAAAATCCTAGTTTCCTCAAAACACTGTGAAACTATAAAATTTCACAACTACTAAACTCTTGGACCTCAGGTACCTTTATTCAATGAAATGCATGATATGCAAATGAACTAGTGAAGATGATGTAGATGAAATGCGAAGCCTAAGCAAGACAAAAGTAAAACAAGTAGGAAAATTTTGGGGTATGACAGTATGTTGTAAATATTTTGTACATTTAGAGTGTGTTGGTGATTGTGGAGTTGCATAGCATCTGCTATCATTTTTCTGCATCTGGTGTAGCGTGCTAAGCGCGCTCCAGGATGCTTAGCATGCCCTGCTATGCAGAGCCAGTGAATTATTTTATTTTCACTTGCTTTCCTTTTTTTCACTTCCACCTAGGATTTAGATAGTAAATAGTATTAGTATAATTAACTCTTTTGTTGTTGTTTGGACTTAATTTTGGTTCGATAGCTTGAGGTCACTTTTGGTGATTTTCCAAGTTTGAGTGTTTCAACTTGCGAATGTATGGTAATGATTCTATTAAAGTTTTGTATACGTTTGAGGTATGTGTTTATCGCTTTCTATACTTTAGAATATTCATGATACTTAGACTTTTTACAATTTTTATGCCATTCATTCTTTTGTATACTTGTTCATTTTTGAATCACTTTAGTTCCCACCTTTTTGTGAGGTAACTTTCCATTGTTGACATATGCTGGAGACCACAATTCTTGTTTTAACTTGATTTTATTATGTTTAATATTTTGTTTATGTTGATTGTATGAAAGCTTGAACATGATCAAGGAATTTTTTGTTCCATTTTGAGCATAACTACCCATTGGCCAAATAGTCAATTCACCTTATGAGTGTGTGATCATTAGTAACCCTTTTGAGCTTTTTTTTATATCCATGTTGTTTTTGCTAAATGTTTGTCTATGAGTGTTTAGTTTCCCTTTTGCATGGATGTTGATTCATTGTTTTCTTGAACCCTCGGCCATTATTTTGGTTTGAAGTTTTACCTTGCCTTAGAAAGTAGGGAGTATTCACTTTAATGTATGGTTGAATTCAAGTTGGGGAGAAAAATGATTGGGTACTTATTGGTTGATTGCTATGAGGTTAAGAAAAAGAAAAGAAAAGAAAAGATGTGAAAAAGAAGTGATAGAAAAAGAAAGGGAAAAAATTGAAAAAGCATTAAAAAAGAAAAACAAAAAGAGTATGGAATAATGTTGTGTTACTAAGTGATGCATGTTGGTGTGAAACTTGTGGTAAAGAAGAAGTTAGATTGAAATTCTATTGTTTGAAACTTTGTGAGTTGATCACTCCCTTAGGTTTAGGAAAGTTGTTGTTTCGATTATCTTTGGGATTTATCACTTGTTTGTTAACGAAGCCACATTACAACCTTGAAAAGCCCTTGAGATTCTTTCTTTTATATTTTCAATGTAAATTTTTGGATGAATGCATAATTTAGTCTTTTATTTGCAAGATTATGGATAAGTGAAAATATCTTATTTTCTGTTTTTCATCTACCGATGATTGATTTTTCTAGGTGTGATTCATTTGTGAATTAGTATTGTTTTAGAATGTTTGACATGACTTTTGTATTTAGCATTCGTTTCGTGTTTATGTTATCGTCGTAGTTTAGTGGTAAGTATGTTTCTTCGTGTGTACCATTTTCATTTAAGCCATTGCATTTGTTTTCCATTTTAAAAAACTTGTTGATTCATGATTCTTTCGTTAATTACTTTTAGTTCTTTGAGTTGTTTGGCCTTGTTTGAGGACAAACAAGTTTTAGTTGGGGAGTTTTAAAAAGTACAAATTGTAGTTATTTTTGTATATACTTTTTGTTGCACTTATCGACTTTTTTTTTGTAATATCGTTGAAATAATCCAACTTTTGTGTAAATACATTTAGTTTGTGTTTATTTGTGTTTTTGTGTACATAGTGTACCATTTGATATTTTTCCATTTATTTTGTAGGTATTTGTTGCATTTTGGAGCATTGAGGAATAAAGTGTTGAAGGCACGCCTCCGGATGCATGTTTTAGGAATAAAAGATCAGCTTTAGGACTTGTTGTCCAGGAGAGCTCGCTTACCGTGCAGAGGCCGCTGAGCGTGAGTGGCACTCAGCGTATTTTGTAGCGTGCTTCTTGTGTTTACTATTTTGGCATAACTAAAGTTTTGAAGCCCGCTTGGTGAGGATATCGTGAATAGCGCGCTTAGCTCGGATAGTGCACTTTGTGCGGTTTAGATCGACTTAGTGTGTAAAGTAAGCGCAACCCGCTTAGCGCGCTGAGGCCGCTTAGCGCGGTCTGCTGAAATTTGTTTAATATTTTCATTTTCAGCACATTTTTAGGTTATGGTTTTGGGGAAGTTTTTGCTCCCAACTCCATCAACCTTTAATTTTGTTAGGATTATCTTAGATAATAACTATGTAGCTTGCATATGGATTATCTGGGGTGGATTGCTCTTCAATCGATGCTGACAAATTGGGAGATTTGCGGTTCATTTCTCTTCTCTCTGTGTAATCTCTATTGGTTGGGTTTGTACATGTATTTTCTTTGAACTGGTGTATATTTGTCGTCCTTGGCGTTATATTTAATTTGCTTTACAAATATTTGTGGATTGTTGTCTTGAATTTTTTCTTTGTGGTAGGGATTTGAGTAGCTATAGACATATACTGCTTAGATTCTTATCTAGGATGATTATCTGTTAGTTTCTGAACTCTAGATATAGATTAAGAGTTAACATCTACTTGGGTATCAGAGCTTAATGCCTCTGTATTGTTTGTGTCGCTCTGAGAGATCGTCGATGCAAGCGAGCACAATTGACTTTTGTGTTGTTGAGGAGGTAGAGATATCATTTCCTTGGTGATACAGTAGGCCTCTCAATTTTGGTTAGAAATGACTTAGGTTGTGAGTGATACATAGTGACATTGATGAGTATTGTTAGGTTGAGTGTAACGGGTCGATATGTTTAAATCTGTGAGAAGTAGTATATATACATGCTTGATAAGTTATTCCTTTTTCTGTTTATACATTTATTTTTTGTTAATACTTTTCTTTCAACCAATTCAACCCCAAACTCATTAACGAATGAATCATCGAATGGAAATTCAATAACCAATCTCTATGGTTACGATATGATATAACCTATATCACACGGTAAATTAATTACTTTACTTTTTGCTTTTCTCTTTATTGCTGCAACATTAGTCTAGAAAAAGAACCTGAGAAGACAAATCCCATTGGACTGATTATCATTGACGAGAGTTTATTAGAGGACAATAATGATAGCCTTGACAAGAGACGTAGGAGGTTTGTAACGAATGTCTTGAAAGAAGTATGTGAAGATGTTGGGTCTGATGATCTAACATCTGTGGAAAAATGAGCTAGGGTTATTGAGACATTTGAGGGCAGAATTGAGGAATTTAAACCTACGCAAGTTGCTCATGAGAAACGCATCAAGAAAAGGCTAATTTTACAGTTAGGGGTGTGGTTGAGGTTGATAACCTAGCCTCTAATGATGAACAAATAATCAAGAGTTTTAGTATAACCAAAAGTCTTAAGACCAGAAAAGGAGAACCTATAATGACTGATAACTCTCCTTCAAAAAAAGGTCAAGGAAAGGCTGGAGAAATAAAAAGCAGTCCTCAAAAGAGTTGGATGAGGACAGTCCTTATAGGGCCCCCAAGGTCTCTAAGTAAAGTAATTATTCCTACTAAGAAGAGGAAGGTTGTCTCTAGTGATTCTGAGTATGATGTTGGAAAATATGTCCAGGACATAGTTTCCTCACAAGAGATCTGCTCTGAAAAAGACTTGCTCTGATCTGAAGTGTTCTTCAGTGAACGAATTATCCATCTAATCTGAAAAACTAAAGTATGTAGGCCAGAGAAGGATAGCTCTAGAGAGATAGTTAGGAAAGGATTTTAAAAAATTTCCCGATGTTGTGAAGTTCATAGAGAATGGTGGACTAATAAGAACTGTCATTGACCTTAGTTCGTGCTATGAAAGATTAGTCAAAGAATTTGTTATGAGAATTTCTGATGAATGTAATGTTGAGAGCAGCAAAGAGTATGGGAAGGTGGTTGTAAGAGGAAAAACTGTGAACTTTTCACTTGAGGTGATCAACAAATTTTTAGGGAGGGTTGAAGTTCCTCAGACTAAGTTAGAAGACTCAAATGATCAAATTTGCAGTGAGATCACTGGTGGTCAAGTAAAGCATTGTTCAAGTAATGGAAAACTGTCATCCGGAAGACTTAGTGTTAAGTATGTTATCCTTCATATGATTGCCACTATCAATTGGGTACCGGCACATCATACCTCTACCATTTCCACTAGACTTGGACGATTTGTAACACCCTTTTAAACCCGGAGAATAATTTGCGAATAATTTAATAAATAAATCAGAGTAAAGCACCAACTAGGGTGTCACATGCTTCATAAAACATCTTAAACAAATACATCTTGCTTCATAACACAAGCATTCAACAATTATCTCATTTATCCTTTTCAGAAAAATAGCACATATTCTTCAAAACACTGCACAGCGGAAATCATAATCACAACATAAATTTATTTATAATATCTTTCAAATCATCATCAATTTATACCATCCATAGTCGTGATATTCCAATAACTTAAAACAACTAGAACTGCTTATTTTATTCTGTCAACAAAAAGGAACACGATATATAAGTCAAACGTTTCCCAACCCGATGTTACATATCATAGCAAGACACCTTCTATTCGACAGTACTAAATAAATACTCCATAAAGTTGTCCTCAGCTTCTACGAACTATTCTTGATCACCTAGGCATTACCCACGTGGAGGAAACATTCAAGCAGAAAGGGTGAGTAATCACAATCATTATAAAAGATATAAGGGAAAGAACTAGTAGTTATAAACAACATTAATTGTGAAATATGTACATCATTATTTACCAAGTGTTATACTCACACCTTTATATCATAATAACATATGCACATCTTCATCATAAATCATCGAAACACATTCTTTATTCATATAGCACAACATCAAATCAAGGCAATGCAATGCAACCAACAATAACTAAATTTATGTGGTACCAACAGTGAATAAACCCCCAACATTGTTCCAATTGGGCAACAACAGGGCATAAGCCCTCAACATCACACCATTATAGGACAACAACGGGACATAAGCCCTCACCAATGCATACATCACCATCATGCAACATCACAACTATGCAACCATAAGACATAAGCCCACTACATTTGCCAATAAGGCCACCAATATTACTATCATCATGCAACATACATCATAGTATCAACAACTCATCATATCAACACATACCTCATTAAAATACCAACAATTCATCATAGCAATATACATCATTAAAATACCAATAATTCATCATAGCAACACATACATCATTAAAATACCAACAATTCATCATAGCAACATACATTATTAAAATACCAACAATTCATCATAGCAATATACATAATTAAAACTACATCTTAAGGATCTAATCTTATCTTAGCCTAGGTACTAAAAACCTCCATCTTTTTACTCATTTTATTCTACCTTCATGTAGTTCATCATGTTAGCTATCCAAAGCTTCGAACGACGCCACAAATGGAATTCTAAAACTCAAGTTATGGCACTTTAAAGATCCTATTATTGTCCATCTCCTGAGGCTCACCCGACAACATGGGAGCAACAACACTCCAATTCTAATATTGCCTCCTTCGCCCAGTGATGCATCACACTTTCCTGGTGACCACCTCTCGCTTCTACATCTCCCGGTGATGGTGTGGGCGAAGCACTCTAGTAACTTTACTTTTTTCTCCCTTCCTTTACTTCCAAGCTCTCCCGGCGAAGTCCAAGCGACGTCCTTATCGCCCGGTGACTATCCCCATCATCCAGTAATGCGTAGCAGGCTGCAACTTCTTGTTGCCATTCTGCACCTATTCATCCTCAAGTCTTCTTGCGATTTCACACTAAAACATACCCAAAACTCATCTAAAACGTCATGGTTTCACAACATCACAATAGCACAACATAGAAAGCATCACTTACATCATCCCTCGGCATTATAACATCAATTTGGCACCAATTTCATCATAATCATCATGGTATCAAATTAATCTCATGTTGTATTCACACTTCCAAATCATCAGTATAAATCATGACATCGTCATATCATCAAATTAACATTCATCATTAAACATCACTTAAGTCACTACAACATTAACATCATTTAATTCATAATCATGTTTATTATCAACATAGAACATTCGTTGTATAGCAACATATAACAAATCAATCTTATAAACACATAGGTATTGGAATCCTACATCAAAATACTCATATAATTTTGTCATAATATAGTTCATCACGCCAACTTCCCAATGCTTTGAACGACGCGTCAAACTGACTCCTGAAACTCAAGTTATGACGTTTTGAACATTTGTTGCTACATCACTTCTTCCCTTCGTCACTTCTGCATCGCATGGTGACGCTTGGGGAATTGCGTCGTTCGGCGTTGTGCACCAGACAACACTTCTCCTCCTGCAATTTTCCATGGTTGGAGGCCTTCTGGACCTCCGAATTTGATTCCATAAAAAGTATCGGTTTCAGAATTCGAAATCCTATGATTATATAACATCTATAATAGCCTATAACACTTATTTAAGGTGCTAACATCATACATTCATCAAGGATTTATTCACTCATTCATTCAACACATGGTTTTTTCCCAATTTCATCAATCCTCATCAAAATCAACACACAAAACACAAACCTACCAACACCTTAACCCATTATAAAAACACGATTAAACCCCTTACCTTAAAAGTTCTAGCAATTGCAACTCTTTCCCGCGTTCTACCGAAATTTCACTTCGTTCTTCGTGCCCTAACTTTTCTCCTCTCAGCGTTTGTTCCAAATTTAACGATCGTTCTAATGAAACAACAACTCCTATTCTTTGTTTATCAATAAGACCCCTGATATTTGACTATCTTGTCCTCACTTAAACTTTCACCAATTACCATATTTCCCTCAATAATCCACATAACTTTACCATTTAGCCCTTCTTGTTTCTACTCTACATTTTCCTTTATTTTATTAATAATAATAATTCTAAATACGATTATTAAATCTAAATAATCCCAAATAATTATTTAAATTCTAAATATTTATATATTAATTAAGTAATCCCCATATTTCTCTTATTTCAACATTACCCCACAACATACTATCACCAAACACCATGATGCATCATATAAATCACAATAATTCCCAAATAATCACAAATAACTAATTAAATAATTAATCATGATTTTTAGGGTGTTACACGATTCATCTATGTTATTGGAAAAGAGGTAAAGCTAGATTTTAGATCTTATATATTTGAACAAGTTATGAAGTAAGGAGCCTTAACTACTGTGAAGATGCCAATTTGTTTTCCCTCACTCATTTGTGGCATAATCTTGGGACAGTATCCTGGTATTCTATTAAAGACAGACTTTGGGAAGAAAAGAGAAACTCCTATATCCCTCAACCATAAATTGTTTGGTGGAATACATGTCCTAGACATTGTTGTAACATCTTTGGAGGAAACTATTCCTAGAACCTCAAAGAAGGAACTATTTTGTTACTTGAAAGAAACTTGTTGAGAGTTGGAAGACTATATCAAAACTAACACTGATAGAAAAGTCAAGCTTGAATGGTGGATCAAAGCTCTAACAGAGAAGGATGTCGGGCAAGTTAAGCATGATGATAATCACGCTATTGACAAACGTGATGCAAGTACTGCTTCTGACACAAATCATGCTAGTACATTTGATGATACATCTGCAAGTAATCAAGTTGGTGAAGATAATGATGCTTCTAGTTCTGAAGAGGATGGTGGTACTGGTGCTGCTACTGCTTGATGATTGTAGCTTTCTTCTTTTAATTTTTTTGTTGTTTATTTTGGTTAATTATTTTGTAAGGGCTAAATGCCCATGATATTTATAAGTTTTTGCACCTTGCTACTAAAACCTTAGGTGCTTAAATTTTTTTTTGTTGCTAATATTGCCTGCATACCTTTGTTACATTGTGGCTACAAAGGGGGAGTAGTATGATATTAAGGATGTTGGATCTGGCATTTTCTGAGGGGGAGAATTCTAGGATTCTCTGTTTTGTGATAGGTATTGAGGTGGAGTTCCTGCTGTTTTGAAGGTTGAGATGTCTCGACATCATGATGTTGAGAACTTAGTTTCTCTATTTTGTGTTGCTAACCTTGCTTGTTTCTTTTTTGTTGTTGTGCCTCTGATTTATGTGTTTGATTTATTTTCAAACATTCTATGGTGTTTGTGTGTGTAATACGGTGGGAGAACTGACTTGGTGTTTTGCGTTTTATCACAATTGTTGCGGATAGCAAGAATCGCCATCGACTTTTCTTTTATCCAATAAAGGAAAGGATGAAAAGAACATGAAAGACCTTTTGAGATATTTCTTGAGTTCAGGGGATAGGTTATGAAAAGGGAAGGTGTTAGCACCCTTTCCATCTGTAATCATCTATGAGCTCTTAATTGCTAGCTCACATTGAAATGCTTTGTGTTTGTGTAAGTTTGAAAATAGTTTGAAAACGCCTTCGTTTGGAAAACTTTGTAATGATTCTCGTATCGTTGAAAATGTATATGAAGTGTTGGTTTTTGAAAATATTTGTTCATTAGGAAAATGTTTGAAAGATGTTTTGAAAGTGTGAGGTGTGAAGATTGTTTTGATTTATGATCAAGCAATTATGAGCAATTTACCGACTCAAAAAGTATGTTTTCTTTTCCTCTTCCTTTAAAAGTGTTATCCTACCATTGATTGTAGGATGCTCTATTATTGGATGTGAGGGACAGACGCGGGTCATCGTACAATCATAGAAGGCAACTATTTAGACGCTTTAGCAATTTTCGTAAGGGACTAAGATCATTTTACCGAAGGCAACATCGAAGGGTCATCGAGGGACTACGATCTTTTTTATCGAAGGTCTTTGCTAAGGCGTCCAATATTCAAGTTACATGACTGTTTTTCCGAGGTAACAAGTGAGGTTATCCTAGAGGTGCATGTGTGAAAGGTGTGTTGATTCAAGTTTAATTTGTCTTGATTACGGTTATCTAGCGGTTGATTTTAAATCTTGCCATACACGCCTAATTACTATACAGTATAAGAAAATATGATAAAGTGCGGAAAAATAAAGTTCAACACTATTACAATGCTTCGGGAATGGGGGTACAATTTTACGAATGGGGATGAAGTAAAAATTCTAGTTAAACTATTTACAAACCATAAGCAATTACAATAATCGAAAGGATGCGAAAAATTGTAAACTACGAGCAAATGAAAAGTGAAAGAAATTTTTTTTTTGTTTTGATAGAAAAGAAAGTAAAAAATATAGAATAAAGATGTAACTAAGACAAAATTTATTTAGACTAAATTAAAATTCTAAGATTATCAAAATTAAAATTTTAAAATTTACTAAATTAAATCTAAACTAAATTAATTCTAAGGTTATTAAATAACATCTAATAAAAATTCCAAAGTTACTAAACTAAATCTAAATAAAATAAAAATTCTAAAGTTATTAAGTTAAATCTAAATAAAATAAAAATTTCTAAAGTTATTAAATTAAATCTAAACTAAATGAAGATATTAAAATAATTCTAAACTAACTTAGAATTCTAATTAACTAAATAAAATATAAACTAAGTTAATTATAAAAATAAGGTATGAAACAGAAATATAGGGTGAAGTAGAGTGAATTTCGGATGGGCCAGAGAATAGGAATTGGTTAGCAAGGCCCAAAGTTATTTGTTAAAAATAAATAAAAGTATGTGTTAAGAAAAAAGATGTAGAAAAGAAACAAAATGCCCCCCCCCCCCCCCCCCCCCCCTCCCCCCCGGGGTCTCGACCTTAGTACATCACACTTACAGACCAATAACCCAACCACTACGCTATGTTCTCATTCGTTTATTTTTATGATTCTGCTAATATGTAAACTGAAGTTTGAAAATTGGGTTGGGCCAAATAAAAAAGGCCCAAACCCAGTTTTGTGAAGGGAATAGGAGAGGGGTTTTTTTGAACCCCTAAATGCTGGAAACGAGGCACCGCTGGGCATTGGGTATTGGTACACAATTATTATTTTTTTACTCCCAATTTTTATTCAATTAAAAAAACACACGATTACTCTTCATGCTCACAAAAGCACACTTCATCTCTTCCTCTTTTATTTGTTCCTCTTTCTCACGCGTTAAACAACAACAAGAACATCTCCCTTCATCTCTCTCGGTTCCACGACACCCCTTTATTATTTCACACTTCATCTACTACTTACTCTCTTGCTAAAAAACCATTGTCACACTCTCGATTTATTCTCTCGTTTTCTGCTCTAAATCAGACTGAACTATGTCCTCTTAACCTCTCGATTCTACACTTTTCTGAACAACCAAATGTAACTCTTTCTCTACTTCAATCGTAAACAACAACAACCCAACTTCTTCTTGCGTCTCAAACTCTTAGTTAACGAAAAAAGAAAAAAATGGCTCACAGGTAAACAAGCTTAGAGAACAGACATGGAGACGTGCAAAAATAAGAAAAGAAGAATTACACGTCGGAATATCTCCACGGAGCTTCAAAAAGGTAAGTTATACTAAACGAATCTTGGAGATTGTTGTTGTGCTGCTTGTTGTTGCAATTTGTGTTGAGGATGTGTTTATAAAAAATGAATTTATGAGTGTTGTACCCCAAAATTTTCCCTCTCATCCTTCAGGAATTCATCCTGAACTCTCAGATTTTCTCTTAAACAAATCCAAGCCCTTTATCATCATTCCTTTCCAAGTAAACAATTTACAAGAGCAAAATGGTCATTTGCAGGCTCAAAATTCAAAACTTTTACCTTGGAAAAGTTAAATTCTAAATACTTAGAATTTTTCTAAAAAATAAAAGTGTTTAAGGAGAAAATGGAACTTCAGAGCTTCTGAACCAACCTCCAGGCAGAAACGGTCAGAAGTTGCAAACTTGGCTCAACACATAACATTCAGTCAGAAGGTGGCTCTTCAGCAGCTACACCAACTCAGTCAGGGATTGTAAATATGGTTCAGCACGTGATCTTTAAACAGAACATGGTTCTTTCAGCAGTTACGCAAAGTTCAGTCAGAGTTTGTTGGAGAAGTGTAAAGAAGGCAACAAAGCCTGAAACTCCTTCAGAACGTACTGAAATCAGAAGGTAATGG
Organism: Vicia faba; assembly: GCA_948472305.1. Taxonomy (NCBI): domain Eukaryota; kingdom Viridiplantae; phylum Streptophyta; class Magnoliopsida; order Fabales; family Fabaceae; genus Vicia; species Vicia faba. The sequence goes on along the minus strand of OX451735.1, from coordinate 35,554,186 downwards.
GATCAACAGATTGGGTAAAATGCTGAAGCAGGATCACTACGTCCAGAGTTTTTTAAAGGTAGATCAAAGGAGCATGCTGGGAAGTCTGGAAAACTCTCAGAATTTGCTGAGGCAGCAAGAGGCCAAGGTCAGAGCATGGTTTATGTTGTTCTTTCTGGTGAAGCAGAACTGCTGGCTCAGGTTTTAGGTAATGGTGCAAAATCTCCTATTACAAGATTTTGGATTTTGACAAATCTCATCACCATTTAATGCTCATTAATGCTCACAACCACTTTTGAGCATTCATCCAAGGAGTCTCTCCACGTGTGGCTTGGTAACACCTTTGTGCAGGCTTAGGCATGGGTCTATGTGCCACTTTTCGCCTATAGGTGTCACTTCTCCTTAACCCTCGCTTATTGTTCTAACCTAGGCTAAAAAGCTGTCCATCATCACAACTTTTCATGAACTTCCTTCAAAAACAAGTTAACCCCTACTGCATAGTATTGGCGCCATTTGACGTTTAAAAATTCACAAAGCCTTGCCTATAAATAGAACACCATTGTCCATCACAACAGATGTGAAGAAAAATCCAGAAAAATTGCTAGAAGAAGAACAGAAAACTCTAGTAAAGAAAACCTTGTGAAACTCTGCCAAAATCCCTAGTGTTTCATAACTTTGAACTTCCTGCCTCCAAACTTCATTGATACCCAGTTTGCTTCCTGACTAGAGAACGCCCGTACAGTTTCTGACCATACATACACATATCTTCTCCATCCACCCATTCTAAAAAGAACATGTCCAGAACACCATCAGAGCTAAAGCTAGCTCCAACTCACATATTTTCTTCCAACAGCAAGGTAAGCACCTGCTGACTCTCATCACGCTGCTAAGCATCATCATCTTTGTAGGCTCAATAAACATAATGTAGATATCATGTTACTGTTGTATGCATTCTTAGGATTTTCATACCTCTGATTGCTCAAGTAGGAAGTGAATCAGTGTAGAACCTGTTTGTAACCTTGTTGGTTCTGTCTTCTGAAACACTTTGACACCTGCTGAGATTATCCTAGGCATGCCTTCTATTTTGTGGAAAAATAATAAAACTGCAGATGTTCTGGCTATCACAGGGGGAAACCAAGCTCTGACTTTGACGTCACCACTTCTGAGGCCTGTTTTGCTGTTAATAATATCAGAACTTCTGAAAATTATTGTGTTTCTAGCAGGTTCAGAACTTCTGACTTCCCTACTAACAAACTTTTGTCTTGCAGTGCATGGGGTCAGAACTTCTGACCTTCCCACTAACAGGTTTCTGTTTTGCAGGGAACCAGAGTCATAATTTCTGACTCATACAGTTTCACTAACAGGTTGATATCCTGCAGCAGGCCTGGGTCAGAACTTCTGACTTCCTCTCAGTAGCGCGCTAGCCCTCTCTCAATTTCTCTTTTTCTTCCCCTTGTTATTTTCTTTTCTTATCTATTTTTCTCGTTGAACCACCCCCATGTACAAGTGTGTATCCCTCATCCCCTAAATATTGTAATAGCGTAGGATTTTACATTTCCGCATTTTATTGCTTTCAAATGTAAATGCTAGTAATTAGGATATGTATGGCAAGATAAAATCAATGAAATAGAAAATCCTAATTCAAGATAAAATCATGCATGCAATAAAACACACTTGCACACAAACACCCTTAAGGTACCTCCACTTGGTTGCCTAAACAAATGGCCATGGTATGCATGCTAGGTATCTTGGCAAAATCAATCAAAAACGAAAGATCATAGTCCCTCGATGACGCTATCTTGGTTGCCTAAATAAAATGATCTAGTCCCTCAAAAATTTGCTAAAGATACTTAGCACAATTACTATCGTGGTCAATACGATGACCCGCGCCTGTCCCGTTTAACATCCAAATACAAGGTTGTTTACCAAATGCAATGGTAAAACAACACTATCAAAAGGGTTAAAAATGTATAGGAAAGATCTTTGAGTAAAATAGGGTAGATAACTCTTAGTTACTTGATCAAAACTTGCAAAACATCCTTGCTATTTTCAAACACACTCCACAACACAATTTAAAAAACATTTACCAAATCAAACTTTCAAACATTGAAAAATCTTTTCAAAAGACAAATACACCTTTGTATATATTCAAGCAAGAATCATTACAAAGGTTGCCACAACGATGGCCTCTTTTCAAAACATTTTCAAAACCACACACAAGGCACCATTTCAAACAATTGAAAAGCAAAAGCAAGTGATCTAAACAAGTAACTAAGAGCCCATGGATAACCATGGATGAAAAGGGTGCTTGCACCTTACCTTTTCATAATCTACTCCCCGAACCCAAGAAAACATCTCAAAGGTCTTTCCTGTGCTTTTTGACCTTTCCTTTGGATAAAATAAAAAGTTGGTGGCGACTATTGCTAAACTGAAACATTTGCGAACACAAACGCAAAACCTCAAGTCAGTTCTCCCACCGTACCACAGAACTGGCGACTCTGCTGGGGATATATCTATTTGAAAAGTGGAGTAACCTTAGGGTTTAGATCACCTTTACATGCTTATCTTGTTTGCTTTAATTGCTTTACATTTGGTTCTCTTGTTTAGGTTTGAATCCTCTACCCGGATTTGGGAAACATTCATAGGTAAATAGAAATATGTTGTGGAAACTGTGCGGGGTATACCGACACGGTCTAAGCAATAGCTATATTAGTGCGACATATTTGTGGGTACCGGTAGCCTTTGAGTCAATCAAAGAGAATACGGGGCCGCTGAGTGATGTCATGAAGCACTAATGGACTTTTAGAACATTTATTTGACCAACTTGGCCTTTTTAGGGGTAGTGAGATGACGACTTTGGTGCAGTCCAAAGTTGGTAGATACTCGATACTACACTCATTGAGGGTTTTTTTCTTGGAATATTTCGGTCACCAGCTAAGTGGATAAACTGAAACAATGAACACAGAAAATAATACAGTGATATTGAGCTCCTTAGAACCCGATTACTATTTATAGGACAGGTTGAGCCAACTAACTTCAAGAGGGTACTTACCTATGAAACCCCATGCAAGCCTAAAACTAGGATCTTGTGTGATTTGCTTGTACATATACTTGTGCATACATCATGAACATCATAAAGCATCATATGCATCCACTAACCATTTTAAGGGTTTGGATCTTCATCTTTGTTCCTGTTTTATAGGTAATGGAATCTCTTCGCAGGAAAACAATTCAAGTCAACCTTGTGAAAATCCCTCCTCAACTCAAGGAGCTCACTTCCAAGATTCCAGAGAATTCTCCCTTCAGTGAAAAACATGGTAGACTTCTCAACCTGGTCAACTCCAACATTGAAGAAGACATGGTGAAAGTTCTCTTCCAGTTCTTTGACCCCCTACACCATTGCTTTACATTTCCTGATTACCAACTAGTACCTACTTTGGAGGAATTTTCTCAACTCTTGAGGATTCCTATTATCCATCAACTACCCTACAACGGTACGAAAAGAGAACCAAAGCCTAAAGATGTTGCTCAAGCCTTACACTTGCAACCATCTGATATCAAAGGTCATTGGGAAACTAGAAGTGGTGTCAAGGGTTTCTTGGCAAAGTTTCTGTTTGAGAAGGCACAAGACTGCTGGAATTCTCTAGATCTGTAAGCTTTTGAACAGATTGTATCTCTCCTCATCTATGGGTTGGTCTTGTTCCCAAACCCTGATCAGCTTATAGATGTGAATGCTGTCAAGATTTTCATATCTCGGAATTCGGTGCCTACATTGCTCGGGGACATCCTACACTCATTTTACACACGAACAATGAGGAAAAGAGGTGTTCTCTTGTGGTGTACTCCTCTTCTAGCAAGGTGGTTTATTTCTCATCTTCCCCAGTCAGTCTTGAAGAATGAACAAGGCTCGAAGTGGTCACAACGATTGATGACCCTTACACATTCTGATGTGCATTGGTGTTCTCGGCCCAGAGAAAATGTCATCATCGTTGATCATTGTGGGGAATTCCCTAATGTCCTATTACTTGGCATTAGGGGAGGCATTACCTACAACCCCTGATTAGCTCTGAGGAAATTTGGGTATGCCCGAAGGGATGGCCCTCATAACATGCTGATTCCTGACTTGGTTTTTGACTTCGACAATGATGCTCAAGGACTTCGACAAAGGTTTATCCGAGCAAGGAAGATGCCCAACAAAGTGGATAGTAAGACACTGGGATACAAGAATTCCATCCCCCTTGAGCCTTACCTCAAGTGGGTACGAACCCGCGCCCAGAGTCTTATGATGCCTTACCCCCACATTCTCCCCGTGATCAAAGAGCCTGTTATGGAAGGAGAGGTTCCATACACCCTCCTACATCCAGACATGCCAACATCATTGGAAGATTTGCAAAATATTTGGATACAGCTTAAGAAAGAACAGAATACTTTTAAAGCCAGCTTCTACGCCAGTGAGAAGAAGGTCTTGGAACTTACCCGTCAATTCCACGAAGAGCAGAATCTCAACACTTACATCGCACCAAAGAGGATGCGCAACGTCTTTTTACATTAAGAATTTTGTAATATTTTTCCCATGGGGCATTTATGTACTAACAAATTTCTTCTTATAACGTGTGTTCCTTTTGTTTGCAACAACTTTGAATTTCTGAATCCTTGAATGTATTACATGAATACATATCATTCATCATATGCATAAACAGGTCTTCACACCAGGTTTCCTTATCTTTCTGTTGTTTATTTCAGCAAGATGGATATAGAGCAGACGGTCAAAGATCTGCAAGCACAGAATTCGCAATTCCAACAACTCCTCATGACCTTGGAAAAGGGTCAAGAGGACCTTAAAGCACTATTAGAGAAAGAGAAGGAAAAAGACAAAGAGAAAAAGAAGAAAATGGCTGGTGTGGCCACTTTGGGGAGAAGGTTTGAGAACCAGGCTAGAAGGGTCCTCGAGTTCCCCTCGATGTCAGACGAAGGGGTTGGTAAAGGTAAAGGAGTTGCAATGCCCTCCGAGTCTGAAGCTGAAGAAGAAGAAGAAGAGGAGGAAGATTACTCTGAACAGCAGTATCCTCCTGCGGACGATAAGTATAAAAATCTGGAAGAGCGGCTGGCAGCCATGGAGGTACAAAGAGTACCTGGGTTGGATTTCGAAGAACTAGGGTTGGTTGTTGGGATCGTCATCCCCCCCAAGTTCAAAGTGCCTACATTTGCTAAATACGATGATTTGTCCTGTCCGAAGATGCATCTGCGGTCCTACGTCAGAAAGATCCAACCTCACTCTTCTGATAAGGATCTGTGGGTCCACTTTTTTCAAGATAGTTTGTCGGGTACGCAATTGGATTGGTTCTATCAACTTGAGAGATCTGATGTTCATAACTAGGAGGATCTGGCTGCTGCTTTCTACCGGCAATACCAATATAACGCAGATTTAGCGCCTACTCGTACTCAACTACAGAGTATGGGTATGGTTTCTAATGAGGGCTTTAAAGAGTATGCCCAGAAGTGGAGGGACCTGGCTGGAATGGTGCAGCCACCATTGTCGGATAGAGAGATGGTTGATATGTTTTTGGGGACGCTGTCTGGTCCATTCTTTAATCACCTGATAGGGAGTTCATCGGCAGGGTTCACTGAATTAATTTTGACTGGTGAACGAGTGGAAGCAGGCATCAAGAGTGGTAAAATTCAGAGAGATACATCTACTTCTGCCGCTGTCAAAAAACCTTTTCCAGCCAAGAAGGAGGTGTCAGCTGTTTACACTCAAAAAGGTCACGGAAGAGAAGAGTGTCGATCAACGGTAGGGGCTGTAATGATCCAAAAGACTGCAGCTGATCAACCAAGGAATGATCAACCAAGAGTCAACCAACAAAGAGGAGGAAGGCCTGCTAGGCAATTCACCAAAATAAATATGACGCTTACTCGGGTTCTCCCTCATCTATTGAAGCTGAATATTACAACCTTGAGAGATCCACCACAAAATCCGAATATAACTTCTCCTTTTTATCATGCCAATGCTAAATGTGCTTACCATTCTGACAGCATAGGGCACGACACCAACAACTGTTGGGCCCTTAAAAACAAGATCCAAGATTTAATAGATGTCAAGGAGGTAGAATTCGATGCGCCCGAAAAACCTAACGTGATTTCCGCCCCAATGCCCAAGCGTGGTCATAATGTCCATGCTATTGTAGAAGATCTTCATGTTACTGTTGTTGATGACTTAATGACTCTATTGCCAATGATCAAGATGAATCTGATGAAAGTCGGGATTTTCCCGGGCTGTGAAAAAGATTGTTACTTTTGTTCAACCTTACAAACCGACTGTCTGCTATTTAAGTCAGGCATCCAACTCCTGATGGATAATCAAGAGATCCTCTTTCAGAAAACTCTTGTTGCTATTATTACTCCTGTTACTCCAATCAATGATGTTGCCATAATCACCATTTCCGACAATATTTCCAAGCCTGCAAAAGGCCTGTTAAGATTACACCCGATCCAAAGTTTGTACCGCTAAAGATTACCATGCCGGGGCTTATCCCATATAAGTCCAACAAGACGATACCGTGGAATTATGGAGGAGATATTTTCTACCACGGTGTTAAGCAGATCAAATCAGTCGAAGAAAGTTCCGATGAAGAAACTCCTGATATAGGAAATAATGCGGGAAAGAGTAAGATAACTCGTAGCGGAAGAATCTTCTCTCTGGAGATTGCTCCTCCAAGGGCAGTCTTCGGACCCTCAAGTGCTCCTGTGCCTGTCAAGATATATGTGCAAAGTCCAGTGATTGAAGAAATTGTTACTCCCGAAGTTGTACCCTCTGCTGTTACTGCTGATAAAGGTAATGGGATCTAAGAAGGGCCTGTCAGGACGAGGGCTCAGACTTTGGTTATCCCCGATACCACCCAAAAGGAAATGGAGGAGATTTTAAAGATAATTAAGAAGAGCTACTATGATGTCGTAGAGCAGCTGGGGCAAACCCCTTCAAAAATCTCTATGCTGGCTCTATTACTCTGCTCCGAGGCTCATGCCAAAGCCTTGATCAAATTTCTGAAGACGGCACACGTGCCTCAAGAGACTTCTGCGGATCAGTTTCAAGAGTGTGTGGCTAGCCTTACAGCCGATAATGGTCTTGGTTTCTCTGACGCCGATCTAACGTCTAAGGGAAGAAAGCATAATGATGTGCTGCATGTCTCGGTGGAGTGCAGAGGGACCACTCTTGCTCATGTTATGGTTGATACTGATTCATCTTTAAATGTCCTACCAAAGAAAGCATTGGACAAATTGGACTGTGAAGGTTTGGCCCTAAAGCCCAATAATATCATTGTTAGAGCTTTCGACGGTTCTAAGCGGATGATTCACAGAGAGGTGGACATCCCAATTAAGGTGGGAACGGAAATTTTCAACTCTACCTTTTATGTGATAGACATCCGTCCTTCATATTCATGCTTGTTGGGAAGGCCATAGATCCACAACACTGGGGCAGTCACTTCTTCTCTACACTAGATGCTCAAATACCCAGTCCAGGGTAAGATTATAACAGTTCATGGTGAGGAGGAGTATATGATAAGCCACCTTAATTCTTTCCGCTACGTGGAGTTAGATGGTGAATTCATAGAAACACCTTTCCAACACTTTTAAGAGGTTTCTCCTGAAGTTGCAGAAGCCAAGACAATGACTGATGTGCCCATCATTACCAAACCCGTGTCCCGGATGTCATCCCTTAAATATGTGGAGGCTGTGATCAAGGAAGGAGGAATTACAGTGTGGGGTCGGCTACCAGATTTTCCTTTCAAGACAGATAAGTTCGGTCTGGGTTTCACTGCTGCTAGTCAGAAGGTTGTGCGTCACTCCCAGGCTGGAGGACCACCATTAAAGATCACTCATCACGGAGTTCATGCTTTGGAAGATGTTGAAGATGAGAGCAATTTTGAAGATTGGATTTTCCCGACCATCGAAGGAGGACTGAACAACTAGGAGGCGAAGGACTTCGTTCCCATTATTTTCATCAATCAGTAATTTATCTTTTGAAAATTTATGTTGGTCTGTAATAACTTTTAAACAATTCATACACTCTTTTGCCTTATGCCTTACCCGGGGCATATAGGTCCATTTGTAAGGGTTTTGATTCTTCATTCTCATATGCCATTTTTAATGAATCATGGATGTTTTCATATCTAAACTTTTGTGTTCATCTGCTTTCCTTTTACATTTTTATTTGTTTAAAGGTGGTTATCCCTTACACACACCCACACTCACAAAATGCAGGTACCCATCCACTCTAGATTCCATGGCTGACTATTTTGCTTTGACTTTCAGTGACTCTGAAGATCTGGTCAATCATGCCGAATACGAAGGTGATGAAGACTGTGAAGTGCCTGGAGAGTTGGCTAGACTTCTACAATAGGAAGAATGGGCTATTCTGCCCCATGAAGAACTGTTAGAGACTATCAACTTAGGTACTGCTGAAGACAGAAGAGAGGTTAAAGTGGGTGCCAACCTGAAGCCAAATGTCAAAGAGTGTTTAGTTCAGCTGTTGAATGAGTATGTTGAGATCTTTGCCTGGTCCAATGAAGACATGCTGGGATTGGATACAGATATTGTGGTTCACCGTCTCCCTACAAGAGAAGACTGTCCACCAATCAAACAGAAAGTCTGCCGAATGAGGCCTGATGTGTCTGACAAGATCAAAGCTGAAGTGATGAAGCAATTCAACGTTGGTTTTCTGGTTGTTACTTCCTATCCATAATGGGTTGCTAACATTGTGCCCGTGCCTAAAAAGGACAGCAAAGTCAGAATGTGTGTGGACTACAGAGACTTAAACAGGGCTAGCCCTAAAGATGATTTTCCACTACCACACATTGACATTTTGGTCGACAATACAGCTCAACATAAGGTATTCTCTTTCATGGACGGATTTTCAGGGTACAACCAGATCAAAATGGCCCCCGAAGACATGGAGAAGACTACTTTTGTTACGCAGTGGGGTACCTTCTGCTATAAAGTAATGACATTTGGACTGAAGAATGTTGGGGCAACCTATCAGCGAGCCATGGTAGCTCTGTTTCATGATATGATACATCATGAGATCGAAGTCTACGTAGACGACATGATAGCCCGTTCACAAACAGAAGAAGAGCACCTCGATCATCTGCAGAAGTTGTTTGATAGATTGAAGGAGTATAAGCTCAGACTGAACCCTAGCAAGTGCACTTTCGGAGTCAGGTCTGGTAAACTCTTGGGATTCATCATCAGCAACAAAGGCATTAAGGTTGATCCTGCTAAAGTTAAAGCTATACGAGAAATGCATGCCCTCCGCACTGAGAAGGAGGTCAGAGGTTTCTTAGGACGCCTAAACTACATTGCAAGGTTCATTTCTCATCTAACTTCTACCTGTGAACCAATCTTCAAGCTATTGAAGAAAGATCAGGTGGTTGAATGGAATGATGACTGTCAAGTTGCTTTCGATAAGATCAAGGAGTATTTGTTGGAACCTCCTATCTTGATGCCACCCGTCAAAGGAAGGCCGTTAATCATGTACCTGACTGTTTTGGATAATTCAATGGGGTGCATACTGGGCCAACATGACGAGTCTGGTCAAAACGAGCATGCTATTTATTACCTTAGCAAAAAGTTTATCGACTGTGAGACTCGCTACTCACTGCTCAAGAAAACTTGTTGCGCTTTGGTATGGGCTGCTCGCCGGCTAAGGCAGTATATGTTGACACATACCACTTTGCTGATTTCTAAAATGGATTCGATCAAGTACATCTTCGAGAAGCCTGCTCTATCCGGAAGAATCGCTAGATGGCAGATGATCCTCACCGAATACGATATATAGTACACAACCCAAAAATCCATAAAGGGGAGTGTGCTAGCCGATCATCTGGCTCATCAAGTTGTCGAAGATTACCAATCTATGAGGTTCGACTTCCCTGACGAGGACATTATGACATTGGACAACATTGAAGGTAACAGACCGTATGACGGACCTGAACAAGGATCCCGATGGACCCTGTACTTTGATGGTGCTTCAAATGCACTTGGCAACGGTATCGGCGTGGTACTTATTTCTCCAGAAGGTTGCCATACACCTTTCACTGCTAAACTTTGCTTCAGCTGCACCAACAACATGGACGAGTATGAAGCTTGTATCTTCGGTCTCAAGGCCGCGCTTGACCTATGAATCAAATCTTTGGTCGTATTTGGGGACTCAGCTTTGGTTATCAGTCAAATTAAAGGAGAGTGGGACACTAAATATCCTAATCTCATCCTATACAAAGAACATATCCTGACATTGTTACCTCATTTCGAGCAGATTACCTTCGAGCACTTCCCGCGAGAAGAAAATCAGTTAGCGGATGCTCTAGCTACAATGTCTTCCATGTTTAAACTTAACTGGGATACTGAGGCTCCCCAAATCACCATCGAGCGAATGGACGAACCTGCACATTGTCATGAGATTAATACCGAATAAGTAGTGGAACAACCTTGGTTTCATGAAATCAAAAGGTATCTCAAGACTCAAGAATACCCTGAAGGAGCTTCAGTCAATGACAAGAAGTTCTTAAGGAGATTTGCTGCCAAGTTCTTCCTAAGCAAGGGTATCCTATACAAGCGCAACCATGATTGTGTTCTGCTTCGTTGTGTGGACAAGGTTGAAGCTGAGCAGATCATTACTGAACTGCATAGTGGCACATTTGGCACCCACTTGAGCGGATATACAATGGCTAATAAGATTCTAAGGGCATGCTACTACTGGTCTACCATGGAAGCTGACTGTCATCAATACGCTCGTACTTGTCACAAATGCCAAGTCTATGCTGACAAGGTACATATTCCTCCAGTTCCTCTCAATGTCCTAACAGCTCCTTGGCCATTCGCAATGTGGGGAATCGATATGATTGGAGATATCAAGCCTACGGCGTCCAATGGACATCGCTTCATCCTGGTGGCTATTGATTACTTTACCAAGTGGGTCGAAGCAGCTTCCTTCGCCTCCGTTACAAAGAACGTGGTTGCCCGCTTCATCAAGCAGAACCTCATTTGCCGGTACGGTATCCTTGACCGTATCATCACGGACAATGGTACAAACCTGAATAACACTGCGATCACCGCTCTGTGCGAGCAGTTCTAGATTCAACATCACAATTCATCTCCCTATCGGCCAAAGATGAACGGTGTTGTTGAAGTTGCGAACAAAAATATCAATAAGATCGTCCAAAAGATGGCAGTCACCTACAAGGACTGGCATGATATGTTACTGTTTTCTCTGCACGGATATCGTACCACAGCGCGTACTTCAACCGGGGCAACCCCCTTTTCTTTGGTATATGGCATGGAAGCTGTTTTACCTATGGAGGTTCAGATTCCCTCCTTGAGGATTATGAAAGATGTTGGTTTAAGTGAAGACGATTGGATTCAGACCCGGTTTGATTAACTTAATTTGATCGATGAGAAGCGACTTACTGCTGTTTGTCATGGTCAAACATATCAAAAGTGGATGATCAAGTATTTTAACAAGAAAGTCAGACGTCAGGTATATCAAGTCGGAGATCTTGTAATCAAGCGAATCATCTTGCCGCAAAGTGATCCCAGGGGCAAGTGGACTCCTACTTATGAAGGACCATTTGTGATCAAAAACATCTTTTCTGGTGGGGCTATGATTCTAACCACCATGGACAGCGATGACCTGCCGCACCCTGCGAACACAGACATAGTCAAAAGATACTACGCATAAATGACCCGACAAGTTGAAAACCCGAAAGGGCGACTTGGGCAAAAATGGGCATCCTGGTGAATCGAAAACCCGAAAGGGCGGTTCGGGAAAAAATTAGGGATAAACAAAAAAATATGTACACCCGTCAAGTTGAAAACCCGAAAGGGCGACTTGGGCAAAAAAGGGTTTCCTGGTGGATCGAAAACCCGAAAAGGCGGTCCAAGCAAAAGTTAGGGAATTAAGGCGTATGACTATGTCTCGGCGGATCACTTTAAGGAAAATCTCTCCATGGACAAGCTCCAAGCTTCTAATAAATCCAATCATCTACGAACAAAGCGACGAATGGACAAGATACTCAGAGTTGTGAAGGCTATAGAAGAATGGGAACCCCATGGAATTGTTGCACATAGCCATCTTTCTTTGTATAAATTTTTCTAGGATGTCTGTTTCCTTTGTACAAATTACTCATACAAGGTTAATACAAAGTCACTTCAAAGTGCAAAAAATTGTTTGTCTTTTCTTTCTTTTCACACTTGTGTTTTATTTGAAAACGTCCAATGATTTATTAAAATGAGCATATGCATTTGAATATAATCACTGCTTACAAACAAAACGAAATGAGAAAGAATAAGTACTGAAAGGATGGAAGTATAGGATTATGTCTTTAGGCTATTCCAGGAGAAATCCCCTGCAATACATCATCCAGATCCTCGGCGGAACTGAAGCCTTGAAATGCATGTCCCCAGCGGAGTTAAGTTTCAAGAATCCCCATCAGAGCTGAGTTTTCAAATTCCCAATCCCCAGCGGAGCAAAACTTTGAACTGCAAACCCTCGGTAAGGATGAAACTTTCTTCCCCAAGCGGAGCCAAAACTTCAGCCTTTGAACACCAGTGGAGACCATCCAGTTTCCTCCATTATCCCTGAAGAGTCATTTTAAAACCAGATATTTCCTCAGAGAGTTATTCTTCCCCAGTGAAGTCGTCACGATCAAAGCAGCATGTCTTGAAGATCCCTAGCGAAGATGAAATTTTAATCTATTGATCCCCAGCAGAAACCATTCAGTTTTCCCCTGATATTCCCAACAGAACGGAGATCCTCACTCTTGAAGTCCCCAGTAGATTGGCATACAACCCAAACTCCTGATCTCCCCAGCAGTATAGCTTCTCCCCATAAAGGTGGTCAAAAATCTTGAATCTCCAGCAGTGGTCATGGATTTATTTTCCCCCACAGAGTTATTTCCCAACAGAACGAAGATTCTTATTCTCATTTCTCCAATGGAAGCCCCCAAGGTTCCAATTCCCCAGTAGAGGTCTTCAGAGTTTCCCTATTCCCCAGCCGAGTAAGGATTCCCATTGGTGTACTCCCCAGCTATGGTCATCGAAGTTCTCTGGATTCCCCAAGCAGGTTTATCAAGCAGACTTAATGATTCCTACATCCCTGCGGATTTTGTCAAGGTTCTTGTTAATTCCCACAGGTCACCAAGGATTTTCTATCTCCAACAGCGGTCCAGGATTTATTTCCCCCGGCAGCAGTCAAAGATTTCATTATCTCCAGTTATCAAGGATTTAGCTTCCTCAGCAAAACAGCTAATCGGCTTACATGCGCATACATTACATTCATAAATCATGAGCATTGACAAAACACATGTATTGCATCATACATTTCATGCAACATAACTTTGTGTTTCAGCTAACATTCTACCCTTTTCAGGATGAGATTAATAGTTATCTAAAACAGACGTTCAAAACTCAGAAAACGGTGTAGAGATGCTCCAGACACGGACGCTTCTCTATTTGTTTATTCAAAGCAAGGGGCAGATTCCTGCTTTAGTACTGAAGCCTGGACTCAACCAGATAATACCTTGATTATACTGAAGACCGGAGATCGACCGGAAAATAGTTTAATCCCCAGCCAGCCGTGAAGCCCGGATTACGACCGGATAGCAGCTCAGCCAAGTACCATGAAGCTTGGATTCGACCAGATAGTGGTATTATCCTAAACACCAGCCGTGAAGCCCAGATTACGACCGGATAATAGCTCAGCAAGTCATCGTGAAGCCTGGATTACGACCAGATAGCAGTAAAAGACACTGAAGCCTGGATTTTGACCAGATAACAGTAAGGTATACTGTGAAACTTGGACACTGACCAAATAACAGTTTACTTAACCGATTACCTTGAATCCCGGATTCAACCGGATAATGGTAGACCTCGAAGTCAAAGGAAAACCCGGAGGCGACCGGATAACCATTTGATCTCCTTCTGAAGCCTGGATGTTGACCAGATAGGAAGTATGAGACTGTAAAGCCTGGATGCTGACCAGATAACAGTTCACTGTCACCTCTCCAACCGAAGGATGACTCCCCAGTAGAATAACAGAAGACTGAAGTTCTATTTCTACCACAACAGAAACCAGCATTCCCCGGTGTAGTCCTCCTTAACAACGGGTATACGGGCTCTCGCAAAGGAATCTCTTATGCGATCAACTTTTCTTGGATGGCATCTTTAAGCCCATCTCCGACAAGATTCTGTCACATCTTCCAAATGGAATCTTTAAGCCCATTCCCTCAACTATACTCTAACGATCGAAAATTTACGGGCACTCTAGCGTTCAATCCTCTTTTACCTTCGAGTCACGAAAGGCAAACTCGCTAATCTAACTCTTCAGGTTCAAGAAGATTGAACAGGGGCAACTGTTGTACCCCAAAATTTGCCCTCTCATCCTTCAAGAATTCATCCTGAACTCTCAGATTTTCTCTTAAACAAATCCAAGCCCTTTATCATTATTCCTTTCCAAGTAAACAATTTACAAGAGCAAAATGGTCATTTGCAGGCTCAAAAGTCAAAACTTTTACCTTGGAAAAGTTAAATTCTAAATACTTAGAATTTTTCTAAAAAAGAAAAGTGTTTAAGGAGAAAATGGCACTTCAGAACTTCTGAACCAACCTCCAGACAGAAACGGTCAGAAGTTGCAAACTTGGCTCAGCACATAACATTCAGTCAGAAGGTGGCTCTTCAGCAGCTACACCAACTCAGTCAGGGATTGTAAACGTGGTTCAGCACGTGATCTTTAAACAGAACATGGCTCTTTCAGCAGTTACGCAAAGTTAAGCCAGAGTTTGTTGGAGAAGTGTAAAGAAGGCAACAAAGCCTAGAACTCCTTCAGAACGTATTGAGGTCAGAAGGTAATGGGATCAACAGATTGGGTAAAATGCTGAAGCAGGATCACTAAGTCCAGAGTTTTTTAAAGGTAGATCAAAGGAGCATGCTGGGAAGTCTGGAAAACTCTCAGAATTTGCTGAGGCAGCAAGAGGCCAAGGTCAGAGCGTGGTTTACGTTGTTCTTTCTGGTGAAGCAGAACTACTGGCTCAGGTTTTAGGTAATGATGCAAAATCTCCTATTACAAGATTTTGGATTTTGACAAATCTTATCACCATTTAATGCTCATTAATGCTCACAACCACTTTTGAGCATTCATCCAATGGGTCTCTCCACGTGTGGCTTGGTAACACCTTTGTGCAGGCTTAGGCATGGGTCTATGCACCACTTTTCGCCTATAGGTGTCACTTCTCCTTAACCCTCGCTTACTGTTCTAACCTAGGCTAAAAAGTTATCCATCATCACAAATTTTCATGAACTTCCTTCAAAAATAAGTTAACCCCTACTGCATAGTATTGGCGCCATTTGACGTTTAAAAATTCACAAAGCCTTTCCTATAAATAGAACACCATTGTCCATCACAACAGACGTGAAGAAAAATCCAGAAAAATTGCTAGAAGAAGAACAGAAAACTCTAGTAAAGAAAACCTTGTGAAACTCTGCCAAAATCCCTAGTGTTTCATAACTTTAAACTTCCTGCCTCCAAACTTCATTGATACCCAGTTTTCTTCCTGACTAGAGAATGCCCATACAATTTTTGACCATACATACACATATCTTCTCCATCCACCCATTTTGAAAAGAACCTGTCCAGAACACCATCAGAGCTAAAGCTAGCTCCAACTCACAGATTTTCTTCCAACAGCAAGGTAAGCACCTGCTGACTCTCATCACGCTGCTAAGCATCATCAGATTTTCATGCTCAATAAACATAATGTAGATATCATGTTGTTGTTGTATGCGTTCTGAGGATTTTCATACCTTTGAATGCTCAAGTAGGAAGTGAATCAGTGTAGAACCTGTTTGTAACCATGTTGGTTTTGTCTTCTGAAACACTTTGACACCTGCTGAGATTATCCTAGGCATGCCTTCTGTTTTATGGAAAAATGATAAAACTGGAGATGTTCTGGCTAGCACAGGGGGAAACCAAGCTCTGACTTTGACGTCAGCACTTCTGAGGCCTATTTTGCTGTCAATAATATCAGAATTTCTGAAAATTATTGTGTTTCCAGCAGGGTCAGAACTTCTGACTTCCCCACTAACAAACTTTTGTCTTGAAGCGCATGGGGTCAGAACTTCTGACCTTCCCACTAACAGGTTTCTGTTTTGCAGGGCACCAGAGTCAGAAGTTCTGACTCATACAGTTTTACTAACAGGTTGATATCCTGCAGCAGGCCTGGGTCAGAACTTCTGACTTCCTCTCAGTAGCGCGCTAGCCCTCTCTCTCTTTCTCTTTTTCTTCCCCTTGTTATTTTCTTTTCTTATCTATTTTTCTCGTTGAACCACCCCCGTGTACAAGTGTGTATCCCCCATCCCCTAAATATTGTAATAGCGTAGGATTTTACATTTCCGCATTTTATTGCTTTCAAATGTAAATGCTAGTAATTAGGATATGTATGGCAAGATAAAATCAATGAAATAGAAAATCCTAATTCAAGATAAAATCATGCATGCAATAAAACACACTTGCACATAAACACCCTTAAGGTATCTTCACTTGGTTGCCTAAACAAATGGCCATGGTATGCATGCTAGGTATCTTGGCAAAATCAATCAAAAACGAAAGATCATAGTCCCTCGATGACGTTATCTTGGTTGCCTAAATAAAATGATCTAGTCCCTCAAAAATTTTCTAAAGATACTTAGCACAATTGCTATCATGGTCAATACGATGACCCGCGCCTGTCCCGTTTAACATCCAAATACAAGGTTATTTACCAAATGCAATGGTAAAACAACACTGTCAAAAGGGTTAAAAACGTATAGGAAAGATCTTTGAGTAAAATATGGTAGATAACTCTTAGTTACTTGATCAAAACTTGCAAAACATCCTTGCTATTTTCAAAC
Source organism: Vicia faba (assembly GCA_948472305.1). Taxonomy (NCBI): domain Eukaryota; kingdom Viridiplantae; phylum Streptophyta; class Magnoliopsida; order Fabales; family Fabaceae; genus Vicia; species Vicia faba. The sequence goes on along the minus strand of OX451735.1, from coordinate 35,537,272 downwards.
ACACTCCACAACACAATTTCAAAAACATTTCCCAAATCAAACTTTCAAACATTGAAAATCTTTTCAAAATACAAATACACCTTTGTATATATTCAAGCAAGAATCATTACAAAGGTTGCCACAACGATGGCCTCTTTTTAAAACATTTTCAAAACCACACACAAGGCACCATTTCAAACAATTGAAAAGCAAAAGCAAGTGATCTAAACAAGTAACTAAGAGCCCGTGGATAACCATGGATGAAAAGGGTGCTTGCACCTTCACTTTTCATAATCTACTCCCCGAACCCAAGAAAACATCTCAAAGGTCTTTCCTGTGCTTTTTGACCTTTCCTTTGGATAAAATAAAAAGTCGGTGGCGACTCTTGCTAAACCGAAACATTTGCAAACACAAACGCAAAACCTCAAGTCAGTTCTCCCACAGTACCATAATGAGTTATAATCTTCTGCATATTTGAGGAATCTTTATTATTTTCTTTGTATGGAGAATTCAGGTTGAAGCTTGATGTATGTATGATTAAAGGTGTGCCATGGTTTGTATTGATGTTGGAAGTTCAACAGAGGTGAGTTATAGGTGATGAGGTTTGGGCTAAATCTCTGTAGAACTTTTGCTACAGATTGGTTTAAAGTTGGAGGGAGATTGATAAGGTTCTACAGATTTTATTTTGATAGGTTTGTGAATGATTTTTGTGTGTTTCTCAGCTTATTATTGTTGGAGGTCTGAGTAGAGGTTTATGGAGAAAGAGATAGAGATAGGTTCAGATATATGGATCGATGCAAAGCTTCTGGAGTTGGTTATAGGTAAACAAAATCTGAGCCCTTTGATTTACGAATTCTGTTACAGATTGAATGGAATGATGAGAAGAAAAATGATGTTACAGATTGAATGGAATGGTGATATAAAAATGTTGAGCTGTATATTTTCCTTGTTTTTTGCTTAACAAAACTCTCTTCCTTCTGTAATCTGAACAATGGTTTATATAGGTGGATTAATGGGTGTTTTTTTTTGGGGGGGGGGGGGGGGGGGGGATTGATGAGGTTTGAATTGTTTTGGCTACTGTTTTTGTTTATTTTCTGATGTAGAAATGTTTTGCTGAATTTGTGCAAATATTATACTCATATAGTGCATGTTTTTGGACTATTATGCATGGCTGTTTTGTAGCAGTTTTGGACTGGTTATACAGGGGCAGCAGGGCTGATTTTGGACAACAAGGTGCAGAAATAACATGGTTGTTTTTGGGTCTGTTTTATGCAGGATTTGAGAGCAGGGCAGCAGCAATTAGTGCAGGGATGGACATCAAGGTTTTGGAACAAATCAAATTGGCAACATGGATTTTTAAGTCTTAGTAAATTAGGCCACATGTTGTAACATAGTTTGTAATGTTCATTTGAAATGTATTGGATATAATTTTCTTGAATCATGGATGGTGTTTTGTATATTTGAATGGAACTTGAATGAAGCTTGAATGAAAAATTTTCTTGAATGAATAAAACTTGTAATGAATCTTGAATGTATTTTGAACAACAAGCTTGAATGATGCTTGTCCTTTTGATAAATGAAATAAATGAAAATCCTCAAGTCTTGTTTACTACTTGAATGGTGTTTGAATGATGACTTTTCTTGCGAAAACCATGATGAATGCTTTCTTTTGACATGACAATTCTTTTGTATCTTGAACTTCAAGCAATGCTCATGAACCTTCCTCCCACCTTTGCGTGCTTGAATTGGTCCTTAGGAATAAACTAAAATTTCAATAAGAAAATCTCGAACTTCCATTAAAATTAATATTTCTATAGTTCCCATATCCTGGATCGTCCTAGTGTTGTGCTTCCGAAGGATATAGTAGAATTGATCCATCATGTGTTAGGAGGGTGTACTTGTTATTCATGAAGAGTCTTCAGACTGCAGTCTCTCGCTCCTTATCCCTAATTTTTTCCTGGATCGCCCTTTCGGGTTTTTAATCCACCGGGACACCCATTTTTTCCTAAGCCGCCCTTTCAGGTTTTCAACTTAGCGAGTTTTTCTTTTTTTTCTTTTTTTAGCCCTAACTTTTACCAAAGCCGCCCTTTCGGGTTTTCGACTTAGCGGGTATTTTTATGCATAATATTTTTTGACTGAGTCTGAATTAACTGGAAGCAGAACGTCTTCCCCATCCATGTTCGTCAGGATTAGAGCACCTCCTGAGAAAGCTTTCTTCACGATATACGGCCCCTCATAGTTGGGAGTCCACTTGCCTCTTAGATCAGTGTGAATTGGGAGAATCTTCCTCAAAACTAGGTCACTTGTATGAAACCCTTGAGGTCGAATCTTTTTGTCAAATGCTCTCTTGAGACGTTGTTGATATAACTGACCATGACAAATGGCTGTTAGGCGCTTCTCTTTGATGAGATTGAGTTGGTCGAGCCTTGTTTGAATTCATTCAGCTTCATAAAGTTTAGCATCCATCAGGACCCTTAATGAAGGAATCTCTACTTCGACTGGGAGCACTGCATCCATAACATAGAACAATGAAAAAGGAGTTTCCCCAGTGGAAGTACGCACCGAAGTTCGATAGTCGTGCAGAGAAAAGGGCAACATCTCATGCCAATCTTTGTATGTTCTAACCATTTTCTGGACAATCTTCTTTATGTTCTTGTTAGCTGCTTCGACTGCCCCATTCATCTTTGGCCGATATGGTGATGAGTTATGGTGCTCAATTTTGAATTCTTCACACATTTCCTTCATCATTTTGTTTTTGAAATTAGACCTGTTATCAGTGATGATCTTGTTGGGAGTTCCATACCGGCATATGATTTCTTTCTTGATGAAACGAGTGACAACTTGCTTGGTCACATTCTTGTACGAAGCTACTTCCACCCACTTGGTGAAGTAGTCAATATCAACGAGAATGAACCTGTGTCCATTGGAAGCGCTCGGCTCAATCCGTCCAATCATATCAATGCCAAGGGCCATGGTGAAGTCATCACATTCAAAGGAGTGGGAGGAATATGTATCTTGTCTATATAAACTTGACATTTGTGGCACATCTTCGCATACACATAACAGTCACTTCCCATCGTCATCCAGAAATAACCTATTCGTAATATTTTCTTAACCATGGAATATCTACTAGTGTGAGTCCCAAAAGAGCCCTCGTGCATTTCTCGTATGATGGATTCGGCTTCATGTCTATCCACGCATCTGAGCAGAACCGAATCATAGTTTCTTTTGTACAGAACGTCTCCTGACAGTAAAAACTTGGATGCTAACCTTCTAGGTGTCCACTTATCATAAATTATAGCACCCTCGAGGTACTCTTGCTTCTCAAGATATCTTTTGATGTTGAAATACCACGGCTTTTCGCCCGACACGTCTTCAGTTATGAGACAATGAGCAGGGAAAACGTGTGATGGCTCCTTGTAACGAAGGATTCTTATATTGGGTGCATGATTTGAGTATCTGACTTTGAACATTGCTGCTAAAGTGGCCAGAGCATCTGCCAGTTGATTTACTTCTCTAGGAATATTCTCAAAGGTGATCTCATCAAAAACGAGAAACAACTCTAATATATAATCCTGGTATGGAACTAAATTAGGGTGACGTGTATCCCAATCACCTCATACTTGATGTATTACTAAGGAAGAGTCCCCATAAACATCAAGAATCTTGATCTTCAAATCAATGGCTACTTCAAGACCCATTACACAAGCTTCATATTCTGCAACATTATTCGTACAATAAAAATATAGCCTGGCTGTGAAAGGTATGTGAGTATTGCATGGAGAAGTCAGAACTGCCCCAATACCATGGCCCATGGCATTTGATGCACCATCGAACGTGAGAGTCCATCGCTCCCCTGGTTCGGGTCCTTCTTTATCATCAAGTTTCATAACATCCTCGTCTGGAAAATCGAACTTCATTGATTGATACTCTTCCAATGGCTGGTGGGCGAGATGATCTGCAAGAATTATACCTTTGATAGCCTTTTGTGTGAAGTACTGGATGTCATACTCATACAAAAGCATTTTACACCGACCCAATCTCCCTGTAAGTGTTGATTTCTCGAAGATGTAGTTTATTGGATCCATCTTAGATATCAGAAGTGTAGAATGCGTTAACATGTACTGCCTCAAACGTCGAGCTACCCACGTAAGAGAACAACAAGTCTACTCAAGTAATGAATACCTTGATTCACAATCAGTAAACTTCTTGCTCAGGTAGTAGATAGAGTGTTCTTTTCATCTAGTATCATCATGTTGTCCGAGCACACAACCCATACATCCTTCAAGCACAGTTAAATACATAATGAGAGGTCTCCCTAGAACTGAAGGTATGAGTATCGGTGGTTCTTGAAGGTATTGTTTAATATTTTTGAAAGCCTCTTGACAACTTTCATCCTAATGGACATCTTGATTCTTGCGTAGCAGTATAAAGATGGGTTCAAGGTAACAGTAAAATGAGAAATGAACCTGGCTATGCAATTTAACCTTCCAAGAAAACCTTGTACTTCTTTTTCAATTTCCGGTGCCGGCATATCCTGTATTGCTCTTACCTTGTTTGGATCTACTTCAATCCCTCATTGACTTACAATAAAACCAAGTAACTTGCCCAATTGAACCCCAAATGTGCACTTGTTGGGATTAAGCCTTAACCTGAACTTTCATAGACGATCGAACAACTTCTGCAAATGGACCAAATGTTCTTCCTCGGTTTGTGATTTTTTGATCATATCATCCACATACACCTCAATATCTTTATGAATCATGTCGTGAAAGAGAGTCACCATAGCATGCTGATATGTCGCACCAGAATTTTTGAGACCAAAAGGCATGACCCTATAGAAAAAGGTACCGCAAGGAGTTGTGAAAGTTGTTTTATCCATCTCTTCAAGAGCCATCTTTATCTGATTATAACCCGAGAATCCATCCATGAAGGAGAACACTGAAGATTGAGCATCATTATCAACCAATACATCAATATGAGGCAACGGGAAATCATCCTTCGGGCTTGCTCTATTCAAGTCTCAGTAGTCGACACACATACGTACCTTACCATCTTTCTTAGGTATAGAAACAATGTTAGCAATCCAAGGCGGATAATTTATCACGGATAGGAATCTTGCATCAAACTATTTTTAAACTTCTCCTTTGATCTTCAAATCCACATCGGGTCTGGTCCTTCTCAGCTTCTTCTTTACAAGAGGAAATTCTGGCTTGAGTGGCAATCTGTGCATCACTATATCAGTATCTAAACCGGGCATGTCTTCATACGACCAGGCAAAGATGTCAACATACTCTCGAAGCAACTCAATCAACCCCTTCTTTTCTTCACTTTGCAAGGCAGCACCTATCTTGACTTCTCTCTTTACCTCTTTAGTATTGAGATTGATAACTTCGGTTTCTTCTTAATATGGATGGATATCCTTCTCAACCTGTCTCAAGAGTCTGGCTAGCTCTTCAGGGACTTCACAATCTTCCCCACTATCTTCTTTGGCGTGGCCAACTGAATTCTCAAGGATATAATGAACCATAGCACTATCATTTCCAATGGAATTCAAGACAGATATGCATGATTGATGATTTTATGCTTTATTTTAGAAAGTGCAAGAAAATGTTTAGAATATGAAAGGAAAAGTATTGCCATTTTATATTGAAAAAGTAAAAGTAAAAGAAAAGACAGGGAATAAATTTGTATGCGAAAGTGAGATTTTCATTCAATTTTAAACTGAGATTAAAACATAAGGGGGCCATTCTACAAGTTGTCTATGTGCCTTGGGCTGGGCATATGACTTAATGGAAACAGAAAATTACACATCAAGGAAAACAACTTCAGGGATGTCCATGGCAGTCCAATTGTTGAGCTCCTGGTCCGGCGCAACCTGATAGATAAATCTGGAAACATCTTCATCATCACCTTCATCATCCGTTGAGATCACTTGTCCTTCTTTGCTTATACCAGCACTGATGAACACTTTAGAAATTGGGGGAACCTGCTTTCCTTTGAGAGGAACCAAACCAGCTTGCACGGAGGGCGATGGCTAATACCCAAGACCATAGCGATCTTTCTTCCCCGGTACTTCAATCAATTTTCCCCAACTATCATATGGAGATCTAACTTCTACGAGGGCTTTGGCATCCTTCAAAGATGCCATGGGTGCTTCAGACTTCTTATCTTCCATGATGGGGAACTTATCAATAGTAACAATCTTCAGAGCTTGAAAGGGAAATTCCTGAACCTCACCTTCCACTTCCATATAACGGTAGGTTGTCAGATTGTTAATCACTACATCTTCTTCTCTATAAACGATAACAACTTTGTCATCCACAATGAACTTCAGGCATTGATGAAGAGTAGATGTCACAGCTCCTGCTACATGGATCCATGGCCGACCCAAAAGGCAAGTATATGATGGACGAATGTCTATAACATAGAAGGATAGATATAAAGTGTGGGGACCAATCTTAACAGGCAAGTCTACTTCTCCCTCCATAGATCTCCTTGAATAGTCAAATGCTCGAACACTTATGGTGGAAGGCCTCATAATTAGCCCTTCCATATTCATCTTAAACAGAGTAGCCTTAGGCATCACATTGAGTGAAGAACTTGTATCTACCAAAACCCGAGATAAAATCGTATCCAAACACTTCATGGAAACGTGCAGCGCTTTGTTATGGGCTCTGCCTTCAACTGGGAGCTCGTCATCACAGAAACCCAAACAATTTCCTACAGCAATATTGGTTACGATCCCTTCAAACTGGGCCACAAAAATGTCTTGAGTAACATGGGCGGAACACAAAATCTTCAGTAAAGCATTACGGTGGGTCTCCGAACACATGGGGAGAGACAATATCGAAATCTTGGATGGCGTCTGGTTGAGTTGATCCACCGCTTTGTAATCACTTCTCTTAGGAATCCTTAAAAGCTACTTCGCTTCTTGTCCTACAGAAGGTTCAGGCTGACTATCAATCACTTGTTTACCCCTAACCTTAGCCAGAGCATCACTGTTAGTTTCTTTGGGAGGCGGTGGTGAGGGAGAAAAGATCCTGCCACTATGATTCATGTTACTGGTCCCTGCAATGTTGGTAATATTCTTGTCAGCCATTGGGGGACACTCGTACTTCTTCCCGAGAATATAGACCATATTATACTCCCGTGGAACTGCTTTTGAATTGTTACATAAAGGAGGAATAGGAGCTTGAGTTATTGCAAGGGTAGTGGGAGCTTGAATCATTACTGGGGTAGTAGGAGCCTGAATTGTCAACAGGGTATCTGGTGTTGCTGAGATGCTTCTCGGATAGTAAGGAATTTCCAAGACATCAATTTCTTCTTCTTGAAATATCTTCTATACCTGTAAGACACCTTTATCCATTAGCTGTTGGATAGTCGTCTTCAAACTAGTACACTCTTTAGGTTTAGAGGAACATGTTAAGCAAAAATCATAGAGTTCCTGCAGCACCTCGTGCTCCAACAAATGTTCTCTAACAGTTCCTAATGGCATCTTGATCTCGTCAACCTTGGTTGCTAGAGTCTGCTCACTACTTTCTTCAATAGCATTGATCGCTGCCCCTGGGTGAGGAGGCATGGGATTATTCTGAGTATTGGGACCAACAGGGTTGAAATTTATGGCCTTTGCATCGAGGAGGTCTTAAACTTTACATTTGAATGCTCTACAATTCTAAATCGTATGGCCTGGGGATCCAAAATGAAACTCACAATGAGCATTAATGTCATACCCCCTGGGGAGAGGATTAGGTGGTGGACCAAGTTCACGTAGTTGAACCAACTGATTGGCAAGTAACTGAGGGAGAAGTTGAGCATGGGACATAGGAATGGGATCAAATCTTCTTTCAGACGCTCTTTGTCTTTGTGGATCTCTCAGGCCTTGAGGAACATATTGATTAGGAACAGCAACATGTGTTGGGAAATAAGGAAATCAAACTTGAGGATATGCAGGAGCTTTCCCTTGGTTGATGGTGAAAACACTAGTCTCACCCTCTTTCTTGTAAGATATTTGGGTATGATAATCCTGGATAACTTCGAAGAATCGTGTTCGTACACTTTCCAAATAAAGTATTTCGACCCTATTCTTGCCTGGGTTCACGAAATCTTTGTGGGGATAATTCTCGAAGAACAATTTGTTTCTGGCAAAAGAAACTGATTACAAATGTAGAGAGAAAGTGTCGTTTTTCGTATTTGAAACCAAGGCTAAATGACTCCTTATATAGGAGATCAATAACTGAAACCGAAAAGACACACCTGTTCGGAAAACGGTTATGTCGGTTGGGGAAAAGGCTCTGCCCCTTGGACCCCAACGGGGCGCTGCCCCGCACCCCGCCAGGGCCTTCTCCCCTTGGAACCCCAACGGGGCGCTGCCCCGTACCCCACCAGGGGCTTCGCCCCTTGGAACCCCGTTTCAATTATTCATATTCAATTATACATTGGCTCGACGAGCGTGCACTCCGCACTTCCCTAACTCGTTTCCAAGCTTAACGCATAATTGCATCGGCCTTTAGTAAATCACATTACTACTAAAATACATTGGTGATACTAAAATCACCAACATTTCTTCTTGACGAAACCAGAAAATGACTTCCTACCAATTCCAGTATTGTTGTTGGTATTGTTAGGGATACCTTGGGTCATTTCAGCCTTAATACAAGTTTTAACATGTTCTCTAATAATGACCATATCAGAGAAAGAAGTAGAGGTATTGCTGAGCATGTGTTGGAGATAAGGACCTCGTAAAGTACCCATGAAAAAATTATCAATTCATGATCCAAGAGAGGAGGTTGGACCCTTGCAGCCAGTTCACGCCACCTTTGAGCGTACTCTTTGAACGACTCTTCAGATTTTTGTATCATAATGATAATGTTTCAAAAAGGCATCAGCAAATTCTCCCCAAGTACAGACATGAGTTCTTTCTAGTTGCATATACCATTCTAATGGTGCCCCGGTCAAGCTATCTTGGAAGAAGTGCATGAGTAACGGTTCATTTTCAGCATAGGCCGCCATTTTACGACATTAGGAACAAAGATGAGTATCTGGGTAGGAAGTGCATTTGTATTTGTAAAAATCAGGAACCTTGAACTTGGGAGGGATAACTACCCCAGGCCCGAGACACATTACAGCAGTATTGAATCCCGAAGTCTTGATACCCTCCATAGCTTTGAGACGCTCTTCAAGAGCATGGTACATTTTTGCAGTTTCAACAACTCCAGCAGTGAGATTCACGTGGGGTTCATAAAGATAAATGACATCGTGATGATCATCAATATCATTCTTAAGGGCTCCAGTAGGGGTCTCAACATTTGCATTATCATTCCTCCCATTTGCAGAACTGGAGGGGGCAACAGTGGCAAGCTTGGCAACACTTTGATGTAGCTCTTCTTGACCCTTGATAATAGCATGAAGGGTTTCCATAAGTTGATCCATGTGAGTGCCTATGGTGTCTATATCTCGGCAGAGAGCATTCTGATTCTCTTCAAAAAGATCCATAAGTCTTCGCTGGTTTCTTATTGTACGGTAGGGATGTGGAGAAGTCGTCTTTGTTGTTCACTGAATTCTGATGGAAAAGGGACCCCAATAAGTTTATGTTATGAATAATGAATGCATGATAGTATGAATGAATGTTTTATCTTCATTTATGAGGAAATCCAAAGACTCGTTTGTCCCTTTTTTTAAACTTTGTTTTCCTTTTTGAAGAGATCGACCAACGAGACTTGTCTTTGGAATTCCTTAGATATGAGATGTATATACATAATGGTATGATGTCATGGTATGTTATGGCATGAAGTTCTAGCTCCACATATTCTGGATAACCACTGTGTAGTCCTTTGCATAAACTGAAGGTAACGAGATCAAAAGTTTGATGTCACAGGCATGGAGTCAAAGTAACCACCCATAAGATATGTACTAGGGGTTCATCACCTTCGGGACAAGTTTCTAGGGAAACCTCAGAGTCTACGATCTTCCTTTGGATATTATCGATGTCCCAATTACTTGGTAATCAGTAATATTCGTAGGAAAAACTCGTCTGAGTGCAGCATCGTGTGACAACTACTTCCAGATTACTTTGTTATAGTCTCCGCACTACACCTAAAAAGGCCAAGATGGGTTGATGGTTCTACGGCTCCCATCTTCTCGAGTTCCCAGGTCGAAAGCAACAATGTCTTCCCAATTACTCGGTAAACATCATTACTATCAAGGGGACCTCCACTGAGTGGGGGATTTTCATGCCTCCTTCTTCGAGATTACTCCCTCAAAGTTAGCATGACTATATCGTCCGTCCTAATCCTAGGTGTAACCCAAGTCCGGGTATAGGACTTATCAAATGTAATCACCCAACCCAACATCTCAAAAGGAACAGCATATCCAGAATATGTGAGTAGCAACAATATAATGCAATATATACAAAAGTAAAAAATAAAGTAAAGAAATAAAGCGGTAAAGAAAATAAAGCAAATAAATAAACACCCAAAGAGACAAATAAACAAAACTAGGAGAGACTCACAAAAGGTCCCCAACAAAGTTGCCAGTTGAAGCTACCGGCAGAAAACACAAAGTCGCCACCGAACTTTATTTATCCCGAAGGAAGGGGAAATATCGAGAAAACCCCAAGAGGATGGATAAGATGGTCTTGCGACCAAGAGAAAGGGTAAGGGAGTCGGTTATGCGAGGGGAAGGTATTAGCACCCCTCACATTTTTTGTACTCAACGGGATCCATTTTGTTTGTTTGCTTCTAAGAGTGTGTTTATCTACAACTATACTTGCTTAAGGGGAAAGAAATGTTTTTTTATTAGTGCGTTCGTGAGGGTTTCGTGATCCTTTTCCTATGTATCTGGTGAAGGAATCAGAACATCGTAGTTCCTCTAGAAAAAGGTTGTTTGTTGGTGTTTTTTAGTGGGCGACGTTAATGTATGCATTCTAGCAATAGGCACGACCTATATCGCGGTAGAACGAAGATAACATGCCCTTTGGGGGGAGTTTTGATTGGTTGAGTGTTTCGCAAGTTTTAAATGAGTTTGAATAATGATTAAATATTTTTGGATTTTTTATTGGTGAATGATAAGTTTTAATTACAAAAGAAGGAAAAGGTTAAGAGGGAGACTAAAAAAATCCTAATGTTATCATGCATGGTTTCGATCCTAAGGTCTAATTAGTCTGCATCTTAAAGAAGAGGAAACTATCATCCTAAGGGAGCATGTTATAAGTGAAAGAAAACAATATTTGTGAAGAGTGATCGTGCATGGTGATCTAGCAAAAGTGACGACAAAGTGAGTAGTATCATGAAAGGTGTGAATGGAATGCTTGGTGTATGGGAATTGAATCGGATTATGATTAACCAAGGGGTGCACTTGATTAATCTCGTGAGAGTAGGGGCTCCTACCCTCAACCATGAGACCCTTTTATGCATGGAAACACTTGGTATATGGACCAAAGTGGTTGATTCGGGTTATGGTTAACCAAGGGCAAGACTTGATTAACCTCGTGAGAATGGCCATGCCCAAACTCAATTATGAGACCCTTTAAGAAGATGTTTGTTATGTAAACCAAGGGGAGAGAAGTTGCTTCAATGTACAAGATGAAAATCAAAAGCCCATACAAGGTGGCTACATGCATGCTCCTAGAAAGTGGGACTAGCATGGCACTAGTATTCTAAACGACCAATCGAAACAATTGATCGAATAGTTGTCACTGTAAGAAAGCCCAGAACCAAGCTATGAAATGTGTGCAAGTGTGTATTTGTAAGTGTATACCTTTTCATTGAGGATGAGCCCAAGAGGATGTCATGTGTTCTAATTGAATGACATATGCATAATTAAGCAACAATTAAAACATACGAAAATAATTCTTAAGCTATTACAATTATACGGGGGTGGGGGTAGAAGTTTATAAATGGGGATGAAATAAAAAAACTAATTAAATTATTACAACCATATTGAATAAATGAAAAACAATGAAAAAAACATAGAACAAATATAAAGATAGTGCAAAAAGAAAGAAAATTTGTTTTTTGCCTATTATGTATCGACACGTGCATTTATGCATCGATACCTAACAATTCTTGTTTCTGGAAATCAAAAATAACACAGTATGTGTCGATACATAATGGTATGTGTCGACTCATTTCTTATTTGTGTCGACACATTCGTGCTTTGTGTCGACTCATACAACTTCCTTGCCCCTGGAAATCAAAAATAACACGGTATGAGTCGACACATAAAGGGTTGTATCGACTCATACCCCTTTTTTATTGACACATACGTGCTTTGTGTCAACACGTAGCCTATTTTGTGTCTGATATACGTCGACCCATAGAGACATGTGTTGACTCATACTGCTATTTTATGGTTCTAACATTGCTCTGCTACATGTAGAAGTTAGTTCTCAACATATAATTGATAAAAATGAAAAGCAAACATGTGGTTAGCTTCAAGGGTATGATATCTACATTTATCTTCAAAAATGAATTTCTAATGATGCTTGAAATGAAAATCTCAAACTCAAGAAGACTTACCTTGAAATTGAAATTTGTGTTATGAGTTTGAACACCTTTTAAGAGGCTATGATGATCAGAATGGATTTAGTGATCCTCCAGGAAGTTGCTTCTATCCTTGCTTTTGTATTGAGAGCTGCAAGTTTGTACAGGGGGTTGAAGTTTTGTTTTTGTGTTTGGAAAGTGGTGAGGATGGTATCATAGAAGCTGTTTTTGTATTTGAACAATCTCTCTGTGATGTATATGAAATGTTTGTATAGTTGGTTTAGGGAAAAGCTTGCAAGGTTGAACAGTGGATTGAGGTTTTATTTTTGTGAATAAAGATCCTTTTGGTTGCTACTGTTTTTTGTTGTTGCTGCTTTTTCTCTCTTTCTCACAGTGTTTTCTCTCTTTCTTTTCACAAAAACTCTCTTCCCTCCATATGGCTCTTATCTATTTTTTTAATATCACTCTTGTATCTCCCCTCCCTTTTTTATTTGTTGTCTATTGTTTGTATATCAGCTGAGAGGTGGAAATTTGGGGGAAAGGTTGGTGAGATTTCAAACAATTTTGACATGTTGTTTCACTCCTTTTCCATTACAGATTTGGGTGACTTCTATTTTGTGTAATGTTTGGCATTTGTTGGTAGCAGCTTTGACAGTTTAAGCAGACTGTATTTGCAGGTTTTTGGACTGTTTGCTTGGACTGTTTTTGTTTATTTTACAATGTGATGCAGGTTTATGGAGTTGTGTTGCATAATGGATAGCATGGTTGGGTTTTGCAGCATAATGGACATCATTGTTTTGGACAGTTTTATGGGGTTGGTTGGTGCAAACTTTGGACCTGTTTTGTGGGGCTGGTTGGTGCAAACTTTGGACTTGTAATGAGAAATTCCTTTGTATGGTTTCAAATGGTTATGGCATGAATCCCAAAAATAATTGCAAGATAAGCAATAATGACTTGAATCTTGCATATAGTAACTTGTGATATCGAGAATTGGTGATTTGTGAACCAAAGACATTGTATGAAATACCAATTTCCATTATTTCCAATTTGCAATCTCAATCCAAGTTTTCTTTCTCTTTCAATTTCGAATCTTCTTGACAAATTCAACACACTTTGAAAATGATAGATGCTATCTTAGTTCAAAATTCAGTCCCTCAAGAAACTCCTCAAATAAAATTTAATCTGTATGAGAAGAAATCCTTGGTTTCACCCCTTAAACCTCTTGATAAGCAATTGACTTGTAGAAGAAGATAAAGCTCAATATGACCTTGAGGCAAAAATCCTAGCTTCCTGAAAACATTGTGAAACTTTAATATTGCACAACCACTAAACTCTTAGACCTCAGGTGTCTTTATTTAATGAAGTGCATGATATGAAAATGAACTAGTGAAGATGATGTAGATGAAATGTGAAGCCGAAGTAAAACAAAAGTAAAACAGGTAGGACAAATTTGCGGTATGACACTATTGTGTCTAGATCTTTCTCAAGATCAAAATAAGAGAAGGGGTTGAATCAACAACAAGCATTAGGATTTATGGAGTTTTTCTTGAATGCTTATCTTGTATCAACTTTTTGCAAAGTAAGAATTATCCTAATTCCATTGGAATCAGGTGTAGAGGTACTCACACGCGAGGACGAAAATGGAGAACTGTGAAGACAAATCCTCATGTCTCTTTTCTTATCACTTTTATTTGCTTTAATTTTCATCAATCAATTTGTCAAATATCATTGTGTTATCAATTGATTTGTAAAAAAATTTATGGACTGTTTTGATTTGAACCAAGTGTTGATATTGCTTATATTTTCATATCTGAGTTTCCAATAATGGTTCGTATAGACGAATTATTTTGAAAACCTTCCGCTCAAACTTTTTGTTAAATTAATTTTCAAAATCAGAATTTTTCTGAAATATTAATTGAGTATCAATTCACCCCCCTCTAGATACTTTGTCATCGTCTAACACTTTTTTCCCCAAAATATTTTAAAACTTTATCCAATACACGTTATCAACCTCTCAAAAACCATATATTTAAAAAATACAGTGTTTAAGTAATTAATATGTTTTTAGCACCTTCAAATTCAATGTTATCGTAAATCATATATAATATAATTATATATCTCTTCTCATTCTTTCTCTAATAGTGGTGGGAAAAATTTCAGTAGAATTCCTATTTTAGTATAATGTTTTTTTCTTCATAGGATTGATACATTTCAGTAGGTACTAGAAATGTATTTTCGAGTAATTCTGAAAATGTATTTCCGGAATAAAGTTAATCGTAAAATAAGGTGAATCTCAAAAATGAATGAATTATATGTGTGTGAGGTGTAATTCCCCAAGTTCTATATTAATTTGTGTAAATAAAGGAGTCATTGTGAAGTGTTTGATATATATGATGTTTTGGTGTTTTATATGAGTAGTTGTGAGGTTCTTTAATGTTTTGATGAGTATGAGGTATGCCATGATGAATTGAGATGAATATGATGTTTAACATGATTATTATGTGATGTTCATGTATGTCATGGAGATTATTGAGAATTAAGAGGATTTTTGATAATTTAGAATTATTAGAATAATTAAGTGGGATTATTTTAATTAGTAAAATAGAGTAATATTGGTGTAGAGGAAATAAGGACAAGGTAATAATTTGGGAAGAGTAAGTGAGGGCATGATGGGAAGTCCATTATTAGGGGTCTAAAGGATAAAGCAAGGAATAAAGAAAATATTTCTTTTTGGAACGATCGTGAAAAGAACAAACACTATGGTGAAAGAGAGCTAGGGCACAAAGAGGCAAGGAGATTTTTTGGCAGATCGTGAAGAGAGAGAATTGCTGCTAGGAATCTGAGGTAAAGGATGTTTATCATTGTTATTATAATCAATCTAAGGTTTATACAATTGTATAATTGTATTAGGTTTTGGTTGATGATGATTATGTGGTGTTTGATGATGAATTGATGGAATTATGATGTTTAATTGCAAACAATTGATGCATATGAAGTATGGTATCTAGGAATGTTGTTATATGATGAAAGTATGTGAAGTATTGATATTTGGAGACCTGTAATATGGTGAAATCGCAAGAAATTGGGATTGGTTTATGCATGAAATCGCAACAAAAAAATGTACGTGCAACATCGTCGGGTGATAAGGTGTGTCGCCAGGAAAAGATGCATCGCGAGGCCACTGTCGAGCGAGCCAAGAAGCAATGAGATGGTGAAAAGATGAAAGTTAATGGAGTGTGTCTCTCCAAGCATCATCGGGCGAGGCAAGACACAAAGGGTGTGTCGCCAGGAGATAGAGGTGGGTCGTCGGGGGACGGATGTCAGAATTGATTGGCTATTTTGGATTCTATTAAATGTGCCATAACTTGAGTTTTAGAACTCGGTTTGAGGTGTCGTTTGAAGCGTTAGATAGCAGACACGATGAAATTTAGTTTGATAGAATAAAATGAGAAATAAGTAGTATATTCTCAATACCTAAGTTAGAGTAAAATTAGTTTCCCTGTGTCATATTATTATGATGCTTTATTTATGATGATGTTATGATGATGATGTGTTTTGAATAGTTGTGGTCGTATTTATTATGTGTTGCGCATCATGCATTCATGGCAAAGTTTAGGACTTTGTTCTAGTGATAGTGATTAGGACTCTGGTCCAGTGATGATGGTAGGACAATAGTCCAGTGAACATGTCAATCCCATAGCGTGGATTGAGTGCAAAATTATGAAGTGGTCTGGTTCCAAGCGGGAATCGATCCTATTGGTGGGGATCTTTGGAGATAACGATGACTGAATCATCAGTGAAGTTTTGGTACCACATACATGAGTCTATAAAGTTGCATTACATTCTATGTGACATTGCATAATGATTTGATTTTATGATACCTGGTGATAATTGGCGTGTAAGGATATGTTGTGTTACTTTGATGAAGTTGAGAATGTGTAAGAATAGCATGAGGTTCTGATGATATGTGATGCCTTACTTATGTGCATATCTACTATGTTTATTCCTTATGTCTTTTATAATGATCATGATTTACTCACCCTTTCTGCTTGGAAATGTTGCCTCTATCCGTAGGTAACTTGCAGGTGATCAGGATTAGCCCGACAAAGCATTAGAGGATAGCTTCGGAGTGTGTTTATTTGCTTACCATTGAGTAGAGTGGGTCTTTCTCTGATATGTAGCATCAGAGATGGGATCGTTTGAATTATGAACTATGTTCTTTGTTTTGGTTTCTAAGATGTTGGGATACCTTTCATGGTACCCGAGTTATTTTGAAATTCTATTTTTGAATCATGAAGTATGATGAGATTTTATGAAGTATTTATAATAAGATGTTTTAAACTATGAATTTCGCTACGAGAAGTACGAATAATTCTATTGATTATTATCCATGAAGGATTTTGCCCTAAATAATTTTGAAACCCGTGTTACGGAGCAGGACTATGTTTGGTATGACGTTTACATGAAGATGTGACACCCTTTCGTAGTTTTTAATTTCTTTTATTTTTGTAAGAATACATGCGAAAATAGGTGGATTTAGAAGGGTGTTACATTAGTGGTATCAGAGCAGGTCGGTCCGTCCGGCCACGTTATTGAATCTGTAGGGTATGACAGTGGAATACTGTCGAGATAGTTTCTAACCATTATGATTGTTATTGATATGAAACAGAGAAATGGTTGGAAGGAACAATGTTGTTATGATGATGTTTTGTTTACATGATGATGTTATAATGATGTGTGGTTTATTATGATGATATAAAGATGTTGTGATGAAATTATGAATGATTATGCGTTTTGACTAGTTGTGGTTATATTTATTATGTTTTGCGCATCATGCATTCATAGCATAGTTTAGGACTTCGATCCAGTGATGGTGATTAGGACTTTGGTCCAGTGATGATTGTAGGATAATAGTCCAGTGAAGGCATCAATCTTATAGTATGGATTGAGTGCAAAATTGTGAAGTGTTCTGGTTCTAAGCGGGAATCGATTCTATTGGTGGGGATCTTTAGAGATAACGGTGATTGAGTCATTAGTGAAGTTTTGGTATCACATGCATGATTTTATGAAGTCGCATTAAATTCTGTGACATTGCATAATGATTAGATTTGGTGATACTTGGTGATGATTGGCCTGTAAGGATATGTTGTGTTACTTTGATGAAGTTGTGAAGTTCTGAGTATAGCATGAGGTTCTAATGATGTGTGATGCCTTACCTATGTGCATATCTACTATGTTTATTCCTTATTTATTTTATAATGATTATGATTTAATCACCCTTTCTGCTTGAAAATGTTGCCTCTATCCGTGGGTAACTTGCAGGTGATCAGTATTAGCCCGACGAAGCATTAGAGGATAGCTTCGGAGTATGTTTATTTGCTTTATATTGAATAGAATGGGTCTTGCTCTGATATGTAACATCAGATATGGGATCGTTCGAATTATGAACAATGTTCTTTGTTTTGGTTTCTAAGATGTTGGGTTACCTTTCACGGTACCCGAGTTATTTTGAAATTCTATTTATGAATCATGAAGTATGATGAGATTTTATGAAGTATTTATAATAAGATGTTTTGAACTATGAATTCTGCTGTGAGAGGTACGAATATTTCTATTGATTATTATCCATGAAGCATTTTATCCTAAATAATTTTGAAACCCGTGTTACGGAGCAGGATTATGTTTGGTATGGCGTTTACATGAAGATGTGACGCCCTTTCGTGGTTTTTAATTTGTTTTATTTCGTAAGAATACATGCGAAAATAAGTGGATTTAGAAGGGTGTTACATGGGGTACTTTCGAAAATACATTTTTGAAATCTGAAGACATTTTAAGAAATTCAAACAGTGCGCTAAGAAGGTTACGAGGTGAGTTAAGAAACCCTCAAATTTTATAGTTAGAAAATCGTGGCCATTTGCCACGTTGAGTTCTTACGTTTTCTAATATTTAAATGATGCTTGGGTGATCACTGGTTGCGGTAAACTTTTACAAGACTATTATTTTTTAATTATTTTACCTGAATATTTTATGTATTTTAATTTGATATGAACTATACATTTAATTTTTTTAGAGTATGTTTAAGAAGAATTTTTTTTTAATTATTAATTTACGAAAATTTCAATAATTTATTTACATAACATATTATGAAAAAATACAAATAATTCTGATGAACAAAGGTTAAATCTTAAACAAATAGTTAATATTAATTTAACTTAACTAATAAATATCAATTAAACTTTTTAGGGTTAAATGTGTTTTTGGTCTCTATAAATATCTCAAATTTCATTTTTAGCCTTTATTAAAAAAAATGTATTTTTTACTCCCTACAAAATTATTATGCACGTAGTTTTAGTCTCTCATATTAAATCAATGTATATTTTTAAATGATTATTTTGCAAACATCTTTAGAATGTTATTAAAAGTTCCTAAAAAAAAGAACTCAAAATTTGACTTCTAAGTCGAAGTTTCCATTACTTTAATCATTATTTTTTGAAATTTAAAAAATTCATATTTAATTCTTCTCATTTTAAAAAAAAAAATCTATAATTTGGCAAAGAAATTTTTACAGTATTCTAAACATGCATGAAAAGAATTATTCAAAAATTTAAAAGTTTAAGGGTAATTAAACCGTTTTCATAATTTTAAAAAATAGTATGGACTAAAATTGCATGCATACAAATTTTGTAGGAACTAAAATATATTATTTTTAATAGGGACTAAAAGTAAAATTTGAGATATTTATAGGAATGAAAAACATATTTAACCTAACTTTTTAAATCAAATAAAATTATTATAATTAGTTATGATGAAACTTAAATATAAAATTTATGGAATTTCGGCCAACAATTTTTTTGATAATTTTATTCTAGGAAACATTATCCCTTCAAATTGGAAGATCCATTCATAGATAAATTTCAGGAGTGTGGATCTTTTTCCTTAGGATGTGAGCAGAAATCCATCGAAAGTCGGCGAGATCTTGAGATTTGATGCTACTTCTTGCCACAAAAGTGATTATAATACTTAAATAATTCAATCACCTATGAGAGCAATTTTCCTGCCAACCCTGCTTTTTCAACATGTGGCGAATAAGATAATTTGTTTTTTAGTATGACTTGATGCCCTTGGAAATAAGTTTTTTTTTTCCTTGTCATAATGATGACTCCCAACGCTAACCTCTGAATTTTCTAATGTCTTAATTAGACTCTTTAAACACCCTACTTACAAAGTAAATTGGTCGTCTTCACACTATATTTCTTGTACTAGCTATAAAGGTACTCACTCCTTTTGGCGAGACAAAACGAAAGGGTAGCTGGAAATATATTTAGCTTTACACAAGCATATTCACATTAAAACTTTTATTTCTGCTTTAATCTTGAGAAGAAATTGAGTGATTTGTCACCTAAACAAGAAAGAATTTGGAGAGAGCTATAATCCTCCTTGTTAATTGTGATACTTCTTTAAGTGAGTTAGAACTCTTCATGTTAATTATGGTGTGACACCTATAAGGGTTAGCTTCAATTCAATTTCCTGTGAGCATGAAACCTAGAAATCCTCCGGCTTAAACCTCAATAGAGTATTTGGTTGGGTTCACATGTATGTTATACCTTATCACTGATTCCAATAGTCGTTAAAGTCTCCACAATGGTTCTTCTCTTCAGGGTCTTGACCAACATATAGTCTATAGTATTTGGTTCACCATCTTTTGGTTGATAACTAAGAAGGATATTTAATATCATCGATAAACCTAGCCTCTTTTAACTTTTTAACCTCCTCCGTGATAGAGATTATTTTTTCTTCTCGTACCTTTTATTTCCTCTAGATAATAGGCTTGGACCCTATTTTGAGGGTGAAGTAATGACAAATCACATATCTATCTATTCCATACATATTTGAAGGCACATAAGTAAATAGATATATATTTTTCTATAGCAATCTTATAATATCGTCTTTCTCGCTCCTTCATAGATATGTTCCCATTTTATCGGATTTTCCGAAGAAATTATGATATTACCAATCTTGGTAGCCAATGGATTTTTACTCCTAGTTGTTGATTTGGTAGCATGAAGGTATACCATATTCAATGGATCCCTATTTTGAGTTGGTTCTTTGATATATAAATCAACTACCAGGCAAAGACTAAAGTCCTTGATGTCCATATCCTTGAACATATTATCTTTTGTTGATGGTCATTAGTTGACAAAGTCTAATGTCTCTCAATGCAAGGAAGAATATGGTGACATCTTGAACACTTACACTGTTTTCTTATTGAGGAGAACAACCTTGTCTACTTTGATTACTTCAAGAAACTCTTGCAAAAGTTGGTACCGTTGAGTTTTACTTGAGCAAAATATGATGAAGGAGTCCAAACTATCTCACAAAACACCAAGGATTATAGTATTCACGTGAAACTTTATTGTTCCTACTTCGAGGTTTTAAACCATAAATAAAGCATATATCTATCAAAGTCCTAGCCTAAACAATACATCATTATAAGCTAGTTGTGATGAACTAACTGACACTGAATTAGAAATCCAATTTGAATCTTATAGCCTAAACATGATTTTTGAATAAGTAATACACGGTTGAATTTTGTAGAATTATTGAAGCTAAGTATAAATCACCAACCCATTTTTATTTATTTTTTACATTTTTTTCATTTTCTTCCCTCTTCTCCTTTTTCATCTTCATCGTCATCTTCATAAACATTCGTCAATAAACTCTAAAAATTCATATTAAAATCCAAATAAAATCAAAAGATCCACCAAACACATACTCATTTAAAAAATTCATCTTCAATCCCAAATTCATTTTTTACTCGATCATCATCTTAAAAACCATGAAAAACTCTCTCTCAATAACTCATCTTATATGAAACAATTATTTTGATATAAATAACGTATCTTTTGCGCACAATTACAAAAATTAATTTATTGAGCCTTAAAGGACACAGTAGACAACAAAATTCACTCAATTTTTTTTAACATATCACTACTATTCTTTTTTAACATGTCACAACTAATGCAACACAGAATTTCAATGAAATTCCCTTCCCATCATGGATTTCTCCCCCCTAAAGTATCAATTTTACATTGAAAATAAAGTATTGAAAGATCCTACTAGATCTCCTTTACATGATCATTCAAAAATTAGATGAACATTACTTAGTTTGGTAAACATACAACATGAAACAATTGATTACTTAACGGTTAATTAACACAAAGATTCTTTTCTCCATGACCCAACTCATTCAAGTATAAAAAATAACGTAACACCATAGTCTTTTAATGACCCAAAAACCGTTCTCAAATAATATTCCAAACATAGTAAAACTCAAACCACCACAAGGGCAAAACCGTCATTCAAAACAAACGGTAATAATTGACAAAGACACTTTTTGAATTCTACCACATTGTACCAACCAAAAACATTTACCTTAAACATTTTTCTTCCATGTTTGTCCCTAACTTTTTCCTTCTCAACCAAAGTCTCTTCTTTTCTTCAATTTCCATTTTCATTTCACAAATCCCAACAACACCCATTTCTCTCAAACCTCATCAATGGCGGATCCAATCCCTATCCCCAAACCCCATTTACAGATCCAACCAAAACCAGTCAAAAAAGGTAACTCTTGTTCAGATTTCGTAATAAAGTTTCTATTTTTAGCAATTTTTGTCGTTGTTCTTCCACTTTTTCCCTCACAAGCTCCTGAGTTTTTGAACCAAACCATACTCACCAAGCTTTGGGAGCTTCTTCATCTTCTGTTCATTGGCATTGTTGTTGCTTATGGTCTTTTTAGTAGAAGAAATGCTGAATTAGAAACTAATTTAGAAACTCAACCTAGTGGTGATAGTAGTAATAGTAATAATTCTACAACACCTAGTTATGTTTCCAAGTTTTTTCCTGCTTCAACTATTTTTGGTGATGAGTCTGAAATTGAAAATGGATTTGATGAGAATAAGATGATGCATTGGAATAATTCTCAGTATTTTGAGGGTAATACTAATAGTACTGTCGGTGTTTTTGATGAACAGTACAAAACTCAAAAATTGTCTAATTCTGAGGATAGTTTCGGTTATTCGGTTCGATTTGATGATAGATTTGATGATGGAAGTGGAACCAATGTGGTTCAATCTTGGAATTCTGAGTATTATTATAGTGAGCCTGTTGTTGTTGCTCAACCTTACTATGATAATGGTCAATCTGGTGAGGTTGTTGGTCATAAGCCTCTTGGATTACCGGTTCGAAGTTTGAAATTGGTTGAAAGAGAAGTGGATGGTTTAAGGTATGTCGATGAGAATGCGAGTGATTTGAGTTTAGGTTTGATGCGTTCTTCGAAGAGGCTAGATATGAGTGAAGACAGGGAATTTGGGGTTATGGATCCTACTAATTTGGAGAAAGAATTTAATGATGCTGCTGTTGGTGGTGTTGGTGATGGAATAGTTTCGCCTATTGATTGGAATTCGAGGTTTGGAAGGATGGAAAGGGAGAAAGTTTATGGCAATGTTAATGGTTCTTCGCAGTTTAGTTCTGTTTCGGTTGATGAGACTAAATTTGATGGACTTGGATCGAACTCTTTACAATCTACAGCGTCTTTCTTTACTCATGCCGGGATGTATTCTTCGTTTGAATCGATTGCGTCAGATAATGTGAACTTTCAACAGGAAGAAATGTCACGAAAGGAGTCTTCGTTTGTGCATGCTTCAGAAATGAAGAATTTTCAAGACAAAGAGGTGAGACGGAGGAAGACTTCCTTTGTACCTGCTCCGGAAAACATGATTTTCGAAGAGGACGAAATGACACGAAAGGAGTCTTCGTTTGTGCATGCTTCGGAAATGAAGAGTTTTCAAGACAAAGACGGGAGACAAAGGAAGACTTCCTTTGTGCCTGCTCCGGAAAATATGATTTTTGAAGAGGAAGATGTGGAACAAAGGATTCAAAGAAGAGATTTGGGAAAGAAGATTTCCGAGGGCCGTTCTTTGAGAAACAGAAGGATGGCGACAAAAGGGAAACATGCTGATGGTGTTTATCCTGTAAATTTCAGGACTAAGTCTGCCGATGAAACTCAATTTGAATCGCATAGTTCGCAGTCTGCAGGAATGTATTCTTCCGTGAATTCAATTTCTTCGGACACTATAGACTTCCAAGAGGAAGATATTAAGGCACAAAAAGAGAGTTTCCCTTTGCATACTTCAGAAAATATGGATTCCCGAGAAGAAGATATGGAGCAGAAGAACACTTCGTATGTGCATGCGACCGAAAATGTGGATTTCCATGTGGAAGATTTAGGACAAAAGAAGAATTCCTTTGTGCCTGTTTCTGAAGATATGAATTTCGAGGAAATGGATTTGGTGAAGATGATTTCGCAGGTGTCTTCGAGAAACGAGACGATGGAAACTAGAGGGAGATATGCTGCTGTTCCTCATCCTTCGCATTTTAGGCCAATATCTGTCGATGAAATTCAGCTTGAATCACGTAGTTCACGGTCTTTGCAATCTATGGGATCTTTCTCATCTCATACGAGTAACACGAGTATGCGTTCTTCCTTAGATTCAGTTTCATCAGAGAATATGAACTTGCCGCAGGAAGGTTTAGGGGAAAAGAAGAGCTTGCATGGATCTTCTTCGTCTTCTTCTTCTTCAAGTTCGCCATCATCTTCGGCTAGAAGAAACGGAGAAACTTCATTGCAACCATTTGAAGATCGTGGATATAGTATCAACGGCTTGCTTCATGATGACTTGAAGAGTAAAGGTGGAATTGTTGGTGAGGATCCACCTCGCTACGAAGAGTCAGTGATGCAGGGTTTGAACTCGGACTCAGACAACAAGCCTACAAGCTTAGCAAAAGCTCTAGCGAAGGGGAAATCGGTTAGAACAAGAAGAGTCAGTGGATTGACTTCCGAAACAAAAAAAATCGATGAAATATCTAGCAAGCAAGCTAATGATGATAAGGTTGTTGTAAAGAAGCCGAAAAGTAGAGAACCTGATTCGATATTAAAAGGGATCAGTAAGAATACTCTCGATTGCTATTTTCCTAACCATAACGAGGGTACGTTTTCGAGCCATCGTAAGAGAGATAAACCAGAACCATCGAAGAATGTGAATAAAGAAGACTCTGATAACAAACTCGAGAGCATCCAGGGTAGCTCGGACGATGATAGGGTGTCCGAATATGTGAATGATTCAGGATTGGACTCTGAGGTTGATAAGAAAGCTAGTGAATTTATAGCCAAGTTCAAAGCTCAGATTCGGCTGCAGAAAACTGTATCAATTGAAAGATCAAAAGGTCAAAAAATGTTTGGAGACAACAATGTTAGGTGATTTGTAAACTACATTGTTGTATTCCATTAGTTCCTTTAACCGAATTAAGATGAAGTTCATCAAAAGGTTTTATCAATTCTTGTTTCATTGAGCTATCTTTGATTTTCACATTCTGTTATTTTGTTGTAGCATTACTACCACTTATTGATTTTCACATACAACTAAATATCGATCGATATTGTTTTCATTGCTTCTGTTTCTATAAAATTGATTATCTACCCGTGCGTTTACATGTTTATGCAATATTGTTATAAATAATAAATAAAAATAGTATAATGATGGTTAAGAAATGTATAGGATCTGTGTGTTCGCACGGGTCGCGTAAAGTCGATATAAATAGCTACATGTGTTGTGCAATATTGTTATAAATATTAAATAAAGATAATAATTTAGAAGTTATATGTTATAGTAATTCATAAGTTATTAAACATATTATCTCTAATATCTGTTCAATTTAAGTAAATATTTTATTTTCGTCGGAAAAATAGGTTCAATTCGTCGGACATGCCTATAATTTTTAAATTCTTCTGTATTGTAAATTTATTGATGCTATTTGATATTATATGATTTTATCCTTTAATAGAAAATAAATTTAAACACGGTTAAGTTTTATAACAAATTTCTGACAAATCTTGAACAAGTAACAATTGTTGGAAAACTTAAAGGAAAAAATTCTTGAAAAATAGAATGTGATAAGTAAATTGTAAAAATAAAATAAAATTGATTTGGTAAGTAAATTAATTAATTAACGTTTTAAATTTATACCCTGACTTTATCCTTATTTTTTATCTTTGTTCTTGTTGCGACTCTCTTAAACAACAAATTTAACGTTTTAATTTATTTATAAAAGAATAAGTAAAAGATTAATTATTTATAATCTTACATTTTTGTCGCCCCGTCAAAAAAATAGGTTCGCCCCGTCGGACATGCCTATAGTTTTTAAGTTTTTCTGTATTGTAAGTTTATAGATGCTATTTGATCTGGACTGAGCCCGCACTTGCCCCATTGTTAGGGAGGCCCAATCAAACACCTTTGCACAAGGCTCAAAAGCAAACAGTCCAAGTTAGGCACCGTTGGGCAACTCCTCATGTGTCCGTTGGGGAACGTGACCCATGTACCCTTATCGTCACCACCTTCCTGCCCTCCGAGAATACCAGGTCCAACTCCTGCTTTCTCGGGGCAGCCAACCAGGGGGGAGGCCACGTGCTGGCCTCCATACACACGTAAGCCTTGGCAATCTTCTTTATTGAGCGTCATCGTGGCCCAACATTAGAGACCTTGACCCAGCGCTGGGGGCTATAAATACCATCTCCTTTGAGAGGGTCAGGTATTCATTCTTTCATACTCATACTCACACTTGCTTGCACTCTCCCTAAAACTTAATTTGGCATCAGAGTGTCTTGCAGGTACCCCCGTCTCACTTCCAACCTCTACTCGACGTAAGGTCTTGAGATCCATTCTGGTCAGGTAGGATTAATGACACTGTCTGTGGAAAACTAGCTTCCCCGTCTTTCATTTAACTAAGATAAAAGCAACTCTAAATTCTTGATTGTCATGGTCGATCCAGTTGCAGAAAATAACCAAGATGCCCACCTCGCCGACATCAACAACAACGTCGGCGACAACAACGCTGGTAATAATAACAACGCTGGCAATAACATTGACCATGCTGTCGGTATGCACGGTCCCTCGCTGAACTATAGAGACTGACTGACTGCCTCTTCATCATCCTTGTCTCGGTGACACGAAGACGATCATCGTCCTACTCAGAACTATCAACTGAATGCGTTCTAGGAGGTCCTTGTCCCTGCAGGCGTTGACGCCACGACCAGGACTCTATTCGTGGCTATTAACCAGATAAATTACTTAATCTTCTCGCAAGGCGAGCGACTAAGGATGCTCGAGGACACTCGTCAAGCCCCCAGAAGACACAAGAGACCTGATTCTCCTTCTCCCCGATAAATAGAGGAACATTCCCAAACTCCTCCGCAGAGACACAGACGGGATGCCTCACGAAGCCCCTCTCTCCGTCGAACTGGGCGATGCCCCGCATTGGAGAGGAATCAGCCCGGTGATACAGGGAGACGCGACCACGTCCCCCCGTGCCAAGAACGACGACCCTCTGGAAATAGAAATAAATGGAGAACCGCGACCCCGACCATGGGATCCTCCCCGCGACCAGGGCTGCCACCATGACCGCCACTACAACAGATCACCTTCCCGCTTTCTGGACATAAGCGACGAAGAAGACCCCCGCGATCTGTTATCCCATGCAATTATGGAAGCACCCATTCCCCCAGGGATGGAGAAACCTCCCCAACTAAAGGAATACGACGGTATTGTGGACCCTGTCGACCATATCGACGAGTTTGAGGCAATGCTCCACTACCATAACATCGGGGGGCCAATCAAGCGTCGGTTGTTCCCTATGATATTAAGAAAGACTGCGATAAACTGGTATAAGAACCTCGCCCCAAGGCCGATCACCTCCTGGAGAAACCTAAAGAACCAGTTCATCAGCTCCTTCACAACCTCTCGTCGACATCTGAAGACTGAGGTTGCTCTTGAAGTTATCATCCAAAGAAGCAACGAGACCCTCAGGGAGTTCATAGATCAGTTCAACCGCGAGGCCATTCAGGTCCCCTGTATCAATCACATGAAATGATATCTGCTCGAGAGAGGACTTCTCCCGGGCACAGAGTTTAGGAAGTCCGTTGGCATCAAACCACCCCATACATTCGATACTCTCCTCGAAAAGGCTAAGGCCTATATAGACTATGAGGAGAGGGAAGTGGCCAACAAAGCCCATAACCCAAGGAACCACGAACCAACCAACACCCCGTGACACCAGGGCGCAGAACCTCATCGACGAACGGGCGAGAATAGAAGGGACGACAAGCCCCATGATCCCCGCGAGCACAGGGGGGCGTGGGGAGATTCACCGAATACATTCCGTTGAACACTGAACGCGAGCGCATCCTGGCAGAGTGTTCCAATACCGACTACAAGGACGGCGGAGTCAGACGGCCTCGATCTGCTCCCGCGAAGCTCGGGGCTGATAGGAGAAAATATTGTCAGTACCACCGGAGCCACGGGCATCTGACTGAAGACTGAGTCCATCTCAAAGACGCCATTGAAACCCTCATCAAGGGTGGAAGACTCGGGAAATATCGATGCAATGACGCCCCTCATCGGGATGCCCGCGAGACAAAAGAGGTCGAGGAGGACACCCGACAATCGGATGAGACGACCCTCATTCCGATAGCTTTCTCCGTTACAAGGCCGAAGGACTTCTACGTCCCCGACAGATACGAGGAAGAACCTTTGTTCGTGCATAACAAGTGGGATAAATTCCCCTCCTCCATGGTTATAACTGGAGGGGGGTTCAATGACATCTCCATAAACTTCACAAAAAGGAAGCTCGACGAGTTGGTTGACGCGGCCCCGACTCAAGCGGTGACATTTGAGAAGGTCAAGGGCAGATCAGAACCAATCACATTCTACCTCGAAGAGTTGCCTGGAGGGGCCCCAAACTCGAGCATCCCTCTGCTGGTGAGGGCAAGGATGGCTAATTTCGATGTTCACCGTGTCTTGGTCGACAAAGGGAATTTTGTCGATGTTATGTACAACCATTTGTTCTGAACCTTACAGCTCGATGATACCCACCTTTCTCCATACGTGGGGTCCGACCTGCAAGGCTTCAATGTCTTTCCCTTCAAACCATGGGGGTACGTTGAACTTTTCTCCACCTTCGGGGAAGAAACAGCATCCCGGAAGGTCAAGGTGCGATTTCTGGTCATTAACTGTCCATCTCTCTACAACTGTATCCTAGGGAGACCAACGATGGCCGAATTGACCGTTGTGCCCTCCACTGTCCATCTGAAGATGAAATTCTACATGAAGAGGGGGCGCGTCGCCACCATCCACTGCGATATCTCAGTTGCCCGAAGATGTTTCAACGCATCTTCCAAGGGACAGAGTACAGTTGACACCAGGGCACGGCCTGCCAAGAGAGCTGCTACTTCTCGACTTGAACCACGGCCTGTCAAGACAGAGGAGCAAAGAGCTCCACCCAAGGTCGATTCCATCTTGCTCGACACCCTCTTCAACAAGGAAGAAGCCCCCAATGGCGAACATGAACTCTTTCGACCGATTCCGGATGGAGACTTCGAGTTCGTCCCCCTCGGTGGAGACCCTCAGAAAGGCGTGAAGATCGGCACCGGACTCCCCGACTTGGCGAGGAAGAAGATCAAAGCTTTCTTGAGGGAGAATGCAGACCTGTTTGTGTGGAGCACCACAGAGATGCCTGGACTCGACTCCGAGGTCACCTGTCGCCACTTGGCCATTGATCCAGCCGCTAGGGAAGTAGTACAATATAGATGTAGGCCATCTCCCGAGAAAGAAGAGGTTGCTGAAAATGTTGTAAAAGACCTCCTAGAGGCTAATTTTATTTGAGGCCCAGTATTCAACCTGGCTCTCAAATGTTGTACTCGTTAAGAAAAATAATGGAAAATGGAGAATGTGTGTTGACTATACTGATCTTAACCGGGCATGTCCCAAAGACGTTTTTCCTTTACCTAATATTGACATGATGGTCGACAATTCGGCCGGCTATAAAATTTTATTGTTTATGGATGCCTACTCGGGCTATAACCAAATCCCAATGACGATGAGCGACAAGCATTGCACTGCTTTCATGACCAGCTCGGGCAATTACTACTACAATGTAATGCCCTTCGGCCTGAAAAACGCAGGGGCAACGTACCAGCGAATGGTGAATAGAGTCTTCTGCAACGAGATTAGAGATATGCTTGAGGTATACATGGACGACATGATAGTCAAATAGCAAACAGATACTGACCATACTGCCCAACTCAAAAAGGTCTTTGCCCAAGCGAGACAATGCAGAATGAGATTCAACCTTGAGAAATGCACATTTGGGGTTAAGGCGGGAAAATTCCTCGGTTTCTACCTGACGGAACGAAAAATTGAAGCCAACCCCAACAAGTGTCAGGATTTCTCCGAGCTCCCTACACCTAGCTCGAAGAAATCCATACAAGTCATAAACGACATGCTCACCTCGCTCTCCCGTTTCATGGAAAAATCTGTGTAACACGCTCTTCCATTTTTCAAACTTCTGCGCAAAGAGGCAGCCTTTGAGTGGACCGAGGAATGTGATAAAGCCCTCCTCCATCTCAAGAAAATCCTTTCGCAACCGCCCATGTTGTCGCGTACTGAGGAAGAGGAAACCTTGTTTCATTACCTGGTCGTCTCCGCCGAAGCCGTGAGCGCTGCCCTCGTTCGTGAGACTCCAGATGGGCAAAAGTCAGTGTATTTCACGAGCAAATAACTTCAAGGGCCTGAGGTCAGTTATCAACAGATTGAGAAGATGGCCTTGGACCTTGTCAATGTGGCGAGGAGGCTTAGACATTACTTCCTGACACACACGATTATCATATGAGCAGACCAACCCGTAAGGCAACTCCTATGTCGATCAGACATGGCAGGTTGAATGCTAAAATGGTACTTGGAGCTCTCGTAGTTTGGCATCTAGTACGAGAGCTGGAAGGCCCTCAAGGCCTAACCACTGGCCGACTTCGTCACAGAGATGACCGCCTACAATCCCCCCATAGGGAAGAAGCACAAGTGGACCATGTTTATGGACAAAGCTTCTAGCTCGACAGGGAGCGAAGCAGGAATCCTCCTCGAGAACGAGGAAGGAGTTGTGATCGAACACTCTCTCACCCTTTCTTTTCCAACATCGAACAATCAGGCTGAATATGAGGCCCTGTTCACAGGATTAGGACTAATCGAGGATTTGGGTGCCCAGAAGATACAAATTTTCACTGACTCCCAAATTGTCGCATCTTAAGTTCAAGGGGGATACCAGGCTAAGAACAACAGCCTCATCGAATATTTAAACCTGGTCAGAGAACATATGAAGAAGTTTGACCGGACAGAGATCACGCACGTGCCACGCGAATGAAACACGCGGGCCGACATACTTTCAAAGCTTGCAAGTATAGAGAAGAGAGGCGGGAACAAACCCGTAATCTAAGAATCTCTTTCTCGCCCGAGCATTGAAAAGTCCACTATGCCACCCGAGTTAAATGACATCGGAGATAGCTCATGTTGGATGACCCCGGTGTTCAACTTTCTGACAAAGGGGGAACTTCTCGTGGACCAAAGAGAGGCATCCGCGATGAAACGAAGAGCATGTTCGTACGTGGTACTCGAATACAAACTTTACCGTCAGGGATTCTCCATCCCACTCTTAAAATGTGTCGAAGAATCCGTAATCCCCGAGATACTGTGGGAAATCCATGAGGGAATCAATGCCCAGCACATGGGCGGAAGATCCCTAGCACGAAAGGCGCTGCGAGCAGGCTATTACTGGTCGACCATGCAACAAGACTCCAAGGAGCATGTCAAGAAATGCGACAAGTGTTAGAGGCACACGGACATGCACCTCGTTCCCCCGCACGAGCTAAACACACTATCCTCCCCGTGGTCATCTGCCTGGTTGGTAATGGACATATCATACCTTTCTTGCAAGGGACGTACCAAAACAAATTCCTCATCGTGGCCGTCGACTATTTCAAGAAATGGATAGAGGTCGGAGATCTAGCAAAAATAACTTCACGCAACATCCTCCATTTCTAAAAATGAAATGTGCTTTCCCCGGTTTAGGATACCACAAGCGCTTGTCACTAACAACGGGACTCAGTTCACCAATCAAGGTTTCCAAAGCTTCATCGCCAAACTCGACACCAAGCAGCACTTCACCTCAGTCGAACACCCCCAAACTAACGGGCAAGCCGAGGCCGCGAATAAGGTCATCTTATGATGTCTCAAACGAAGGACGAGCGAAGCCAAAAGAGGGTGGGTCGAGGAACTCCACATCGTCCTATGGGCGTACCGAACAACACCCCACTCGAAGACAGGTGAAACCCCATTCTGGCTAACCTATGGCACCGAGGCTGTCATTCCTGTAGAAATCTTGGAACCGTCCAGAAGAACCGAGACCCCTATGGACGAGGAACTAAATGACGAGGCCCTAAGAGAAAAGCTCGAACTAGTCGAGGAAATCCATTCAGGAGAAGCTCTTCGCGAGGCCACACTGAAACAACAAATAGCTCTTCGCCATGACAACAAAGTCAAAAAGCACAAATTCCAGCTCGACAGCCTAGTCCTGCGGAGAAATCAGAAAGATTCCCGCGAAGGGAAGCTGGCTGCAAACTAGGAAGGACCATACCGCGTCCGTGGAGCTATGAGAATCGGGGCATACTACCTCGAGCATTTAAATGGAGAACCACTACCTCGACCATGGAATGCCACAAAACTGAAACAATATTACAGCTAAGTCCTCATCCTACTACGGGTATTGACATTCGACCAGTCCTATCCAACCGACGACGGGATGAGCTCGACCATGTAGGCATGTTAAGGTACGTACATGACCTCCAAATATAAAAGTCGACGGGTTGCTGTTCATTTATCAAGCAAAACCTTAGCCCGACAGGGACACCTCAATCGAGCTCTGTTGTCGAAGTACCTAACAAGCAGAACACCCAGCTCACGATGGGAAGTTTACACCGTGATCTTAAGATCCTGACCGTGATCTTGAGCTCGTTCGTCGGATCCCTACTCCATTTCCTCGACACATTCGACATGTGTCGACCACAACCAAGGTCGAGCACAAATCTCCAACCTTAGAAATACCAACTTTCATACACTAAGCAAGTTAAACACAACGACAAGCAATTACTTATAAATAAATATGCATAAAGGAAAAATGAAGGAATTCATAAATACCGATCATGAAGGCCGACGATATTTAAATAATTACAAAATTAGGCACAAAGGCCACAAATCTAAAATAAAACAAGAACAAGCACGCAGACCCTAAAACAAATTAAATCTCATCTTCCTCCTCGCTATCCTCAGGAGGATAGAACATTTTTCTATCAATCACTTGGTTAAACGGCATTGTGCCTTCTACCACAATCTCAACCCCCGGGTTCAAAATCTTTATCTGCTCCACGACCGTGTTGAAACCATAGTCGAGTGTGTCCATGACGTCTTGCTCGAGCACCAGGATGCATGCAATTAGCTCTACTTTGGACACCATGGCTTTCTCCGCGTCATTCTCTTCTTTGGCCGGGGCCGCAATCCCTTCCAGCTCTTTTGTTTGGGCAACTAAGCGCTCGTTCTCTTTGGTCACAACATCCAGTTGGGGCCGCAACTCATTCAGATCCTTAAGAAGTCGAACTTGGGCCTCAAACTTTGACTCATGGTTGAGGATGTCGCACTTTAATTTCTCATTTTTGGCCTTCAACTTTGTCCCCAGACATAATCTCCTTCTTCTCCTCCTCGTGGACGCCTAAAGAGCTTTCCCCGCTAAAGAGATCATGGTTTAGATAACAGGGAGGCAACACAAAGACCTCCCTGGGCCCCTTATCACCTTCGGGAACAACGCACTCAACATCCTTTACGCGTTTCCTCTTTGTTGCGGGCTCGCCGGGGGGAACCTGGGCAGGCCCGTTGGGGGGAACCTGGGTCTTTGATGAAGAGGGGAAACCGTTGGCACGAGAAGTAGATCAGGCCTGCTCTTGGAGCTGGGTGACCCTGTTCTTTGGCCCAGAGGTAGAAGCATTCTTGTGCCTCGTCTATAAGAGACGCTCAGAAAGGGACACAATCTGACCTACAATCAAATGGAAATTGTCAGTCACGAGATAAAACAAAGACAAATATCACGAGCATGTCCTTGCACGAAAGGTGGGCATGAAAGTAAGGCCACGACCATATCCCCTACCTAAAAGCCTCATGGCTTCCTCGCCTGAAGAACATTCGAGAAAAACCTTTGTATTGATAAACCTTATAACGAGGAGATACTCCCCGTCATTATCAAAGAGGAGGTTGTTGTTCACATCTACACACCTCGCTGGGGAGAAACTTTTCACATAGGATGCCAGCTTCTCATAGGAGAGTTGATCTTGCGTGTCTAAATCCTCAGGTTTTACCGCATAATATTTGGGCCTTTGCTCGAAATGTTTCCACTGCCACTCGAGCGAGAATATTGCCATCAACCAGACTACTGGCCGACCGTCTTCTATCTCTTCCACCCGGTAGTACAAGAAATCTATGGCCGTGTCCGTTAGAGGCTTCACGGTGAAGTACCTCTCTTTGAAATGGCGGACAGATTCCAAGTATGGCCAAAACAGTTTCCCAAACTGTTTAAAAGAAACCCAGGCATGTCCTCCTCCGATTGACTGCCTTTGCAAGTGAAAAATACGGAAGAAGAGGGGCAACGTTGCACCGATTTGAAGATATTATCATACGAGCTCGAATGCCTGCATGAACGCAAGCGTGTTCGGGTGAAGCTGAGAGGGCGCTATTTGTAGCCACTGAAAAACCCCCACCTGGAAGTCATTGAAGGGAAAACGCATCCCCGCTTCTTTGAAAGCAAACTCGTACATCGAAAATCGCTTGCCCGGATACGACGAGCATATCCTCCGGTTACGGTGAGGGATTTGTAACATCTAGTTGGCGGGCGCTCCCTCAGCCCGAACCTCCGGACAGTTAAATGCGTCCATGTGTCGTGCGAGAAGCACGAGTTCTTATTTCTCAGTTCAGGTGCAACCCAGACCAAAGGGTCCTCGACGTCGACTTCATCTTCATGGTGGGATGGCACAACGTCTTCCTCGACGGGATACGCCATTATACCTGAAAAGCAGGGAAAATAGTGAATTCGACATCATCAAATTTACCCTTCCACCGTAAATCAAGTGAAAGGGCGATGAATCCGTCGGGGAACGGACTTCGACCCAAGCCCTCGACTGCTATACTAAAACAAGCTCAGGGACATTCAGTCAAACAGACATACTGCCCAGATTAGCTC
Source organism: Vicia faba (assembly GCA_948472305.1). Lineage (NCBI taxonomy): Eukaryota > Viridiplantae > Streptophyta > Magnoliopsida > Fabales > Fabaceae > Vicia > Vicia faba. The sequence goes on along the minus strand of OX451735.1, from coordinate 35,502,593 downwards.
CACTATTCGGGGAAATAGTCCCCGACATGGGGAAATTGTCCCCAACACCTTGAAAATTAGCCCATATCATGAACTTTAATAACATTCATGAGTGTTTATCGCAGAACTCATGAATGTCCATCCAAGATTCATCCAGTCAAGGAAAAAACTATGCGTTTGATCTAAAAATTCTAAAGGAAACATATTGTTAGGAGAATGTGACTTACTTAGATAAAGATACTTTGAAGAAATCTGAGAAGAAGTTGAGAAGAGAGGATTCACGCATGGGCAAGGGAAGTTGCAGAAGAAAACTTGAGAAATAATAAATGAAACCATGGGGTCCCCCTTTTATAGGTGGCTTACATCCCACGAGGTTTATCACGAAAAGTCATCACCGGATTGGGCTTTTTGGACTCCCCGTGAAAAGATGGCACCCCAAAGCAACATCCACGTCACCCAACAATCAGCCACATATCCATTCTGAAGAGACGAACACGTCCCCGACTTCAACAAGAAATTTCATACGCGAGCACGATACATATGCCTCACACAGAGAAATGCTCGACATCATGGCTAAAACATGCATGCAGGCATATTCGTCGTGATCCGCCTCAAGGGAGAAATAATGCTCGACATTGTAATAACCCCTTGAAGACGGGCACGTCGAAAAAGAGTTCGTGGAAGCTCCATGTAGCATATATACTCCCGTCGAACACTGGACGGACAACTGACTCAGTCGGTCCCACAACTCGCTTTTCCACGAGATCCCCGACACGGTCAAATAGGTTGTCCCCAACACGGGCAATAACTCATTTCTGTCGGAGGACTTCAACCTCCCTTCTCGAGCAAATTCTCCCCGGCCATAAAGCTGAACTTAAGTCATCACCCTTTCACCTAAGGGAAATAACTTGGGGGCTCCTGATCTGGACTGGGCCTGCACTTTCCCCACTGTGAGGGAGGCCCAATCCAACACCTTTGCACAAGGCCCAAAAGCAAACAACCCAAGTTGGGCACCGTTGAGAAACACCCCATGTGTCCGTTGAGGAACGTGGCCCACGTGCCCTTATCGTCACCACCTTCCTGCCCTCCGAGAATACCGGGTCCAGCTCCTGCTTTCTCGAGGCAGCCAACCAGGGGGGAGGCCACGTGATGGCCTCCACACACACGTAAGCCCTGACAGTCTTCTTTATTGGGCCTCATTGTGGTCCAACATTGGAGACCTTGGCCTAATGTTTGGGGCTATAAATACCCTTTCTTTTGAGAGGGTCATGTATTCATTCTTTCATACTCATACTCACATTTGCTTGCATTCTTCCTGAAACTTACTTTGGCATCAGAGTGTCTTGCAGGTACCCCCCTCCTCCTCCTCCTCATCTCACTTCTAACCTCTGCTCGGCGTAAGGCTTTGACGATCCATTCTGGTCAGGTACGATCACTATCGATATTATATGATTTTATCATCTAATAGAAAAAAATTTAAACACAGTTAAGTTTTATAACAAATCTCTGACAAATAACAATTGTTAAAAAATTAAAAAAAAAAATTTTGAAAAATGAAATGTGATAAATAAATTATAAAAAATGAAATAAAACTTTAAAATATATATTTAAGAAAGATTCAATGAATTTAATTATTTTATTTATTAAATTTGAAAAAATATGATGTGTATAGTAAATCACTTATATGATCTGTATATTAAATCCATTAATTTAATAGAAACAATTAATACATATTATTTTTTCAATATTTTTATAAGTAGACAAAATTTACGGTGATAATATTTTATGTGTATTGATTAAATAGGAAGAAATTGAGTTTTCTCATAGAGTATGTCATAATATCATATATGATTTTTTTCATCGAGCTATAATATCTTTTTTTAATAAATCTATAAAATAAATCATAATTTAGAGATGTTAAAAATTGAATTAATGAGCTCTCTCATTTTTAAATCCTAATAATACTTTTCATATTTCTCATATATATGTCCAATGTAGATTTGATAAAGTTATAAGAATATTATACAAACAGGTCATGTTTCTTACTATATAATTCATTTTATCATTTTAAAATAGAATGATTTAAATTATAATGGTATACGCATGCAATAATTTAGCTTTCAAACTTGATGCATTCATTTTTTGATTTTTTCAAAGATAGAAATCCATTACCTATGCATTGGTAGTTAGATCTTCTAAAAACGTTTTTGCACACATCCTAATTCCATTAATTATTAAAGAAGTTACTTTAATAGTAATCATTACATGCATTCAATATTTTGTGATGTTTTCAATGTTTCAATAACAATTTAGATTGAAGCTCACTCTGGTTCATATCAGCCACTGCTTTCAACTGAAACCATGACAGTTAAAAGAGCAAAATTGTCCCATGAAAAATAATATCAAATATAAAAAAGAGGAATGCAAAAAAAAGTTTATATAAGCAGTTATGTAGTTGCTCCGGTTGTGTCTTTCGCTGCTTCAACATTGCAAGTTGATGCTTGAGCTACTATTTGAACTCTTTAGCTTCTTCTACTCAATTCCAAGAACACATTTGATAAACTCTGCTTATGTGTGTTTAAATATTAAATCTGGAAATTTGAACTTAATAGAAATTGTGACTCTTGAGTTTTCAAGGAGTGCATTGAGGATAGTGAAAATAAATATTGAATTGAAAAATGGAAGTTAAATGTAGTTGAATAAATAATTAAGATGCAGTAAAAAGAAAATTTAAATTAAATAAAATATTAAGAATTGTAATATGTCTTTGAAAATCCTTGATAAAATTGGTTTTAGTTGATTAATAAAGTAACTATGGTGATAATTATTTTTATTACATTAAAAATAGAATAGCGAAATCACAATAAATTTCAGCAATTAATAGTACCTCAAGTTGTAATGGTTACTCCCACCATTTTTTCTTCTATAACTCTAGCAATTAAACATTGTTCATTCTGCAAAGGCAACATAATAATTTGATATCCAATTTGAAGACTCTCTATCACTAAACTACTAATAACAGTGAGTCAAAAATCCACCCATTGACAGACTGGAATCAATGGTTTCTTGCTGATATTTTCAAGCAATTTGAGAGACTTAAATTCAATTTCCATACAACTTCTTCCAGCAACAATATCAACTCCAAGTGTCTCTTGCATCTGAAATGCCCGATTCGTTCGCGTTCATTATGGTCAGAAGACAAAATCTTAAAAGGTTGAAGGGTGTACTTGCTAAAAAAGTATAATATGGGACAATTCCTAATTAGTAAGAGCTATTAGAGATTTTAAAGTATGTCGTGTGAATGAGAGCTAATTCACGTAAAGGTTGAGAATGATTCCAAGTTATAGAGTAAGGACACGTCATTTTCTCACTTTTACATGTCACTCGACGATCCCTAGAAAGAAGACTATATATATTCAATAAAAGGGGTGACACTTCTAGTGAACACGTCATTTTCTCACTTTTTCATGTCACTTGACCATCCCTAAAAAGAAAACTATATATTCAATAAAATGGACGGCACTTCTAATAAATGGACGTCCGAACTAAAAAACGGACAAACAAAAAGGCGCTATAGACTGAATTAAAGATCTTTGACTCTGTCTCACCCCTTACGGGTCCCTTCTCAGAGATAATAATACGGAGGGCTATTACTCCGTCTCATATTATAAGTATTTTTTTTTTAAAGATTTATATATATATATATATATATATATATATATATATATATATATATATATATATATATATATATATATATATATATATATATATATATATATATATATATATATATATATATATATATATATATATATATAGCTTCCTCTCAAGAATACGAACAAATTCATCTCCGTTGGTTTCCATTTTAAATCCTTCTATAGGAATAGGAAGTTGAATTATAGGAACATCTGAAATATTGAAGGTAGAAGCTTGTTCTTGAAATTTAGGCTTATTAATAAGGTCAATAATAATCTTTTGACGAACTATTTGTTTGTCTAAAAGGTCTTTTACGGATAAGAGCTCTTTTTCTAGAGAAATAAATTGTTCTCCTAGACAAACAAGGTAGGCATTAGTATAATTATTAGATTTAATTATGGAATTTAACTCCTTAAGAGTAACCTGATTTTGTTCAACTCTTTGTAATTGAAGGGTAAGATAAGGTGTAGCCTCAGTATGAGGACCCAAGCTTATGGTTTGCTATGGGGAAAAAGGAGATTCCATTTTTTCTCCTTTAATATTTTCCCACGGTTTTTGTAGAACTAAAAGTTCATCTTTTTTCATAAAAACTAATTCTTCTTTTTGTTTACTTATAAAGTAACTAATGAACCATTTGACAAAAGGAATGAAACCCTGGTTCATAGACATTTGAGTATAATACTCATCCTTAAAGTTAGCTAACACTGGAGCAGGAAAAGTTTTAAAAAACTATTTTCTAAATTGAGCGTATCGTTCATGCTGAAACTCGTCATTGACAAAGTTTCTTAGATTACTACCTGGGGAATAATCTAACATTATAACGGGAAGTCCATATCTGAGGGAGTAGGTGATTCTACTCTAGGAGGATTTGGTTTTTGATATATACCATGGGGAATTTTATTTTCGCTAAGTCTTATATTCTTAACGACTTCTATTTCTTCTCTTAATTGAGAAGTTGAAGGTCTAGCTAATTGACTAGGAGCAGTGTAAAACTCATCTATAAAATTTACAGAATGTCTTCCAGACATAGATCTAGGTATTCTAATTATTCTTTTAGAGTTAAAGTTTATCTCCAAATCTCCTTCATTAGTCTGGATTATTTGATCAACATCCTTATTAAGGATGTGTTCAGGTTCTATGGCCTGAGGAAGATTCCAGGTTTCTGGAAAATTAATTTCATCCCATTTTAGCAACCTATTAGTTGCAACATTAGATGTTAATAAATTAGTTTGAACTAAAGTAGTTGTTCCAGGAAACGATATTTGTTTAGCTTTAGGATTTAAAGTGGTAAGAACTTTGTAATAAACCCTGTAACATATAGCCATAATTTCACTTCCAAGTTTAAAATTGTAACCATTAGTATGAATAGTTAATTGAAGAGCATCTAATAAATTTTTATCAGACATAGATAAGCTTATATTGGAAGAGACATCAAAATAAACTGGTTCATGACACAGGCTTGTCTCAATTAAAGCAGCTAAAGATTATTTAAAATCTTTACATCTACCATCTCTAATATATCCCAGAATGCTAGTATTTAATCCTAGCAAAGTTAAAGGTTTAACAGCCACTTGTATTAAACCAACATGTATATAATTATAATTTTTAAAAGGAAGTAAATCTTTTTTTTGTTAAAAGTTTGATTGTCTGAGTACTTTCAGAAATTTGAATAGTCTGTTTTAAGCTTTTAACAGCAAAATGAGATAATATATTTATTTTGCCAAATTTATAAATTTGGTTTGAAGGTACTGATAGAATTGTCTATTTGTTAAGTTTATCCAAATTTTTTGGATATTCTATAAGTTCTTCATGTTTAATCAAACCGTTTTGATGATTATCATCATCAGAATCCATAAATATGACGGACTAAAAATTTTGTTGTGGAAGGTTAGATAACTTAGAAGAAACTAAGTATGTAGGTTCTTCTCTTGAGATTAATAAATATATATCATGACAACAAGTAATAAGGGTTTTTTAAAACTAAAGAGGTTTTTTAACGTTTTCTTATATTCACCGTTTTCCCGGAGAAGGGAGTGTCAAAAGGAATTTGAAAAGAAAATTTTTGCTAAAAAACATTGGACATCTTTGATTTAGGAGAGATTCTTCTATCCTTTAGGGTTGATAGTTAAACAACGTTTTGTTTGCAAAGATGACTTATCAGTTGTTGCTTAGATATATTTGTATTAAGATCAAAAGTTATATTTACCTACTTAGTTTTACCTAATATATATATATATATATATATATATATATATATATATATATATATATATATATATATATATATATATATATATATATATATATATATATATATATATATATATATATATATATATATATATATATATATATATATATATATATATATATATATATATATATATATATTAATTATTCAATAAACTTAAAAATGTGAAATTTATTTATAATATAGGAGTATAAATTTATTTTCACCTCACTATATCACAGAAATCCAAAAAGAAATATGTACCAAATCCAATCAAAATTGAAAACTACATGCATAAGATGCCAAGTTTAGACGATATTGGTGGTAACCAATAAGGAGTTGACACATCTATACAACTCTCACACTCTTAATACTTCTATTATTGTGTTCACAAAATCAATATCAAATGGACCAATTATTGAATTATTATATGACCCACACAACAACCTTTACATTTCTACAAATGAGTGATGATTAGCAGTTTCTGTTTAATCATGCTCAAAGTGTACCACAACAAATTTGTGATGATGAAGCATTCACTCTTGACATACAACAAATCTTTGATGATCAAGCATCCACTTATTTGCCTTACCAAACAAGTCATTTCTCACTGGTGGGTAGCTTCTTTTTCCTTTCTCACCTACCACTTCCTAGTTAATTGTTGATGAGATTCATATTTTAAAAAACACAAAACAAACAAAAAAATCATAGACCTGAGCACATAAAAAGATTATGAACTTAACATTCACATAAGAAAATTGCACATGATGAACTTCTCTTTTTAATCAAGTTGTAAACAAGAGATACATGATACATATTACACATGTTGGGGGAGAAAGGGAGGATCTCTTAATGGGAAAGATTATGTTTTCTCAGTCTCATATACAATCTAACCTAACAACAACCAAGTCTTATCCCAATGGAGTCGACTATATGGACCAATTTTTCGCCACAATTTAACCTAAATAAACCCAGGTAGATTATTTGCTCCATAGATTTTAACAAACACCCTCCTCTCCCCTGGAAAAAATTGTTTGATATTTTGAACCGATTACCCATTGAGCTTATTCCGCCGGAGCTTCGTGATAAATAATAGTCTCATCTGCATTGGGGTCCCCATGATACTGGCCATATATTGCATAAACGCCAACCATAATAAAACTTAGAATCACAAATCTCACCCATGCTTCATGATGTAACTGTAAACAAAAGTTCATAAAATAATCAACTTAAAATATATAATATTATTTTGGCTCAAATTTCAAAAAAGGAGAGATGATGAACATACCTGGCCAAATAAGAACATGTTAAAGAAGATGCAAATATTTGGCACAATAGGAACTCCTGGGCAAGAAAACCCAACCGAATCTCCATAAACCTAGATAACAAAATGATGAAAATAGAACATAATTAACGAGAGAAATCAACATCAATACTCCATATGAACAAACACTCATGAGTTACAAAAAAAAAAGTTTAGTTATTATTTCCCATAAGCATTGCAAAACTGTTGGCTCTGAGACTGCTTTTCTGTTTGGATGGCTATCCAAACTCTATATATAACAAATTTCAATTCTCATTCTTGAGTATGAGATAACCTCAGTACTTAATCTTCTCCTTATGAAGCCATGCCGTACCCTCCTGCTCGTGAAGAGACCACTTGTTTTCTTCATGTTGCGACGTGTATTCTGATCTTCCATATATTAAATCAAATCAAAATATTAATGTACTTCTTCATTTTCCCCTCTTTTACCAATGACATGATTCAATTAAATTTAAAAGTAACTACAGTATTCTATACTTTGCCAAAGAACCAAATAGGACATTAATTATTAACAGATCAGTGGTATATTAAATTGGTTTCTAACATGGCCATTTTGGAATTCGAATTCGAAGTAGTTCAGTCAATAGGTAGTTAATTAATCTAAAAAAACAACACCGACCTGGCGGAAAAGAAGAGCAAGAGAAGCACCAACTGCAACAGCCATAGCCACAATCACAAAGATAATTGAAACTTCATAGCGGAACAAGAGCCCTGCAGTAAATCCCGAAAGAGCAACAACGATGAGGCAAAGTACACCTTCTCGCTTAGCTGAAGGCGATACTTGGCCACTTGTCTTATCCTTCCAGCGAAGTACAACAACGCATGCCGAGACAACTGAATAGCCAGTCTGAAATAAATAAGTGGAGATATTACTGTCACAATGTCGCAGAAAGAAATTTTTAACTCAATTCAATTGCCTATTTTTATCTCACGCATTCTCATTATCGAAAAAGGTATAACTTTTGAGTATGGTGCAACACAACAAGACAACTCAGCTAATTCAGTGTATGTACCACCACTATCGTCAAACGGATCATGTGCATGTCCACTAACCTCCCACAACCTTGTCTCTCTTGTATATCCATTATCTTTCCTAGAAATATGAAGTTGTTGTACATAAAACAAATCTTTTGCTTTTATTTTGGATCCACGTTTTTCTCTTCAAAGAATGAACACAAGAGTATGTGCTTCAATTTCTCTCACAACATGATGAAAAACAAGGCTGTAGAAAAACTCCGAGGAACATTTTTGGAGCTGGATTCGAAATGTATCAAAACTTGCAACCCAAATATACCAATTGATAATTTCATTTTAAAGATAAAAAATTCTATTGATACCTAGGTGTGCACACATATTGGTATAGAACATGCATACTTTAGCAATTTAGAAGAATTTCGGCTTCATATACCGATACTACTTATGCAAAATGAGATAGAACATACATCAGTTGACAACCACACTATCATGATATTAGAAATTGACTCTTACCAGAGTACCAACGGAAAGAATGTGTGATAGCGTGTGCACATTAAACAGCCCAGCCATAATACTGGCAACACAGCCAGCCCAAATCTGAGAATTAATAGGGGTGTGGCGTCTGGGGTGAACTTTAGCAAATATTGCGGGTAGTAAACCGTCCCTGCCAAGCCCAAGATATAGCCGAGACTGTTCATCAGAAAGAAAAATCCTGTTATGCATGTACGTTAGCACATGCCAGTAGGCACGTCAATCAATATTCAGACGTTATTTACCTGAACATAGAGGCCAACAAGGAGTGCAGTTGTAAGTCCAGCAATTGCACCAATACTAATCAGAACAGAAACAAATTTTAGTCCTTTAGATTTAAAAGCTTCCGCCAAAGGAGCGTCTTCTCCTAGAAGATTGAATGGAACCATTCCAGTAATTACTAAGCATACTCCAATGTATAGTGCAATACATACCAAGAGGCTTCCAATAATGCCTATTGGCAAATCCCGCTGAAATTTCAAAAATTAAAACGATAAAAAGAAGATATCGTGAACTGATTCGCGAAAATAGAAAGAGGAAGAAATTGACAGCATGAGTTTAAATCAGACACAGCAGATGATATATTATTACAAGATTGTCGATGTTAGATGGCTGTTCAGATGTACTATTACATTTACAATTTACAAAATGACTTAAAGGCAACTGATAACTATTATTTAAAATCCGAATAGCTATTACTTATATAAAATAATTGGTGGGAAAGGAACAACAGAAACATTAGACAACAGACATAACATCTGGAAAATTCATAAACCACGTTGATACGAACTAAAACACAGAATTGTAGTAATATAACAGTACAAGCAGAAAACAGAGGAAAAGAGAGCTTTATTATAGTGAATATGAATGGGAAACAGTTACAGAAAAGGGAATGTAACCCTAGATCTGACAAGAGCTAGGCTCCTAATAGGAAGCTATAGCTCCCTATTCATGCTAGTAAATCACTATAATCCAAGGTAAGATCTACATTCTCCCTCTGATCCCTTATATCGTGGAAATGGATTGCAAAGTGCTCTCCTCACTCAAGCCACGTCACAATATTATAACTAACTAGCCACCAATTCCCTTCTTACCCTTCCTTCTAGAATACACTTTCCACTCTTGGGGTCCACTTGATTCCTTGTAAATCAGCCGCTCACGTGGCAATTCTTTCTCAACTAACTGAGTCCTATCAATACCCTCTCCTTCCGCAATGGCCTTGTCCTCAAGGCCAAACTTTGGAAATTGGCTTCTGATCATTATCTCATCTTCCCAAGTTGCTTCTTCTGCTGTCTTGCCTTTCCAGTGTACGAGGATTTGCCTTATTTCTTCATCTTGTTTTTTTACCTTCCTAGTGGCTAGTACCGCCTCTGGTTCATACACTTCAATATGTTCCTCCAATAGCTCGGGTAACTCATCCTCTTCGTGATAACTCCCCACAGCCTTCTTCAATAATGAAACATGAAAAACAGGATGCACTCTGGACCCTTCGGGCAGCTTCAGTCTGTATGCCACTGCTCCTATCTTCTCAATAATGGGATAAGGACCGTAGTATCTTGCTGCTAATTTCGCACAAATTCTGGTCACTACTGATTGCTGTCTATGAGCCTTAAGCTTGACAAACACCCATTCTCCACATACAAAACTCCTGTCCGTGCGTTTCTTATCAGCTTGACTCTTCATCCTCTCTTGTGCTCTCAATAATTGGTTCCTTAATTGTCTCAAAGCCTCATCTCTGTCCAATAATTCTCTCTGTACAGCTTCAACTCTAGTCTCTCCTTGACTCCATTGAATTAGTTTTGGAGGTGGCCTTCCATAAACTACCTCAAATGGTGTCTTCTCGGTGGCAGCGTGAAAAGTTGTATTGAACCAATATTCAGCCCAGTGTATCCACGATACCCATGTCCTAGGTTGATCTGCAATGAAACACCTCAAATAGGTTTCCAAACACCTATTAACCACCTCTGTCTGCCCATCCGATTCGGGATGATATGCGGTACTCATTTTCAGCTTAGTTCCCTGCAGTTTGAACATCTCCCTCCAAAAACTACTCATAAAAATGGGATCCCTATCGCTTACTATGGACAGAGGAATGCCATGGAGTTTGACTATCTCCTTACAAAATACTTCAGCAATACTCCTAGCTGTATATGGATGTCGCAGAGGGATAAAATGAGAGTACTTTGACAGTCTGTCCACCACCACTAAAATAGCTTCGAAACCTTTTGACTTTGGCAACCCGGTGATGAAGTCAATCGATAAATCATCCCATATCTGATGAGGAATGGGTAGAGGTTGTAACAAGCCTCCTGGAGATGAAGCCATGTACTTCTGTCTTTGGCAAATGTCGCATCTTCTTACAAAGTCTTGTACGGTTCCTTTCATGCCTATCCAATACACATTAGCCGCAATTCTTCTATAAGTTTTGTAGAACCCCGAATGTCCTCCTTGGGGTGTTGAGTGGAATTCCTCTAACAATGTAGGAATTAGCAAAGAATTGTTGGAAATCACCAACCTACCTTCATACATTAAGACACCTTGCTTGTACTCATACCCAGGCCATGTTTCTGCATTTTGTTGAACCTCTTCTATTATTTTCTGCAACCTTTCATCCTGTTGGTTTTCTGTTTTAACCTGTTCCATATGCAGCCATCTCCATTGGTAATTCATGGTAGCTAACTCCCCTCCCTCATGAATTCTGGACAAAGCATCGGCTCCCTTGTTCAATTTACCCTGTTTGTACACAATCTCAAAATCATAACCCAATAATTTAGCAGTCCAGTTCTGCTGCTCTGCAGTTACAATTCTCTGTTGCAGTAGTTGTTTGAGGCTTTTTTGATCAGTTGATACTACAAATTTTCTCCCCAGCAAGTATGGTCTCCAATGCTGGATTGCTAAAACTACTGCCATCAATTCTTTTTCATAGGCCGATTTTGCTAAATTCTTCACCCCAAGGGCCTTGCTGTAGTATGCTACTGGTTTCTTATCTTGAATCAATATCGCCCCTATTCCTCCTCCTGAAGCATCACACTCAATCATAAAACTCTTTGAAAAATCTGGTAAAGCTAGCACAGGTGCTGATGTAAGCCTCCACTTCAACTCATCAAAGGCTTGCTGAGCTTCCACTCCCCATTTGAAACTGTCCTTCTTGGTCAGCTCAGTTAATGGTCTAGCAATTTTCCCATAATCCTTTATAAACTTCCTGTAATAACCTGTAAGTCCTAAGAATCCTCTCACCCCTTTTACATTCTTAGGTTGTGGCCATTGAGTCACACTTGCCACTTTTCCAGGATCTACGGCTACACCGTGCTCAGTAATCATGTGCCCCAAATACTCCACACTTTGTTGGGCAAAAAAACACTTTTTCTTGTTAGCCACTAGGCTGTGATTAGCTAACAAACTCAACACTTCTTCTAAATGTTTCAAATGAGTCTCCCAGCTCTTGCTATAGATAAGTATGTCATCAAAGAAGACCAACACATGCTTCCTTAACAGAGGGCGAAACACATCATTCATTAGGCTTTGGAACGTTGACGGCGCATTCATGAGTCCGAACGGCATCACAAGGAACTCATAATGCCCTTCATGTGTTCTGAAAGCTGTTTTGTACACATCAGATTCCTTCACCCTCACTTGGTGGTACCCCGATTTCAAATCTAACTTCGAAAAGAACGTAGCTCCATGCAACTCATCCAATAACTCTTCGATCACCGGTATAGGAAATTTGTCAGGTACCGTGATCTTATTTAGAGCGCGATAATCAATGCACATTCGCCATGTGCAGTCCTTCTTCTTCACCAAAATCACCGGACTTGAGAACGAACTCGTACTGTGGCGAATGATCCCCGTGTCCAACATCTCCTTCACCTGCTTCTCAATTTCATTCTTGTGATGGTGGGGATAACGATACGGCCTCACGTTTACGGCTCCTTGTCCTTCCACAAGGTTGATCGCATGCTCCTTGTTCCTTGTCGGCGGAAGGCCTAGCACGGTTTGGAACACTTGATCATATTTGTGTAATAATGCTTCTAACTCCCTTTGTTGTTGGACAGGCAACGGACCTTTTTCAGCCTCTTTGGGTTTTGTTTTCTCTACTATCCACAATAAATCTTGCATATTGGGCCTGGGCTTGCTGAGAACAGTTTGCAAAGCTACTGTAGGCTTCCTGCACCCCTCCTGTCCTTTAAGAGTCACCCATTTCTTCTCACTCCAAAAACTCATAGTTTGTTTATTCCAATTAATAATAGTATCCCCCAATGTTTTAAGCCACTCAATGCCTAAAACCACATCAATTCCTCCTAATTCAAATAAATGCATTTCTGGGTCTAATTTGAATTCATCAATACACACTTCCATTCCCTTACACACCCCCTGTGTTGCTATTTGTAACCCATTCCCCAATTTGACCGTCATTTGAGGGGTAGTGTCAATTGGCCAGTCCATTTGATGCACTAATTTTTGAGAAATGAAATTATGTGTTGCCCCACTATCCACCAAAATCAATACCTCTACTCCTTGTATTGTTCCTTGGAATTTCATAGTATGATGAGTCTTATGTGCAATGTGATGCAAGTTAAGTACACTCATCTCCCCCTTCTCCTCTTCATCACTTTCATCCACCTCTATAGCCAAGAATTTGGTCTCATCCACATCATCTCCACCCTCTTCCACAACCAAAACTCTTAGTTGTTTTTCTGGGCACTGGTGCATAGGATGGAATGGGCCTCCACACTTAAAACATAAGCCCTTTTGCTTCCTTTCCATCAATTCATTGTAAGACAAATGTTTGAAACCCCTATCACGAGGCCCAGTGTGTTTCTTTTCATTTTGGGCCTGTTTGTCTCCTTTGAGCCCACTTACTCCACTCTTGACACCCCCATGTGGCCCAACATCTCTCCCCCTTATCATGACCCAATCAGATGCAGCTTTCCTTCCTGATGACCCATTATGAGATGGGTTATAACCAGCTCTAGACCCACGATGAAAGCCTGACCCGTTTCCCCCTTTCACCTCTCTCTCCACAGCTCTTGTGACTTGGAGCAATTTTGTTCTGCTCATTTCCCCCATTGCCACCAAGCTACGTACCTTTCCCCTAATCTCTGCCTTCAACCCATGTAAGAAATACCCACGAAATTGTTTCTCCGGTAGCTTCGGTATCTGTGCCGTTAGGTATTCAAACTCTGTGATATATTCCTCAACCGTTCCCTCTTGCTTCAATTCCGTTAACTGTTCATAAACATCACCCTCCCCGTGTCCTCCATACCTCTCCAACAAAGCCTCCTTCAACGATTCCCAGGTCAACCCTTCTTCCTCTCCGAGCAAAGAGTTAAAAAAATGAATCGTTGCTCCCTCCATACACAGTTGAGCTAAACTCACTTTCATCTCTGGTATCGTGTCCTGGACGCGGAAATACACTTCTGCCCGTGAGATCCATCCCGCCGGATCTTCTCCGGTAAACGACGGCAGTTCTACCTTCTTCACGGATTGGCGATACTCTGTCAACGCCTCTCCATGACGGTTGTTGACAACCGTACTCTTTGGACCTTTGCCGGACACGCTCGCATCTCCTTCGTCTACGGTCAACGACTTACCCAAGCATTTCTCTAACATTGCTATCAGATTAGCATGGTTTGTCGTTACTGAGTTCTGCATCTCGACGAGAGTTGAACGCACCTCTGTGATCTCACTCTCTAACGCTTCGACCCTGGCTTCCATCTTTGCGAACACCGTTAACGTCACCTTTTTTGGTGGCATTCACTGGCTCCTTCGTCGGAATCCGGCAGGTCGGACCACTTGATACGAACTAAAACACAGAATTGTAGTAATATAACAGTACAAGCAGAAAACAGAGGAAAAGAGAGCTTTATTATAGTGAATATGAATGGGAAACAGTTACAGAAAAGGGAATGTAACCCTAGATCTGACAAGAGCTAGGCTCCTAATAGGAAGCTATAGCTCCCTATTCATGCTAGTAAATCACTATAATCCAAGGTAAGATCTACATTCTCCCTCTGATCCCTTATATCGTGGAAATGGATTGCAAAGTGCTCTCCTCACTCAAGCCACGTCACAATATTATAACTAACTAGCCACCAATTCCCTTCTTACCCTTCCTTCTAGAATACACTTTCCACTCTTGGGGTCCACTTGATTCCTTGTAAATCAGCCGCTCACGTGGCAATTCTTTCTCAACTAACTGAGTCCTATCACACGTGAGAAATATCAAGACAACAAACCTGTGGCTTCTTAGATTCTTCAGCTGAATTGGCAACCGCATCGAATCCAACGTATGCAAAGAAGACGACAGTAGCTCCAGTTAAGATACTTCTTACACCATTTGGAGCAAAAGGAGACCAGTTGGAAACATCAACCTCAAAAGCTCCAGCAACAATGACAACAATAACAATGATTACCTGCAGAAGACAGTAAATTGACTAGTGAGTCCGTTCTCACATTACATTAACCGCAGCATTAACACTCTGCTCAATGTTATATATACTCTGCTAATTGGTGAGATGGAAATCAAACCTTGGTTACTGTCATAAACGAATTCACAGTCGATGATTCTTTAACACCAAGACAGAGAATTAAAGTGAGAAGCATTAAGAGAACCGGAGCTAAGGCATTGATGGATAGCACGCTTCCAATGTTTTCACCGTGTCCAATCCAGTTTGGAATGTTATCTTTGAAAACAGGGAAGATTTCAAGAAACGATACTACATAACTTGCTAAGCTTCTTGCTATGCTAGCTGCCCCAATATGATAGTCAAGCATTAATTGTGAAAAAACAAGAAAAGCGGTAAGTTCGTTAAAAGCCGTATAGGTGTATAGATACGCTCCTCCAACAACAGCAGGGAATCGAGAAGCTAGCTCCGCATAACAGAGTGCATTTATAACACAGGATGCTCCAGCAAGTATAAAACTTATTGTTACCCCTACAAAAGAAAACCATGAATAAGCCACAAAGTTCACAACTGTAATAACAAAAGTAACCATTACATGTCCTCATCAATATCTTAAAGCAGATGTATATATATAAAGAAGCATAATTAAGATTGTATTTTCAACATAACATGTAAGCATTATTCTCTGTTTCAGAAACTCCAATACCCTTTTAGCCAACACATCCTCCAACCTTTTAGCCAACACATCCTCCAACCTTTTAGCCAACACATCCTCCAATTCTTTTACCTCTACTTTTAGACTTTGAGTACCAACTCGCTATCCGACCCTAGAACCGACTAATCCAAGGGAGACCAATTCCAACCAATCTCACCGTTCATTTGCTAGGGTCCCATTTAAAGCCAGAGCAAAGCTCTGTATGAACTGACCCAACACAAGAATAGTTAGCACAACAGAATTCGAACCTAAAACCTTAAGAGAAACATACTCTCAAGTCTAAAGTCTTCACCAACCAGCTAATCCCAGTGGGCTTAGGTGTCTGTGTTGTAAATGACTCATACTATGCAACAACGACACTTCTAATTAAAAACATGTCTGGTACCGACTAATGTCAATGTCCGACACTTCTGACATTTTCTCAAATTATGATCACAATCAACATGTCATTATCGTGTTTGGTGTCAGTGACTCATAACTCGCGTCCTATATGTGATTTCTAGTGTAGAGTTCAATATAGCACTGACACCTATGAAAAAGGTGTGTCATGTCCGTGTCGGCAGACACCAACAGTAACACTTGTGATTATATTTAATTTATTTATTTTTTCAAACTATTATCTGATACTGTCATTGTCGTGTTTGAAGTATCTTTGAGTTCAGTTTCAGCTCAACATAAAATAATTAAAATAAATAATTCAATCTACATAATAAATACTTGAATCTGCATAAATATTTATATTCAATCACAATTTCAATTTCACGTAATAATAATATTAACGATGAATAATTCAACAAACACGTGTTCAATTAAAATTCAGCTCATACCAGGTCCGGTGTCATGAGCAACGGTACCGGTGACGACGAAGATACCGGCTCCGATGGAAGCGCCGATCCCGAGGAGAATTAGGTCGAAGACACCTAGTCGACGGGAGAGACCATGGCCGGAGCTATCGCGAGCTGCCTTCTCCTCCGGAGAGGCTAAGCGTTTGGATCGGAGCGCGGAGGACCAGAAACGAGAGCAACAAGAAGAAGACGAAGACGAAATAGGAGGAGAAGTACTGCGCATTCCCATGGTAGGAAATTGAATTGAATTGAATGAAGAAGAAGCTGAAAATAAAATTGAATTAAAAAAAAAGTGATTATTAGTTTATTCACTTAATTGATTTTGGTTTAGGTGAAGTCACTGTTATGCTTTTGCTACAATCTTTATCTATGAAGAATCTGAAATGGATTCAAATTATATGATTGAAGATGAAATATACTCAAACTTAAATATAAAAATATCTTTCTGTTTTTTAATTTGTTAAATTAATAAATGTATTTAAGCTATAATATACACTAAATACATGAGTTTATTAGGTAAAACGTAAATAATAGACTATTTTAAAAAATTAAAAGTGTTTTAGTTAATGCAAACTGATTTTTTTTTGTTGCATATACAAAACAGATGTTTTTACTTAATTTGTTTATTCTTAATAAGTTAAAAATAAAATTAAAAAATAAAATAATCATATTTATTTTGGTTACACATAGACAAAAGGGATGTTTTTAGTTAATTTTTTTACTTATTTCTATAATGACCAAATTTTTATTCGTGTGAGTTTGTGGTGCTACTTCTGCCTTTGATTTTCTATCTCCTTTTCATTGATTCTTGAGAGGTCCTTGAAGTTCTACCACATGATAAAAATCTAGGTGAAAGAGATCTTAAAATATTTTTGAACACATATTTATTTATTTATTTTGATAAAAAGTAAAGCTAAAGAAGCCCAAAAACAAAAGCACTATACAAGAATAACACGGGGAGAAACTTCCCCTAGCAAATCAAATAGATAGGGAGGGAACAAACTCCATAGGATAAATATCATACAATAAAGTTTTTTTTTCCATGAGTATGACTAAGATTAGCTAAAGCATTTGCAGCTTTATTAGCTTCTATGAAGATGTGAATAACTCTGACTATCCAATTTCTAGTGAGCATCTATTTCACATTATTAAGATAGGACTTGCAAGAGTCGAGAATATATGCATTTCCTATGATTGCATGATGCACCACCTTATTGTTAATTTGAAGAAAAATTCTTCTAGATCCTCTATTATAGGCCAATTGAAACCTAATTTAAATTACTTTCAGTTCTATTTTTAAATCGAGGTCGATCTCATACTATGAAAAAAACTACCATGCCAAAAGCTTGTGATGTCCCTTAAAATTTTGTCGTAACATGCTTCCAAATTCTGCTTCACTGTTCCATCTGTGTTTAGAGCAAACTATTCATCACTAGGAGGGGTCAATCTGATCATTTGAGTGATTTTCTGCATATGAGAATTTTTTTACATCAAACAAGAGATGTCTTTGTAAATGGTAGCATTCCTTCTAATATCGTTCTTCAAGTTTGAAGGCATTATGTAATCATCATTATGTTTTCTTTGATTTCTCCAATACCACAACATATAGCATGCAATAGCCCACGTGTTGCTCCAATCTCGATCTTTTACACCTGTCAGATTGAAATGGATCCACTCCTGTCAGTTACAATTTAAAAAGACATCCCTTTTGTCTCATCCACCATATTGTACCATAATGTTTTAGCATTTCCACAGTCTCTCAAAATGTACATGATTAATTCTTCTGCATAGTGACAATCAATGCACTGTGGAGAACTCAAATGTCTCGTAGAGAGCCACTAGTTAGTTATCAAACTGTTATTTTTCACCAACCACGCAAAGGAACTTATTCTTACAAGGACCTTCAAATTCCAAATTATATTTCAGTCCTCGTAAGTATCATCATAATCACAATATCTAAGTAACTCATAAGCACTAGAAATAGAAAAAGTACATGTATTATTTCCCATATGCATACATCATCTCCTTTATTAGTACTAAGAGAACTCTCAGCCAGAATATTGTCAATGACATTATGAGTAAATTTTCTGCCCAACATTTCCACATTCCACTCTCCTCTTGCATCAAGCAAATTCTGTGATATGATCAACATGATAATCTTCATTGGTAGTTGCTCCAAAGTGATCCATATTACTGTCAGACTGAAGCCAAACATCCTTCTATAAATATATTCTTTGACCATTTCCAACTCTCCAATGCACCATGTTATTAAAATATGGCCATATATTAACTATGGATTTCCACATGCTTGAATCACGAGGTTTAGCTGAAATCTCAATAAAGATCTTTTTATTCCTACCATATTTTCCTTGCAGGACTTGACTCCACAAAGAACTATCACCATTTTTTAAATTCCACCCAAGCTTGAGAAAGACATGATTTATTCATATATAAATGATTCCTTATCCCTAAGTCTCTCACACTCTTTGGTTTGGAAACATTTTCCCAACTGACAATATGAGATTTCCTCCAGACTTGCTTTTGGTAGAGTGTTAGTCATCATACAATAGGTGGGGATGACTTCAATAACAACTTTGGCTAATGTAACTCTTCCTACAAAGGACAAATGTTCACATTTCCAAGCTTCTAGCTTTGATTTGACTTGACCTATGATGTATTGATAGTCTTTCCTTCTAGGATTCCTTCCTGTCAAAGGTAGGGGCGGAAATAGGTCAGGCCGATAACATGGGCCTATGACCTAGCCTACACAGGATCAGGATACAGTCTAGCCCACATAGGCTCAGGCTAGGCCTAGGCTTTTTTTATAAGCCTATTTAGTTAAAATGACTAGGTCTCAGGCCATGAAAAAAAAACCTTTTAGGCCTAACAAACCGACCTATATAAATAAATGTGAATAATTTTTGTATTATCATTATGTTATATTTTGTACTTTGAATTAAAATACATAAATAAAATTTAGTTATCTTGGAGAACTTATAAAAATAAGATGAAAACACCTTATGAACAATGTTATATATAAGTTATTTTCACAAGTCCTCTTAAACAAATAGTTTCATAAAACTTAAGCTAATTGGTAAGTTAAAATAAATCAATACAAACAAACTTTTAGTCTCATTGGTTTTTTAGTTTGTTAGTCTATTTAAACATCACTTAAATTGCTTATTTACATATGTATAAAATAATAGGCTTTTATGTAGGCTAACAGGCTAACCAAGCCTTAGAAAAGGTCAAGTTCAGGCCTAAAAATAAGTCCACCACAGGCTACAGGCCAGACTTAGGCTTTAGTTTTTTTGACAGGCCAGACTTAGGCTTGGCAAAGCCTAGCTCGGCCCAGCCTATTTTCACCCATAGTCAAAGGACTGCCTACTTGCCTAAATCTCATGTCTCTTTGTGTCGTACCCCAAATTTTCCCTACCTCGATGATTTTATTTTTTAAGATTAAAATAAACTATTTAATTAAATATGGTACAACAGTATCTGATGGCCCATCTTTATCCAAGACGATCAGAGAGTGTACTTTAATTCAGGAAAGTGGGGCTTTTTAAATCAGAAAGACTCATGTATCCATAAACTTATTTGCGAAGCATGTTGACCAATGACCCATGAGATTCGAAAATGGAAAATCATTTCAATAATAATAATAATTAAGTTCTTATTATAAAACCCATTTTAAGTATTATTATTGTTGAAGGTGAGGTGAAAACTTTAATTTAAAAATCCATTAGAATTCAATATATGAGTCCATTTCGCTTGACCCATTTGTGTTGTCAAATAGCAAGAGGAGGGTATGCTTATTAATTTATAGGCCCATTAAGGTTTTTAATAAAACTAATGAGTTTGTGGTTTTATATTATTACTCATTTAGAAAAAAAGACATTATTATCATAACCTCTTCATTATTATGTTTCTTATATCTTTGATTAAACTATTAAAAGGTTTTTATATATTTGATGACTTGTTATAAAAAAAAAGAGTATATATTTCTTTAACGTTATTTTTTATTACTGTTAAAAAAATTTATAATTCATTAAGAATTTTGTTTTGAGATAATCAGCACTGGGTTACGAAAAAAAAGGTTGATTGGGCCCGGTTATGCCAAAAAACGTTTGTTGTAATAAAAACAAAAAGTATTGTTTTGGACAAAGCGAAATTGTTGGCAGACCCAAATTTGTAAAAAATAAAGTTGGGCTGAATAAAAAAGGTAACGCGCTGGCCCAAATCAAAGAAACAAGCACTGTATCAATTTTGCCAAAATTACGCACGCTTTTTATCAATTAACATTTACTGTTGAAATCAAATCTAAAACCTAATTGTTCTTGCAAATCAAATCTTTATCTAATTACATATTCAAGCCCAGAAGTATTATAACATAACAAAATATAAGCAAATCTCAAACGGTACAAAAATAGTACAACACAAGTCCAGAAATCGCAGAATTTTCGTTACAAATCAAAATCTCTGAAAATTATATATTACAACATATTACTCAATCAATTAACAGAAATCTAAATCCCTAATTTTGTTCTAATTCCTAAATATAAGTAATTATAACAACAATCAACAAAACCCTATAAATACTAATTAAAAAGAAGATAGGGGATGACAGTGAAGGGGAGGAAATTTTTGAAGAACGAAAATTGAAAAATTCGAAGACGAAGAACACGAAGAACAGGCGGGAGTGACGAACCATTTGTTGTTGAAGAAGAATCGAGGAGCGATTAGGGTTTCAACATCTGAAACCCTAATCACTATTATCGCCGCCGTCGATACCATCAGCCACCATCTTTAAAGCCTCGTCAAAAATCTACAAGCAAAAAAAGAATTGAAGGGGAAGAAGAGATTAGTAACGAGCGCTCAAAATCAGAAAACGGAATCGCAAGGGGTAAGCGAACTTAGCCTTCTTTTATGAGTTTATTTGCATTCTCTTGTGGGTATTTTGGGTAGGTTCGATTGATTTGGGGTTATGCCACTGCGGTGGATGTTCTAGGGTTTTGAGAAGGAGGAAGAATACAGAGCGCAAGAGAGAGAGAACGGGATGTTTTGTTATGAACTGATGAAATAATGCAAAAATATTATTATATTCTATAAAAGTTCCAGTACACACACACACCCATAACAGTTATTATGTTCCTTCAAATTCTGCCCATGTGATCTTCATCAGACGGCCATAGGCCAAGTCTCATTGCAACACCTGTATACCCTCACACACACAATCAACTGGCCTCTCCTTTCAAATGGATACTGGGCCAAGCCCATTTATTTTTACACCTCCCATTCTATTTTTTGCTAATCCAGCGAACAAGATACACCCCCTGGCCAACTGGGCCTGAATTGGATTCAGGCCCTATCTCTTTGCACCCCCTATCTTTTACTCTATAACTAAAAACGCACCCCCCTGATTTAAATTATTATTTCTTTTATATTTTTTTTTCTTTTATCTATTTTTTTTATATTATATTTTTTTATTCTTATTATTATTTTATTCTTTTATAATAATAATTATTTTACTTAATTTTTATATATTATTATTTATTATATCATGAAGATAAATTATTTTCATTCAAAATGCATATTATTTTCTTATATTATTTGCATTAAATATTTTTTAATCATGCATTAATCAAGATTTTCTCGTAATTAACACGATAAAAAATACTAATCAATCTCAAACTATTTTTTCACAATAAACTAAGGTAATCAACTGTTTTTGCAAAAGGATTTCAAACGGATTTTGACTAATCGCACATTTAGCCAAAATCTCCGCAATCACTACTCCCGGTTAAAATGCGAGGTGATTCAAAATACATTTGCAACCCCTAAAAAACACCAACCCCATACGAACTACGAATTGAGACTCTGATTCCTCATAAGAGGATACGTAGGCATACGACCAAAAATCGTGGCGAGTTCCCCTATTAAAAATTAAAACCCTTTTTCCCCTAACTAAAATTCAAACCCCTTTTTCCTCCTAATTAAAACTTAAAACCCTATTTTACCCAAACCTAAACCTAAAACCTAATGTCCTTGTGAACAAGGTAGATGAAAGGTGCCTAACACCTTCCTTTCGTCTAATAGAGTCCGAAACTTAGAATCTCTGTCTGCGAATTAGGGTTTTTTGTTAGATTCCCTTCCCCTAGGATAAAAACTAATAGTGGCGAATCTGATTTAAAAACCGGTCGCAAAAACTGGCGAATCTGCTGGCGATCTCAACTTTAAGTTTTAGGTTTTATTTTGGGTTTTACTTGTATTTATTTATTTGCTTTATTTATTTATTTATTACATTATTTTTTTATTGTCAATTTTTCTTATCATTATATATTTACTACGTGGCAGAAATTTTTATTTCAAAAAATATTTTCAAAAACCCTTAGAAAGAAGGTTCGTCTATTAGCTTAGGGGGTACATCATCCCTGCGAGTTTATATGACGACTTCGCCTAGAGTCGGTGGACTTCTGAAAAAGGAATACTTATCGAGAGACATCCTCTTGACGAGTAGGACTTTGGAAGGACACCCGTGACTCTTTGTAATGACCTTAACCTAAAATCTCATGACGAGACCTTTCACGACTTTGCGACGAAAGTCTCAGTCTGTAAAGAGGATCTACCTAAGGGAGGCCCTTGTGCCTTTTCCCTCTGGTGTTATTCATGACACCCTTAAGGAAGCCATATTTTGGGAGGATAAACCAACCGTATGTTAAAATTAAGGAGCCTACCTTCTAAGGGTACTTATCACAAAAAATCCCGTCACTCAACTCTACACCTATGCATTCACACATCTCATATATTCGTCATACATTTAATATATTTGTCACCCGTTTCTTTGTCTTATTCACAGGGTACAAAAAATAATAATAAAATCAAGATCTCGATGATCGTCTTTAAAAACGGATACTGAAGGAAACAACTTGTCTGCGTCAATAAGCCAAACATTTCTGAAATCAAAGCCACAAAAAGGAAATAATGTGCTGAAGACTTTCTCAAGCTTTGTCCAGCAATGGAGGGTGGTTTCAAGAGCAGATATCTGCAGGTGCACCTAGAAGACTTATTTCCCTTTGCTTGATTTCACGCAAATAAAGTTTTGGTTTAAGATTGTAATATTTTTCAATATCTGAATTATGTTACCTTCAGTAAAGGCATTTTGTTTCCACATCTCGTTTACGTATCTATTTTAAAGATAGTCACCAAGTAAAATATTAAGCAAAAGATAAGCATGCACCCAGACGAATAAGACATTTAAAACAAGAAACCATTTCATGTTCATACACATCTGTTCGCACGCATGCATTCATGAACAGCTGCATATCATATCAAAACTCATTTTTTCAAAAAAAAATCTCTCCAGTTAAACCATTGGTAGAAGAAGATCTCCACCTCCTTGGCCTCCATATCAAACAAGGGCCTATCAACAAAAAGCAATGGAGCAAATCGAGGAAACTCAGGCTGCATTCAGAGAGGATCTCGACCAAGTAAAGGGTAATGTAACTTCAATGAAAGGAGATCTGAGTCAAGTTCTCCTAGCTTTGAAGAACATCATTGACAGGCAAGACCAGATTCCAAGGGTAGCTTTTAAAGAAGTAGCCCAAACGATTGGTGCATCTAGCGGTCACCAACTAAGGAAAGAGCCAGAATCAGGACTCCAAAAGTCTGTCATGGCCCAACAAGAAGTTGAAACTGAATGGTTTGTCCCACTACCACCAAAAGCAGGGGAATCACATACCCTACAGATTCCAACCAATAATACAGACAACTACTTGGACCTGCAATACGGAGACCACGACCCAGAGGATGCCAACCAAGCACCCTTAAAGATGACTGGTACTCATTTTGTTGATAATCCACTAGTAATGAATCAGTACAAAGCTCTAGAGGAAATATTAAAAGTTGTTGAGGGTTTTGACGCTTTCGAAGTAGACGCTCTCGAAATAGGCCTAGTTCATGATGTGGTGATTCCACCAAAGTTTAAAGTACCTAACTTTAGAAAATACAAAGGGCTCACTTGTCCAAGAAATCATCTGCGCATGTATTACAGGAAGATGCATGCCCATGACCACGATCAGAAGTTGATGATTCATTGTTTTCAAGATAGCTTGAGTGGGGCATCTTTAGATTGGTATATGCAATTGGAGCGAACACATATTTGAACCTGGGAATATATCGCTAATGCTTTCTTAAAGCATTATAAATATAACCTGGACATGGTGCCTACCCGTATGCAAATCCAGAATCTATCCCAAAAGAAGGAAGATGGCATCCCGTGTGCAACCATCACTGTTGGAAAAGGAGTTAGTAGACATGTTCATGGAAACTTTACAAGGGTTGTATTATGAGAAGATGGTTAGAAGTATCTCTTTGGGATTCTCAGATCTAGTGACTATCGAAGAAATAATCGAGACTGGAATAAAGAGCGGGAAAATACCCGGAGGACCATCAAACTCCCCCTACCATTCAAAAAGGCATGCTTCAAACTACACCAAAGGAAAAGAGGGAGAAATTAATGTTGTAGCCTCACAACCAAGGACACCATAACCATTAGTGGTCCCATAAGGACAACAACAAGACAGATTCGGAAGGCCGCAAAGAAAGTTTATCTGCTCCCTATGCCACCTAGCCAATTATTACAATAGCTGGTTAAGGCATCCTTGGTGGAAATCAAGCCTCTAGCTCCTCTAGTCGGGCCACTCCCATGAAGGTACAATGCCGACGCTAGATGCGAATACCATGCTAACTCTCCGGGGCACAATGCACAAAGGAACACCATGCAACTTTACAATTACACTAGTGTAAATCTCAGCCAACTTCGACACTGGAAAGCTGATGTTAATAGCGATAAAATTAGCCGACTTCGTAAGCCTATCAACAATCACCCAAATTGAATCATGTCCTCTTAAAGTATTAGGTAACCCCGTCACAAAGTCCATCGAAATGCTATCCTATTTCCATTCTGGAACTTCTAACGGTTGCATCAACCATGCAGGCTTCTGATGTTCAACTTTCGACTTCTGACAAGTTAAACATGCATACACAAACCGAGCCACATCACTTTTCATCCCAGGCCACCAAAACAAATTCTTCAAATCCTGATACATCTTTGTAGCTCCTGGATGGATACTCAACTTACTCTTATGACTCTCTTCAAGAATCAGTTTCTTCATCTCTGCATCATCAGGAATACAAATCCGATTACGGAATCTCAATACACCTTACGAATCTAACTTGAAATCACCATTCACAGACTGATCGATTCCAACCATTAAATTTACCAGTTTCACATCCAACTTTTGAGCCTCTTTGATACTCTCCAAAAATTCATTGTTAATCTTTAACATCCCTAACATAACACTCTGCAGTGTCACCTCGCAAACTAAGCTCATATCTCTAAAATGTTCAATCAATTCCAACTCTTTAACCATCATTGCTGACATATGCAAAGTCTTTCGACTTAACACATTAGCTACCACATTCGCTTTTCCTGGATGATAATTCAAATCAAAATCATAATACTTTAACAATTCCAACCACCTTCGTTGCCTCATATTCAACTCCTTCTGATCGAATAAATACTTTAAGCTCTTGTGGTCACTAAACACTTCAAATCTAGAACCATAAAGATAATTACTCCAATACTTCAACACAAAAACAACTGCAGCAAGCTCTAAATCGTGCGTAAGATAGTTTTTCTGATGAGTCCTCAATCGCCTTGACGCATAATCAACTACCTTCTCATTATGCATAAGCACACCTCCTAAACACATCTTAGAAGAATCACAATATACCACAAAAGGTTCTCCTGGATTTGGTATTGTCAAAATAGGAGCCAACGTCAATCTCTTCTTTAATTCCATAAAACTGTCTTCACACTAAACATCCTACACAAAATCTCTACCTTTAAAAGTCAACTTAGTCAATGGAAGTGCTAACTTAGAGAAACCTTCGATAAACCTTCTATAATAACCAGCTAATTCCAAAAAGCTTCTAATCTCAGTAGCTGACTTTGGAGTTTCCCATTGCAACACAAAATCTACTTTTGATGGGTCTACAATAATGCCACTACCTGAGATAACATGACCAAGAAAACTAACCTCCCTTAACCAAAATTCACACTTAGACAGCTTTGCATACAACTTCTTCTCTTTAAAGACTTGCAATACTATTCTTAAGTGTTCTGCATGCTTTTCTTCTGACTTAGAGTAAATCAAAATGTCATCAATGAACACCACTACAAACCAATCCAAATAAGTATTATTATTGTAAAACCCATTTTAAGTATTATTATTCGAAAATGGAAAATCATTTCAATAATAATAATAATTAAGTTCTTATTATAAAACCCATTTTAAGTATTATTATTGTTGAAGGTGAGGTGAAAACTTTAATTTAAAAATCCATTAGAATTCAATATATGAGCCCATTTCGCTTGACCCATTTGTGTTGTGAAATAGCAAGAGGAGGGTATGCTTATTAATTTATAGGCCCATTAAGGTTTTTAATAAAACTAATGAATTTGTGGTTTTATATTATTACTGATTTAGAAAAAAGACATTATTATCATAACCTCTTCATTATTATGTTTCTTATATCTTTGATTAAACTATTAAAAGGTTTTTATATATTTGATGACTTGTTATAAAAAAAAAGAGTATATATTTCTTTAACGTTATGTTTTATTACTTTTAAAACTTTTTATAATTCATTAAGAATTTTGTTTTGAGATAATCAACAATGGGTTACGAAAAAAAAGGCCGATTGGGCCTGGTTATGCCAAAAAAATGTTTGCTGTAATAAAAACAAAAAAGTATTGTTTTGGACAAACCGAAATTGTTGGCAGGCCCAAATTCGTAAAAAATCCAGGTTGGCTGAATAAAAAAGGTAACGCGCTGACCCAAATCAAAGAAACAAGCACTGTATCAATTTTGCCAAAATTACGCACGCTTTTTATCAATTAACATTTATTGTTGAAATCAAATCTAAAACCTAATTGTTCTTGCAAATCAAATCTTCATCTAATTACATATTCAAGCCCAGAAGTATTATAACAGAACAAAATATAAGCAAATCTCAAACGGTACAAAAATAGTACAACACAAGTCCAGAAATCGCAGAATTTTTGTTACAAATCAAAATCTCCGAAAATTATATATTACAACATATTACTTAATCAATTAACAGAAATCTAAATCCCTAATTTTGTTCTAATTCCTAAATCTAAGTAATTATAACAGCAATCAACAAAACCCTATAAATACTAATTAAAAAGAAGAGAGGGGATGACAGTGAAGGGGAGGAAATTTTTGAAGAACAAAAACTGAAAAATTCGAAGACAAAGAACACGAAGAACAGGCGGGAGTGAGGAACCATTTGTTGTTGAAGAAGAATCAAGGAGAGATTAGGGTTTCAACATCTGAAACCCTAATCGCTATCATCGCCGCCGTCGATACCATCGGCCACCATCTTTAAAGCCTCGTCAAAAATCTACAAGCAAAAAAAAGAATCGAAGGGGAAGAAGAGATTAGCAACGAGCGCTCAAAATCAGAAAATGGAATCGCAAGGGGTAAGCGAACATAGCCTTCTTTTATGAGTTTCTTTGCATTTTCTTGTGGGTCTTTTGGATAGGTTCGATTGATTTGGGGTTATGCCACCGCGGTGGATGTTCTAGGGTTTTGAGAAGGAGGAAGGAAGAATACAAAATGCAAGAGAGAGAAAGAGAGAACGGGATGTTTTGTTATGAACTGATGAAATAATGCAAAAAAAATATTATATTCTATAAATGTTCCAGTACACACACGCCCATAACAGTTATTATGTTCCTTCAAATTCTGCCCATGTGATCTTCATCAGATGGCCATAGGCCAAGTCTCACTATAACACCTGTATACCCTCACGCACACAATCAACTGACCTCTCCTTTCAAATGGATACTGGGCCAAGCCCATTTATTTTTACACCTCCCATTCTATTTTTTGCTAATCCAGCAAACAAGATACACCCCCTGGCCAACTGGGCCTGAACTGGATTCAGGCCCTATCTCTTTGCACCCCCTATCTTTTACTCTATAACTAAAAACGCACCCCACTGATTTAAATTATTATTTCTTTTATATTTTTTTTCTTTTATCTATTTTTTTTATATTATATTTTTTTATTCTTATTATTATTTTATTCTTTTATAATAATTATTATTTTACTTAATTTTTATATATTATTATTTATTATATCATGAAGATAAATTATTTTCATTCAAAATGCATATTATTTTCTTATATTATTTGCATTAAATATTTTTTAATCATGCATTAATCAAGATTTTCTCGTAATTAACACGATAAAAAATACTAACCAATCTCAAACTATTTTTTCACAACAAACTAAGGTAATCAATTGTTTTTGCAAAAGGGTTTCAAACGAATTTTGACTAATCGCATATTTAGCCAAAATCTCTGCAATCACTACTCCAGGTTAAAATCAAGGTGATTCAAAATACATTTGCAACCCCTAAAAAACACCAACCCCATACGAACTACGAATTGGGACTCTGATTCCTCATAAGAGGACACGTAGGCATACGATCAAAAATCGTGGCGAGTTCCCCTATTAAAAATTAAAACCCTTTTTCCCCTAACAAAAATTCAAACCCCTTTTTCCTCCTAATTAAAACTTAAAACCCTATTTTACCCAAACCTAAACCTAAAACCTAATGTCCTTGTGAACAAGGTAGACGAAAGGTGCCTAACACCTTTCTTTCATCTAATAGAGTCTGAAACCTAGAATCTCTGTCTGCGAATTAGGGTTTTCTGTTAGATTCCCTTCCCCTAGGATAAAAACTAATAGTGGCGACTCTGATTTAAAAACCGGTCGCAACAGCTGGCGACTCTGCTGGGGATCTCAACTTTAAGTTTTAGGTTTTATTTTGGGTTTTACTTGTATTTATTTATTTACTTTATTTATTTATTTATTTATTGCATTATTTATTTATTGCATTATTTATTTATTGTCAATTTTTCTTATCATTATATATTTACTGTGTGGCAGAAATTTTTATTTCAAAAAATATTTTCAATAACCCTTAGAAAGAAGGTTCGTCTATTAGCTTAGGGGGTACATCATCCCTGCGAGTTTATGTGACGACTTCACCTAAAGTCGGTGGACTTCCGAAAAAGGAATACTATCGAGAGACATCCTCTTGACGAGTAGGACTTTGGAAGGATACCCATGACTCTTTGTAACGACCTTAACCTAAAATCTCATGACGAGACCTTTCACGACTTTGAGACGAAAGTCTCAGTCCGTAAAGAGGCTCTACCTAAGGGAGGCCCTTGTGCCTTTTTCCTCTGGTGTTATTCATGACACCCTTAAGGAAGCCATATTTTGGGAGGGTAAACCAACCGTAGGTTAAGATTAAGGAGCCTACCTTCTAAGGGTACTTATCACAAAAAATCTCGTCACTCAACTCTACACCTATGAATTCACACATCTCATATATTCGTCATACATTTCATATATTTGTCACCCGTTTCTTTGTCTTATTCACACGGTACAAAAAATAATAATAAAATCAAGATCTCGATGACCGTCTTTAAAAATGGATACTGAAGGAAACAACTTGTCTACGTCAATGTGCCAAACATTTCTGAAATCAAAGCCACAAAGGGGAAATAATGTGCTGAAGAATTTCTCAAGCTTTGTCCAGCAATGGGGGGTGGTTTCAAGAGCAGATATCTGCAGGTGCACCTAGAAGACTTATTTCCCTTTGCTTGATTTCACGCAAATAAAGTTTTGGTTTAAGATTGTAATATTTTTCAATATCTGAATTATGTTACCTTCAATAAAGGCATTTTGTTTCCACATCTCGTTTACATATCTATTTTAAACATAGTCACCAAGTAAAATATTAAGCAAAAGGCAAGCATGTACCTAGACGAATAAGACATTTAAAACAAGAAACCATTTCATGTTCATACACATATGTTCGTACACATGCATTCATGAACACCTGCATATCATATTGTTGTACCCCAAAAATTTTCCTCCCATTTTTTTATACAAGATACTATCCCAGGGTTTCCCGGATACTCAATTTGGCTCAGGATTTGATCAGACAGATTCTCTCCCTAAGCAGTAAATCAGCAATTAAAGTTTTGCATTTTTCAAAGAAAATTGAGTCTTCAAGTTCTCAAATGGTATTTACAGATCTTCATGTCTCCCCAAGGATGTTCATGCCAAGTTTCAAACCTCGCATCGCAAGTTTACTCAATCAATGGTCCAGATAATTGGAAACGACCACGTCAACCCAAAGAAAAATTGACCTTTTTGCGAGAACAAGTTCAAGTGCTTGTAAACTCCTTCATTTTTCGATATTTTTGAGTAGCTTTTCTTGTGTGTTATTTTCCTTGATGTCACCTCCAATTTCTCTTCACAAATCAAGAGCTGATTATGTGTAGAAGATCACCAAAATTCAATTGTGTTAGAAGTCGCTTCATGAAATTTGACCTAATTTTAAATAACGGTCGTCTGATTTCTAAGAATTGTGTTTTCTTCAAATTAAAAAACCTTGAGACAATTATTTCTGTTTATGGGCATAAGTGATGTCACTCACGAGTTTATCTTCAGAGATCGAAAGAAAATCATGTTTGGAAGACTTTAAAAAATTATCGAATCGTCGCAAGACATTTGTTGATTTTTAATTATTCTTAACCACAGTTTGTTGAAAGATCGACGAATGTTCTCAGAACATATTTGTTTAGCAATAAAGCTCCATTTTTAATCGAACGTGGCGCGCGAGTTCATCTTGAAGACAAATTTGATTTGGACAAAATGTGAAGATTAAGACTGTCATTTAAACAACCATGATTTTGAATCCAAGTCACCATGTTGGAATTTGGGCTTAGGATATTAGGGAAATGGTTTGAGGATTTCATTTGAATAAAATTTTGGATTTCAATTCAAGTCAACAAAGCGCTATGCGATATCACAAGTTTCGTCCAATTTTTTTTTATGGTTCACTCACGTGAATTATTTTAAATTCAAGGTCACAATTCTCATGAATCAAATCAAATTGTCAAAGCTAATTTCTTCAAGAGCGTCATTATTCAAATGCAAGATTTTCTAAGCCGCTTTGGAATTCAAGATTATTCAAGATTATTCAAGAATTCAAGATTTACAACAAGACGTCATTTTCATTTGAATATACTTTACAAGTCTCCTAGTCCTAAAATACAAGTTACAAATGAAAACGACAATGTTATAAAAACCGCAATAATACAAGATTCCTAAAAATTGATTTTTTTTTGTTTTCTTCAAGTCTCCATCAAGCGCGGTAGGCCGCTCTTCACTGATTCTCCTCATTGCCCAAGTTGCTCATACATGAAACAAGAAAGAAAATTAGCAAGCATGTGAAAAATTCAGGAACTATTTGTTTAGAATGAATTTCTTATCATCATTAGGTTTTGCTCAGAGAATCAATATACAATTTAAGGAATTCATCATTTAACCATTTTGTCAAAAGCCCAACAAAGGCCTCATTTATCTTTGCCAATCAATTTCTGATCATCGTCCCAAAGCATTATTTTCATTTCAAATCACAAAAAAATGTGTATGTTTCTTTTGGTTCACAAAGAAAATACTGTCGAAAAAGACAAAGAGAAAAACAGTTTGCATCCCAAAAAAAAGAGAAATACAAGAGGCCAAAATACTGTCAAGTACAGGCTGCATTGCAGCCCTGCATTGCTGTCCAAATCTGCTAACAAAACAGCCCAACAATTGCATAAAATAGGCAACATAAAAACTGCACCAAAAAGATATAACAACAGCATGCCCCAAGTGTTCAAACTTGCCAAACATTTCCCCCCAAAATGTTATCCCACTACTATTATAAAATACACAGAAGTATAGAGAATAGAGAGAACCGAACAACTGCAGCAACATCACCAAAACAAAACAAAAAATCAGAGTTCATTTTTTCATGATAGTATACAAAAAGAAATCAAGTCTAACAGCAACCAAGCCACATACATAAACAGTTTTTGGTAAAAAAGGGACCAAGCATAAAAAATTCCCATTTATTTTGTTCATCATCTCCTTCAAACCATAACCCTTCAGAAAAGCACTTATTCAAAAATACAGAAAGATCAAAACAAAGGTTCACAGAAGCCTACTTCCCTGTCAAAGAAAGTGCGGAGTCACTGATAACCTCTGTAAGTCTTCCTCTCCTGCATCATGAACATATTGTTTTTGAATTCTGTTAAAATGAAGCAAAACAGAAAATTAGCATACAAAGATAATCAACTATATAAACATAGTTTCGTCTGTTTGATAACTAAATAAAGTGATAATGTAGTAAAAAAAAATACAGTGTACCACCCTCCCTATGCTGAGATGATTTACACTGCTATTGAATCTTTGAAGGAGAATAACAGTTCAAGCAAAAGAACAATATCGAAATATATATATCAAGTTTACAGTCACCAGCTTCCACCACCGGAATCACACTCCAACTTGTTGACTCATCATTTAGAGCGTTTGAAATATGATGGATTATTTCAAACCATCAAGAATTCCTATATTATCCCTAGATATGCTCCTCCATATGTTGCAACTGAATCACCGTCAACCGCAACCGCTTCACCGTCTCAGCCTTCAAAACCCCACGGACGACCAAGAAAATTTGTAACCCCAACCCAGCCCTAGCTCAAAGCCAAGAATAACTTTACTCCTCAGCCACTTCCTGTTGTTGTGTATCAGAGAGAGATCGAGATCGAGAAAGTTTTATTCAGAGAGAATGGTAGAAGGTGATGGCGTTGATACGGATGGGAGGGAGAGTTGTTGTTGATGATTATGAGGGTTTATTAGAGTGAGAGAAGTAGGGTGGTTGGGATGGATTTGAGGAACAAAGATGACGGGGGATCGATTTAACAGAGGGAGATCTTGAGGGGAAGATGAAGGTGACTTAGGAGAGAGATTTTTTTTCCCTTTTGTTTATTTTTTTAACGGTACAACATAAGCATAGGGTTTATCAATAATAATTCAATCTATGAATTCTCTTCCCAAGATAATAAACAACGGCGGAGCATTTTCCCTTGTTTAGGGTTTTCCAAAACTCTTCTTGTTATTTCCTAGAAAACGGGTCAGTCCTTTGGGCCTTTTGGCCCAGTCCTATTATCAGCATTTCACCTTACCTTTTAATCAAAGCTTAGTTATAATAGATAAGTGGCTTTAGTTCAATGGCAAAGCATAACTTAAGTGACTCGGGTTCAACACCTTGCCAAGACTTTTCTTCATTTTTGTTTCTAATTATTTATCCTTATGACAAGATTAGTTTAGTTTTAGTTTTATTTTAATTTTAAGATTCAATTAATTTTAAATATAACCTTTTTTAAATTAATTAATTTTTTTTAGTTAGTTTAAATTAGAAACTTGTGAACAATTTTATTAGTTAATTTTTTATCATTTAGTTAACCTTTTCTTTTTTTTAAATTTATTTATTTTCTATACTATAAAAAATGCTGAAAGATAAAAAACATACATCTTGGCTTATTTTAGTTAGATGTCCTCTTTAATAGAATAGAATTTTGCTTTTCTTCCCAAGCTTTTCAGACAAATACTTAGAATTTCATTTTCATATTTTTTTTACTTTGATTAATTAATTTTTACTTCATTAAATCTCTTATAATTTTAATTAATTGTTAAAATTCGATTTGGTTGTATTGTTTGCTATTTGAGCTTTTAATCGTACTCGACTCATTCCCATTTGTAAAAATTGTACCCCCATTCCCGAAAGCTCTGTAATAGTGTAGAATTACAATTTCCGTAATTTACTGTTTTCTTTATACTGTATAGTAATTAGGCGTGTATGGCAAGATTTAAAAACAATCGCTAGATAACCTAATTTCAAAGACAAAATAACTTGAAACGAACACACTTTTTCACACGCGCACCTTTAGGGTAGCCTCGCTCGTTGCCTCGGAAACACAGTCATGTCCCTCGAATATGGAACGTTTTAGCAAAGACCCTTCGATAAAACGATTGTAGTCTCTCGATGACCCTCGGCGTTGCCTTCGATAAAATGATCTAGTCCCTTACGAAAATTTCTAAAGTGTCTCATAAGTTGCTTTTGATGACTGTAAAATTGACCCGCGCCTGTCCCTTCACATCCAACGATGGGGCTTCTTACCAAATCAATGGTAAGATAGCAACATCTAAAGGAGTAAGAAAAGAATATTTGAGACCTTTCGAGTAGGTAGATCCGCTCCTAGTTACTCGCTTGCTCACGACAAAAAGCCTTTTTTACACTGACACTCTCATTTCAAAAACATTTTCAAAAGATAAAACATTTTGTATACGTTCTTATAGAGACGAGAACCATTGCAAAATATCTTTCCAAAAACCATTTTCAAAAACACGTTCCACAAACACATCTTTGAACTATTTTTTCGAAACAACACTTTGTATGCGTTCTTATAGAAACGAGAACCATTATAAAGACATTTCCAAAATACTTTCAAAAAACACACCACAAGGATATTGTCAAACAAAAGCAAGTGATCTAGCGAGTAACTAAGATCCCATGGAAAACCATGGATGAAAAGGGTGCTAATACCTTCTCTTTTCATAATCTACCCCCCCGAACTCAAGAAAACATCTCTAAAGGTCTTTCCTATGCTTTTTCACATTTCCTTTTTGGATAAAAGAAAAGTCGGTGGCGGCTCTTGCTAAACCGCAACATTTGCAAACACAAACGCAAAACCCTCAAGTCAGTTCTCCCACCGTATCACAGAACTGGCGACTCTGTTGGGGATATAAATTCTAAAAGTGGGGTTACCTTAGGGTTAGATCACCTTTACTTGCTTTCATTATTTGATTTTTATGCTTTACATTTTGTTCTTTGTTTGGGCTTGCTTTAATCCTCCACCCGGATCTGGGACACCTTTTTAGGTAAATAACAATAGATTGTGGAAACTGTACGGCGTAGACCGATATGGTTGAAACAATGGCTATGTTAGTGCGGCACATTTGTGGGTACCGGTATCCCTCGTGGTGAATGAGGAGAATACGGGGCCGCTGAGTGGCATCGTGAAGCACTAACTGAATTCAAAAGCTTAATTGAACAAACTTGGCCATTAGGACATAGTGAGATAACCGGTTTCAGTGTAGAGCTAAAAATTGGTTGATACTCGATTTTACACTCATTGAGGCTGGACTTTTGGGATATCTCAGCCGTAAGAAAAGATTGTTGTGCTGAGATAATTCCTAAGAGAAAGGTCGGTGATTTTGAGATTCTTTAGAATCCGATCACTATTACTAGGAGAGGTTGAGCCAACTAAACTTTAAGAGGGTACTTACCTATAAAACCCATGCAAGCCTAAAACATAGAGATTTGTTGGTTGTGTGTATATACTTACTTGTACATAACATCATAAACATCATGAGCATCACACGCATGCTCACTAACCATTTCAAGGTTTTAGAAATTTGTTTTTGTTTTTGTTTTGTAGGTCATGAATTCTATCCGAAGAAACACCATCCGAATCAGATTTGTAAAAGCACACCCTCAACTTCAAGAGTTAGCCTCAAGAGTGCCCGAGGGTTCTCCTTTTACCAAGAAATACGGTCGACTCCTCAGTTTGGCTACATCCAGTTTCCAAGAAGAGATGATGTGTGTACTGTTCCAATTCTTTGATCCCGTACATCATTGTTTCACTTTCCCGGACTATCAGTTAGTACTTACACTGGAAGAGTTCTCTCTACTCTTAGGGGTGCCCGTGCTTGATCAGATACCGTTCACCGGTCTTGAAGGGATTATAAAACATGAAGTCATCGCCGAAGCTTTGCATATGAAGAGGGCCAACATCATAGCCAATTGGGAGATAAGAAGCGGGGTTAAAGGCTTCCTAGCCAAGTTTCTATTAGAGACGGCTCGTTTATTCTGGGACGACTTGGATTTCCAAGCTTTTGAAGACATCCTGGCTCTTCTCATCTATGGTTTGGTTCTGTTCCCCAACTCGGACCAGTTCATAGATATTAATGCCATCAAAGTCTTTCTCTCTCGCAATCCCGTACCTACCTTACTGGGAGACATCTTGCATTACCTTCATACCCACACTGTGAAGAAAAGAGGTAATCTCTTGTGTTGTATTCCCCTACTCGCTAAGTGGTTCACTTCACACCTACCTCAATCAACATTAAAGAACGAGCAAAGACTAACATGGTCTCAACGGATGATGTCCCTCACCCATTCTGACATCCGTTGGTGTTCGAGATCCTTGGAAGATGTCTCTATCATTGACTGCTGTGGGGAATTCCCTAACGTACCTCTTCTTGGTATTAGGGGAGGTATCACCTACAACCCCTGCTTATCTTTTCGACAGTTTGGGTATTCCCGAAGAGACGGCCCTCACGAGATGCTCATCCAAGGTCTGGTGTTCGACTACGACAAAGAAGACCAAGGTTACCGCCAGAGGTTTACACGAGCTTGGAGAATGGTGAACAAGGTGGACAGTAGGACTTTGGGACACAAAAACTCTATCCCTCTCGAGCCTTACCTTAGGTGGGTACGGGCTCGTGCTCAGAGTCTCGTGATGCCTTACCCTTCCATCCTTCCTGTCATCATAGAGCCTGTTGTTGAAGGAGACGTCCCATACACCGTCCTTCATCCTGACATGCCT
This sequence comes from Vicia faba, assembly GCA_948472305.1. NCBI lineage: Eukaryota > Viridiplantae > Streptophyta > Magnoliopsida > Fabales > Fabaceae > Vicia > Vicia faba. Next base: position 35,465,217 of record OX451735.1, on the reverse strand, counting down.
ACCTCTCTCGAGGACTTGCAGAAAGCTTGGGTTCAGTTGAAGGAAGAGCGAGATACCTTTGAAGCCCAATTTTACGCCAGTGAGAAGAAGGTTCTGGAACTCACCAAGCAGCTTCATGAAGAGCGGAATCTGAATGCCTACATCGTGCCAAAGAGGATGTGTTCGATCTTTTTGTCTTAGGAGTTTTTGTTGTATTTTGTTTCTTTCATTGTAAGCCCAAAGAGGCATTATGTACTCAAACTTGGTTTTATTAATATAACGTGTGTTCTTTTTTTGGTTTGAACAAATTTAAATCTCTAATTTCCTTGAAATCATTTGCATATTGCATCTCCATTCATCATAACATCATACAGGTTTCTTACAACATGTCTCCTTATCCTTCTATTGTTTATTTAAGTGAGATGTATATTGAACAGACAGTGAAAGATCTTCAGGCACAGAACGTCTAGTTTCAACAAATGCTCTTGACTCTGACAAAAGGACAAGAGGAGTTGAAGACTCTACTGGCCAAAGAAAATAAGAAGAAAGCAAAGAACCCACCCGATATTGTGATCATGGGAAGAAGGTTCCAAGGATAAGCCAGACGAACTTTAGATTTCACAACATCATCGGGTGAAGGAGATAATAAAGAAGATAGGACCAAGGAAGTGAACAACAACCCAGCATCCGAAGAAGAGGAAGAACCTGACTACTCCAAGGAACAATATCCTCCTGCTGATAATAAATACAAAGAGCTAGAGGATTGTTTGAATGCTATGGAGGTCCAGAGGGTACCCGAATTGGATTTTGAAGAGTTAGGACTTATCTTAGGGGTTGTCATCCCGCAGAAATTCAAGGTCCCCACTTTCTCTAAATATGACGGTGTCTCTTGCCCGAAGTTGCATTTAAGGTCATACGTCAGTAAGATTCAACCCCATACGGCTGATAAGGATCTATGGGTGCATTTTTTCCAGGAGAGCTTGTCCGAGATGCAGTTAGATTGGTTCTATCAGTTAGAAGGGACCAATATTCACAATTGGGAAGATTTGGCTGCCGCCTTCTACAAACAATACCAGTATAATGCTGACTTAGCTCCAACTCGAACATAATTGCAAGGCATGTCTATGGGTGCAGGTAAAGGTTTCAAAACCTATGCTCAAAAATAGAGGGATCTCGCAGGCAGAGTCCAACCCTCTCTATCTGACAGAGAATTAGTGGATATGTTCCTAGGCACCTTGTCAGGACCATTCTTTAACCACCTGATCGGGAGTTCCTCAGCTGGATTTACTGAATTAATCATGACTGGTGAGCGGGTCAAAGCCGGTATAAAAAGCGGAAAAATTCAAAACGATGCATCCTCGAGCATGATGAAGAAACCCTTTGTTGGAAAGAAGGAGGTCAGTGATGCATATGACCATAGGAATCAAAACAAAACTGACCATCGCCCGACGGTAGGGGATGTTATGATTTCTAATCCCGTGCCAAATCAACAACGAAATTATCAGCGCAAGCCAGAAGCGCCCATGAGACGATTTACCCGGATCAACATGACCATGTATCATGTTTTGCCACACCTTCTGAAGACCAATCTGGCAACTTTAAAAGAAGCTCCCAAGAACCCCACTACTGCTTCTCCTTGCTACAACCCGAACGCTCAATGTACCTATCATTCTGAAAGCCCGGGGCACGATACAAACGACTGTTGGGCCTTAAAGAATAAGGTGCAAGACCTTATCGATGCGAAAGAGATTGAGTTTGATCCCCCAGAAACGCCTAATGTAATAATGGCGCCAATGCCCAGACATGGACAAGGTATCAACGCCATTGATGATGATCATTTTGTCTCCTCCATGAATGACTTAATTACTCCTCTGTTGACCATTAAACAGAATCTACTGCAAGCCGAGCTATTCCCGGGCTGCGATAAAAATTGTCACTTATGCAAGTCTCTACCGAACGGCTGTTTGTTGCTGAAGATAGGCGTCCAACGCCTGATGACTAGCAAAGAAATCTTATTTGAAAAGATTCCTCTTACCAGAAGTTCTTATCAAGATGTCTCGATAATCACCATTTCCAACAATCCTCCCGGGGTCTCCACCAAAAGACCCATCAGGATTATATCTGCTCCAAGGCCTGCACCTCTAATCATCACTATGCCAAAACCAATATCATACTCTTCGGATAAAGCTGTTCCCTGGAACTATGGGGCTGACGTTTACTACTGTGGCGTCAAGAAAGATCAGTTGGCTGTCAAAGACGAAGTTGTGAGAGATATTGATCTTGACATCGGTAATATCACTGGGACCAATAAGATAACAAGAAGTGGAAGAGTCTTCTCACCCGAGATTTCTCCAAAGACCATTGCTACTCTTGTGATCATTCCCACTGCCACTCCTACCAACACCCTCGGTGATACTCCAACTATTATCCCTGCTACCGAGCCAAGGGGCAAAGAGGTATTGAATGAGCCTGTCCAAGAAAAAGAGCGTCCCGAGATCATCCTTGAAGCTTCTAGAAAGGAGATAGAAGAAATACTAAAGATAATCAAGAAAAGTGACTACAACATTGTAGAACAGTTGGGGCATACCCCCTCGAAGATTTCATTATTGTCCTTACTTTTGTGTTCTAAGGCCCACGCCAAAGCCTTGGTAAAGTTTCTCAAGACCGCCCACATGCTCCAAGAGACCTTCATCGACCAATTTGAAAATTATGTGGCCAGTCTAACTGCTGATAACATATTGGGCTTTTCCGACGCTGATCTAACTTCTAAGGGAAGGAAGCACAACGATGCCTTGCATGTTTCCATTGAATGCAGAGGTACCACACTTGCCCATGTTCTGGTGGATACCGACTCATCATTGAATGTCTTGCCCAAAAATGCTCTCGACTGACTGGACTGTGGGGGACTCACCTTAAAGCCTAGCAACATCATAGTAAGGGCCTTTGACGGTTCTAAAAGGACAGTGCACAGAGAAGTCAATATTCCTATAAAAGTTGGAACTCAAACTTTTGACTCAACTTTCTATGTGATGGACATCCGCCCTTCATACTCTTGTCTATTGGGTCGACCCTGGATCCATGGTGCTAGTGCCGTCACTTCTACCCTGCATCATAGGCTAAAATACCCGATCAAAGGAAAAATTGTCACAATTCACGGAGAGGAGGAGTACATGGTTAGCCACCTGAACTCTTTCAGGTATGTTCAAATGGATGGTGAATTCATTGAGACTCCCTGTCAGAACTTTGAAGAGGTTCCAGAAACAGTTGCGACAACCAAGTCTACTCCCAATGTTCCGAAGATTACCAGACCTCCACTGAAGATGGCCTCTTTGAAAGATGCTAGAGCAGTAGTTAAAGAAGGAGGGTGTACCATCTGGGGTCAGCTTCCGGATATTCCCTACAAGTCCGACAATTTTGGTTTAGGATTCACTACAGAGGCCCAAAGATTTGTTCAACGTTCTCGCACCAGGGGACGACCTTTGCATATCAGCAATCAGGGAATCATTGCAATAGAAGACAGTGATGGTAGTTGTGATATGGACGAATGGATTTTCCCAACCATCAGCGGAGGGCTCAACAATTGGGAGGCCAAATATTTCATTCCTATTACTTTTATTCAAGAGTAATTGTCTTTTAATGTTTTCAGGCTTGTAATATTTAAACAATTCAGACTTTTTAAAACCTTGTGTCTTACCCGAGGCACAACGGTCCATTTGTGAGGGTTGTCACTCCATTCTCATATGTCATTAATGAATCATGGACGTTTTTGCATATAAATTTTGTGTTCTTTGTCTTTCTTTCTTACATTTTATTTATTTAAAGGTAGCTATGCTCTTATACACACTCACATATTAAAATGCAGATCTACATCCACTCAAGATCCCATGGGTAACGGTTCTGCTATGGCCTATTGTGACTTTGAAAATCTGATCTACCAAGCCGAGGATGAAAGTGAGGAAGATTGTGAGGTGCCAGGGGAGTTGGCCAGGTTGTTGCAACAGGAAGAAAGGACCATTCAGCCTCACGAAGAGCCGGTTGAAACAATTAACTTAGGTACTGAGGAGGACAAAAAAGAGGTCAAGGTGGGTGCCAATTTGGAACCCAGTGTCAAGGAGCATTTGATTAAGTTGTTACACGATTATGTTGAAGTATTTGCCTGGTTGTATGAAGACATGCCGGGACTTGATACAGACATTGTGGTACATCGTCTGCCTACAAGAGAAGATTTTCCTCCAGTAAAGCAAAAGGTTCACCGCATGAGGCCTGATATGTCAGAAAAGATTAAAGCAGAAGTCATGAAGCAATTCAATGCTGGATTCTTGGCTGTCACCTCTTATCCCCAATGGGTTGCCAATGTTGTTCTCGTTCCTAAGAAAGACGGTAAAGTGCGAATGTGTGTGGACTACAGAGATTTGAATAGGGCAAGCCCCAAGGATGATTTCTCGCTCCCCCATATCGACATTCTAGTTGATAATACGGTACAACACAAAGTGTTTTCCTTCATGGACGGTTTCTCAGGCTACAACCAAATCAAAATGGCGCCTGAGGATATGGAGAAAACAACCTTTGTTACACAGTGGGGCACATTCTGCTATAAGGTCATGCCATCCGGACTGAAGAATGTTGGGGCAACCTATGAGCGTGCCATGGTAGCTCTGTTTCATGATATGATACATCACGAAATAAAGGTCTACATGGAAGATATGATAGCCAGATCTCAAACGAAAGAAGAACATCTCAATCATTTACAGAAGCTGTTTGAGAGGCTGAAGAAATACAAGCTGAGGTTGAACCCAAATAAATGCACATTCGGGGTACGGTCTAGTAAACTCCTAGGCTTTGTCGTCAACAACAAAGGTATCGAGGTTGATCCTTCCAAAGTTAAAGCAATACAAGAGATGCCTTCTCCTCATACTGAGAAGGAAGTCAGAGGATTTTTGGGATGTTTGAATTACATCGCCAGATTCATTTCTCACCTGACAGCTACTTGTGAACCAATCTTCAAATTGTTGAAGAAAGATCAAGTAGTCAAATTGAATGATGAATGCCAAGTTGCTTTTGACAAAATTAAAGAATACCTACAAGAGCCTCCTGTGTTGTTGCCACCTGTCAAGGGAAGGCCATTGATCCTGTATCTGACTGTTTTAGAAAACTCGATGGGGTGTGTGTTGGGGCAGCATGACGAGTCTGGCCGAAAAAAGCATGCTATTTATTACCTGAGCAAAAAGTTTACCGACTGTGAAACAAGATATTCACTGCTCGAGAAAACTTGATGCACTCATGCATGGGCTGCTCGCCAGCTGAGACAGTATATGCTGACCCATACTAGCTTGTTGATATCTAAAATGGATCCAATAAATACATCTTTGAGAAGCCTGCCCTCTTTGGGAGAATAGCAAGATGGCAGATGATCCTGACGGAATATGACATACAGTATACTACCCAGAAAGAAATAAAGGGCAGTGCACTGGCTGATCACCTTGCTCATCAAGCTGTGGAAGACTACCAATCCATGAAGTTCGAATTCCCAGATGAGGACATCATGACAGTAAACAATTGTGAAGAGATCAGACCATATGAAGGACCTGAACAAGGATCCCGATGGATCCTGTTTTTCGACGTGGCATCCAACGCACTTGGAAATGGTATTGGTGCTGTACTCGTATCTCCTGAAGGGGTTCCATACTCCCTTTACTGCAAGACTCTACTTCAATTGTACAAACAACATGGCAGAATATGAAGCGTGCATCTTTGGTCTTAGAGCTGCCATAAATTCGGCGATCAAATATTTGGTTGTGTTTGGAGACTCCGCTTTGGTCATCAGTCCGATCAAAGGGGAATGGGACACCAAACACCCTAACCTTATCCCTTACAAAGAACATGTGTTGACATTGTTTCCATATTTTGAGAAGATTACTTTCGAGCATTTCTCACGAGAAGAAAATCAGCTAGCAGGCGCACTAGCTACAGTGTCATCTATGTTTAAACTTAATTGGGATAACGAGGCTCCTCAAATCACCATTGAGCGGATGGATGAACCAACCTACTGTCACGAGATCGGTAATGAAGAAGTAGTGGATCAACCTTGGTTCCATGAAGTTAAAAGGTATCTCGAGTCTCAGGAATATCCAGAAGGAGCTTCAGTGAATGACAAGAAGTTCCTAAGAAGATTCTCGGCTAAGTTCTTTCTTAGTAACGACATTTTGTACAAACGCAGTCATGACTATATATTACTTCGGTGTGTAGACAAGGTTGAAGCTGAAAAGATCATGGTTGAATTACATGAAGGCACTTTTGGCACCCCTTCCAGCGGGCATACAATGGCAAAGAAAATCCTACGGGCAGGCTATTATTGGTCTACCATGGAGGCAGATTGCTTTCAACACTCTCGGACTTGCCATAAGTGTCAAATTTATGCTGATAAAGTGCACGTCCCTCCGGTTCCTCTGAATGTCTTGACGGCTCCTTGGCCCTTTGCTATGTGGGGAATCAATATGATTAGGTAAATCAAGCCAACGACCTCCAATGGACACCGCGTCATCTTGGTGGCCATCGACTATTTTACAAAGTGGGTTGAGGCAGCTTCCTTGGCTTTCGTTACCAAGAATGTTGTTGCCCGGTTCATCAAACAGAATCTCATATGTCGGTACGGTATCCCAGAGAGAATCCTCACTGATAATGGTATGAATCTAAACAACACTATGATCACCGCCTTGTGCGAGCAATTCAAGATCCATCATCACAATTCTTCCCCTTACCGACCAAAGATGAATGGCACTGTAGAAGCTGCTAACAAAAAAATTAAGAAGATCATACAGAAAATGACAGTCACATACAAAGACTGGCATGAGATGCTACCGTTTGCTCTCCACTGGTATCGTACCACAACTCACACATCAACTGGGGAAACACCCTATTTTCTGGTATACGACATGGAGGTTGTCTTACCTATTGAGGTCCAGATCCCCTCTCTGAGGATCATGAAGGATGCTGGTTTGAACGAAGAAGATTGGATCCAGACTCGACTTGACCAGTTGAACTTGATTGATGAGAAGAGGCTTGCAGCTATCTGTCTTGGTCAGATGTACCAAAAGCGCATGATCAAAGCTTTTAACAAAAAGGTCAAATGTCAGGTATATCGGGTCGGTGACTTGGTAATCAAGCATATCATTTTGCCACAAGGTGATCCCAGAGGCAAATGGACTCCTACATATGAAGGACTGTTTGTAATCAAAAGCATATTCTCTGGTGGAGCAATGATCTTGACCACTATGGATGGCGAAGACCTCCCGCACCCTGTAAATACGGACATAGTTAAAAGATACTACGCATGAACAAGGACCCGCTAGGTCGAATGACCTAGGAAAAAATTAGGGCATCCCGACTGTTGTACCCCAAAATTTGCCCTCCCATATTCTTCAAGGTTTGTCAAGAATCATCTTCAAATGGTTCAAGATTGCTCAAGGATTGCACAGTCCAACCACCTCCTAAACCAGTCAAAATTAGGGTTTTGGTTCCTTCAAGGAATTTGGGGTTTTCAATGGTTCAATCAAGTCTCATAGGCCCATATACATTCTCTAGCACATACATGCCAAGTTTCAAGACTTACAATGCCAATTTGCACAGTCAAAAGCCCTATTTGATCCACAGTCAACTGTAGGGGTAAAATGGTCATTTTGCAGTCAAAAGTCAGAATTTTTGGTCAACATCTTATTTTGAGTCCACAATCATCATTTGATCAAGTCTTGATCATGATTCCACAAGAATGGCTCAAAAATCATCAAGATGCAAAAAGTTGCTATTTTTGGACAGTAGAAAAGTCAACTGTATCTTGACCAAGGCATAACTTTTTCATGGTTCATCAGAAAAATCCCATCCAATGCTCATTTCGAAGGGGATGACATTTCCTACAACTCATATTCACATTCCAAGTCCAAGAAATGCTCTCACAAAAAGTTATCAATTTCTACATTATAGGTCAAATTCAAAAGTCAACAAAAATGCATTTTAAGTCAAAGACCATAACTTGAGATTGGTAAATCCAATTGACATGCGACCAAAGGCATTGGTTAGAGGAATTCAAGACCTTTCCAAAATGTCCAAGAACATGTTCATATGATCAAAATTGAGCAAGATATGCATTGGAGAAGTTGGGAAATTTTTGTGAATTTGCAAAAGTCAACTTTGCTCAAAACACCTTGTTTTTGCTAATGGGCCTCAAATTTCTTCTTGAAACTTTATCCAAGGCCTATGCACGACCCATCAAGCTTAATTAAATTTATTTTCTTATTTTTTATTAATTAATTGGATTTTTAATCAATTTTAATTCATTTAATTAATTTAAATTGTAGGAAATACAAAGATTTGATTTTTCAATCTTTTTGTGAAGCAAGAATGACCTAAAAAGGCTGGCAATTTCGTGTGCAAATCAAGGATATCAAAAACTCCAAATTTGGCAACTTTCTTCAATCAAAAAGATTCAAAAAGATGTGATTTCCAATCAAATATTGAATCATCATTCCAAGGGATTTTTGTGCAAGATTCTGACCTAATTCCCTCCTCCTATATATACATAAGCTAACCCTAATCATGTACACGTGAAAGCTGTTGCAAAAAAGCCATAACCAATTCAAGAAAATTCAAGAAAACTTGAAAACTGTTTTCTATATTCCAGGCCAATTCAAGGATTTTTGTTGACTCTAACACACTGCAGGGAGTGTGAGGAACGTGTAGCAATCAAAACCAAACGCTAAGGCTCAAGAAATCATCACTTACAGTCGCACGGTTTGACACTTTTTTTCATAATCGTAATTCATGATTCATGCATCATTAACATGATTTCTTGTTTGTTTTGTGTTGCTAGAGACCTCATGAAGCTATTGGCATAGTTTAATTGAATTAAAATGCACAGAATCACAAGATGCCATTGATAAATTCTAGGGTTCATAAGCCTTAAAATTGGGGCTTTACAGTACAGGAAAAATTAAGCCTTGAGAGACCCATGATTGAACTCGTGAGAACCAGACGAACACGTTGGACTATTCGCGAAATATTTATGTTAAACACAGGCCTAATCGCTATTTTTCCTCATGGTATATTGTGGGGGTTAAAAACCCCCGCTATCTAATGTCCTTTTTGCAGGTTCAACGAGGAAGATGAAGACGTATTGGCATATCAATGGACCATTTGAAAAATACGCGCGTGTTTTTGTGTTACAGTACATGCACTAATGTTTTATATATTATAATTGCTTGTTATTCTAAATACAAACGCGTGCAAATGGCTTGGTGGTTGATGTGCTGGCTGGGAATCATTGGGACCTGGGTACGAGTCCCAGGTCCACCCAAACGCTTATGTTATTTTTCTTAGCATGTTCACATGCAGGCATTCCAAAGGGTAAACACCATGTACCTCCAAACATCCAAGCGCCAAGTGGCTTGCAAAGCAAATCTGAAGGCCAAAGATGGGTGACTACCATACTCCCAGTCAACCAAAGCCCTGGACGATCCCAGAAGTCAAACAGGCTTGAGAGATTAATGGGCCAGAATTGCTAACAAACCTCCTCTTTGGGCCATAACCCCCCCTGGTTTCTTTTTTCTCTTTATATTTTCTATTTTATTTATTTAACTATTTTATTAAGTATTATTATTATTATCACTAAAATTAACATAATTAATTTTTTCACAATAAAAATTCAGAAAACTAAAATATTTTTATTATTATTAATTTCACCTTTAATTTATTATTTTGTAAATAAATACTAACAAATTAATTTAGTCCTTTTTTAATTAGGTTAATTTCAGTATTTTCTTGTAATAAATAAAATAAGTTAGAATTAGGGTTTTACTAACTTTTGACTATTTTTATTTTATTTTCCTTAAAACATAAAAACTTAAAAAATATTTCTTTTTAATTAATTGATTAGTTTTAGGTTTAATTTAATTTGATCCATTAAATAACCGAAAACTCATTCTTTCTCAAAAAAGGGTCAAAACCCTAAGGACTTCTCCGATTTAATTTCTTTTCGCGCATAATATTTTTGATCATATTTATGTAATTATTCCGAGGATGTAATAGATAATTAGGACCCCTTTTTATCGCTTTCTTTTATTTTCTCGCATTTACTTTTCAAGGGTTGTTTTTGGCGATGTAAATACCCGACGCCTTGTAATAGCGTAGATTTACTTTCTGCACAATTATTAACTGTTATGCATGACAAGACTTCTCTGAAATTAAAATCAACTCGTAGCTCACCATAACATGTACAAAGATAATTTAACTGAAACCTGACACACGTGCACATGCCACTCCTAGGGTACGCCTCACTTGGTTGCCTCGACGTGGTCATTGAGTATAGGATGTTTTAGAGGTCGCCCTCCTGTCTAAAGATCCAAGTTGCCTAGAAACGGTTGCCTCGGATAAAAAGGATCTAAGACATTAGGGTTACCGCTAAGGCGTCCTACTATTGCTTTGGTGACCACACATGTCCCTATAATCGAATTGACCCGAAAACTCCAATGACGGTGCTACCTACTTCTCAATAGTGGGATAGTACTGTCTAAAGGACATTTACACAGCTTAATTTCTTTTGAGTAGGTAGAGGTTCTAAGGTACTTTCTCTTTCAAAACAAAATAACTTTTCGCACTTACACTTTCAAACAAAGTTTTCAAACAAACACTTCATACACTCTTGAGGACTGATACAAGAGTTCAAACGAAGTTTTCAAACAAACTTTTTTTTCAAAACCCACAAACACAAGAAAAGCAAACATTTTTGAAAACATAGTGAGCAAGTACCTAAGAGCCTGTGGATAACCACGGATAGAAAGGGTGCTAACACCTTCCCTTTCTATAATCTACCTCCCGAACCGAGAAACATCTCGAAAAGGAATTTTGCTGTGCTTTTGTCCTTTCCTTATTGGAGAAAATAAAAGACGGTGGCGACTCTTGCTTACCGCGACATTTCGCGAACCAGCATTTCAAAACAGTCAGTTCTATTTCCACCGATCACACCGACGAACCAAATGGTTCAGGCAAAAATTAGGGATAAAATACAAAAAAATATGTACACCCGGCAAGCTGAAAACCTGAAAGGGCGACTTGGGAAAAAAAGGGTATCCCGGTGGATCGAAAACCCGAAAGGGCGGTCCAGGAAAAAGTTAGGGAATTAAAGCGTATGACTATGTCCCGTTGGATCATCTCGCAGACAATCTTCAGCGTTGGCCAACCAACTCAAACAATTCTAATCAATCCAATCAGCATCACCGAGGTGACTAGTAGACAAGACACTCAGAGACACGAAGACTATAGCAGAATGGGAACCCTATGGGATTATTTCACATATCTATCTTTTCTTTGTATCAATTTTCATTTTTATGACGACATTATCTTACTAGAATGTTCATCTCATTGTACAAAAAAAGACTTATTCAAGTTAATACAAAGATATCCCTTTTGAAAGTGCAAAACTATCTGTTTTTCTTTATTTCTGTGTTTTATTTACAAAAGTGTCCAATGATTTATTTTTGAACATATGCATTTGAACGTGATTACTATTTACAAATGAACAGAAAACGGAAAGACAATTACTAACGGCTTTAAGAAATAGGATAATATCTATATGCCATTCCATAAAATCCCCGCAGGTACCTTCTCCAGCAAGAGCGGAAGCAAATACACCCTAACTACAGAATCACTAACGTATTTCCAATACACAACCTAATGGTATCAAGCATTCTCATATCCCTGACAGAGCAAAACCTCCAACTACCGCTCCAAAAGTTCCCCAGTGAAAGTCACCAGGTTTCTCAGGATTCCCCAACAGGATTTCACGAAGTCCACAAGCAATGCACAACATTTCTCTTCCATAACAGAATTTTATTTCTCTAGGGGTTGGAAATTCATCCATCAACACATAAACAACAAAGTACGAAGACTTACACTCCTCGTTCTCAGCAATACCCAAGGATTTATTTTCCCCGACTCCAGCAACACTACAGCATGAACAATCTTTATGTCCATGCATTTGCATTCATACGTCATAACATTGACAACATAAGTACATACAATGCAATCTCATTTATTTTGAGAAAAAATATTATACCATGCATTTCATATATCATGACATTGCATACAATTAACTCTTCACCTTTTCAGGAAATAATCAATCGACAGGAAATTATCATCAACAAATTTCCGACAAGCAAATATTTACAACAAGTCAAATACTGATCAATTCCCAAGATAAGACTGGTCGACCATCTACATAGCAAATATTTCCTTCAAACTTCCACTGGTTCAGTTTAAATCTCTCAACGATTTATTCCGATTCTTATCCAGATTCTTACTGGTTCAGATAAATCTCTCAATAGTTTATTCTGATTCGTTTCCAGATTCATACTGGTTCAGATAAATCTCTCAATGGTTTATTCTGATTCTTCTCCAGATTCTTACTGGTTCAGATAAATCTCTTAACGGTTTTTTCTGATTCGTTTCCAGATTCTTACTTGTTCAGATAAATCTCTCAACGATTTATTCTGATTATTCTCCAGATTCTTACTGTTTCAGATAAATCTCTCAACAGTTTATTCTGATTCTTCTCCAGATTCTTACTGGTTCAGATAAATCTCTCAACGGTTTATTCTGATTCATTTCCAGATTCTTACTGGTTCAGATAAATCTCTCAACGGTTTATTCTGATTCTTCTCCAGATTCTTACTGGTTCCGATAAATCACTCAATGATTTATTCTGATTCGTCTCCAGATTCTTACTGGTTCAGATAAATCTCTCAATGGTTTATTCTGATTCTTCTCCAGATTTTTACTAGTTCAGATAAATCTCTCAATGATTTATTCTGATTCTTCTCCAGATTTTTGCTGGTTCAGATAAATCTCTCAACGATTTATTCTGATTCTTATCCAGATTTTGCTTGTTCAGATAAACCTTTCAACAATTTGTTCTGATTCTTCTCCGAACTTCTGCTGTTTCAGTTTAAACCTCTCAACGGTTTATTCTGATTCTTCCCAACCGACAATTTTCTCTGGTTCAGATAAATTGCACCAATATTTATTCTGATGCTTTCTAGTCAAGATTAATACAAGATATCTTTTGGTTCAGTTTAAAATCGCTCCAAAAGATATTTTGATTCTTTCCAACAAACATTCAAGACTTCTGCTAGCTCCAGTTTAAATTGACCAAAGGTTTATTCTGATTTCTTTTCATTTAAAGTCGAGTTCAGACTTTATCCACTTCTGTCAATAATCACCTTTGGATGGGATCTATAAGCCCATCTTTGTCAACTCTCCATCATTTCTCCAAATGGAATCTTTAAGCCCATTCCCTACATGATCAACCAGCGCATCATCAAGTGCAAATTTCTGGGCACTCTAGTGTTCAATCATCTTCCCCTTTCAAGCTACGAACGACAAACACGTCGATCTCACTTTTTAAGTTTAAGAAGATTGAACAGGGGCAGCTGTTGTACCCCAAAATTTTCCCTCCCATTTTTTTATACAAGATACTATCCCAGGGTTTCTCGGATACTCAATTTGACTCAGAATTTGATCAGACAAATTCTCTCCCTAAGCAGTAAATCAACAATTAAGGTTTTGCATTTTTCAAAGAAAATTGAGTCTTCAAGTTCTCAAATGGTCTTCATAGATCTTCATGTCTCCCCAAGGATGTTCGTGCCAAGTTTCAAACCTCGCATCGTAAGTTTACTCAATCAATGGTCCAGATAATTGGAAACGACCACGTCAACCCAAAGAAAAATTGACCTTTTTGCGAGAACAAGTTCAAGTGCTTATAAACTCCTTCATTTTTCAATATTTTTGAGTAGCTTTTCTTGCGTGTGATTTTCCTTGATGTCACCTCCAATTTCTCTTCACAAATCAAGAGCTGATTATGTGTAGAAGATCACCAAAATTCAATTGTGTTAGAAGTCGCTTCATGAAATTTGATCTAATTTTAAATAACGGTCGTTTGATTTCTAAGAATCGTGTTTTCTTCAAATTACAAAACCTTGAGACGATTATTTCTGTTTATGGTCATAAGTGATGTCGCTCACGATTTTATTTTCAGAGATCGAAAGAAAATCGTGTTTGGAAGACTTAAAAAAATTATCGAATCGTCGCAAGACATTTGTTGATTTTTAATTATTCTTAACCACAGTTTGTTGAAAGATCAAAGAATGTTCTCAGAACACGTTTGTTTGGAAATGAAGCTCCATTTTTAATCGAACATGGCACCCGAGTTCATTTTGAAGGCAAATTTTATTTGGACAAAATGTGAAGATTAAGACTGTCATTTAAACAACCATGATTTTATATACAAGTCACCATGTTGGAATTTGGGCTTAGGATATTAGGGAAATGGTTTGAGGATTTCATTTGAATAAAATTTTGGATTTCAATTCAAGTCAACAAAGCGCTATGCGATATCACAAGTTTCGTCCAAATTTTTTTTTATTGTTCACTCACGTGAATTATTTTAAATTCAAGGTCACAATTCTCATGAATCAAATCAAATTGTCAAAGCTAATTTCTTCAAGAGCGTCATTATTCAAATGCAAGATTTTCCAAGCCGCTTTGGAATTCAATATTATTCAAGAATTCAAGATTTACAACAAGACGTCATTTTTATTTGAATATACTTTACAAGTCTCCCAGTCCTAAAATACAAGTTACAAATGAAAACGACAATGTTACAAAAACCGCAATAATACAAGATTCCTAAAAATTGATATTTTTTTTTTGTTTTCTTGAAGTCTCCATCAAGCGCGGTAGGCCGCTCTTCATTGATTCTCCTCATTGCCCAAGTTGCTTATACATGAAACAAGAAAGAAAATTAGCAAGCATGTGAAAAATTCAGGAACTTTTTGTTTAGAATGAATTTCTTCTCATCATTAGGGTTTGCTCAAAGAATCAGTATACAATTTAAAGAATTCATCATTTAACCATTTTTCCAAAAGCCCAACAAGGGCCTCATTTATCTTTGCCAATCAGTTTCTGGTCATCGGCCCAAAGCATTATTTTCATTGCAAATCACAAAAAAAGTGTATGTTTCTTTTGGTTCACAAAGAAAATACTGTCAAAAAAGACAAAGAGAAAAAGAGTTTTCATCCAAAAAAAAGAGAAATACAAGAGGCCAAAACACTGTCAAGTACATGCTGCATTGCAGCCCTGCATTACTGTCCAAACCTGCTAACAAAACAGCCCAACAATTGCATAAAATAGGCAACATAAAAACTGCACCAAAAAGATATAACAACATCATGCCCCAAGTGTTCAAACTTGCCAAACATTTCCCCCCAAAATGTTATCCCACTACTATTATAAAATACACAGAAGTATAGAGAATAGAGAAAACCGAACAACTGCAGCAACATCACCAAAACAAAAAAAAAATCAGAGTTCATTTTTTCATGACAGTATACAAAAAGAAATCAAGTCTAACAGCAACCAAGCCACATACATAAACAGTTTTTGGTAAAAAAGGGACCAAGCATAAAAAATTCCCATTTATTTTGTTCATCATCTCCTTCAAACCATAACCCTTCAGAAAAGCACTTATTCAGAAATACAGAAAGATCAAAACAAAGGTTCACAGAAGCCTACTTCACTGTCAAAGAAAGCGCAGAGTCACTGATAACCTCTGTAAGTCTTCCTCTCCTGCATCATGAACATATTGTTTTTGAATTTTGTTAAAATGAAGCAAAACAGAAAATTAGCATACAAAGATAATAAACTGTATAAACATAGTTCCGTCTGTTTGATAACCAAATAAAGTGATAATGCAGTAAAAAAAGTTAAAAAAATACAGTGTACCACCCTCCCGATGCTGAGATGATTTACACTGCTATTGAAGCTTTGAAGGAGAATAACAGTTCAAGCATAAGAACAATATCGAAATATATAGATCAAGTTTACAGTCACCAGCTTCCACCACCGGAATCACACTCCAACTTGTTGACTCATCACTTAGAGCGTTTGAAATATGATGGATTATTTCAAACCATCAAGAATTCCTATATTATCCCTAGATATGCTCCTCCATATGTTGCAACTGAACCACCTTTAACTGCAACCGCTTCACCGTCTCAGCCTTCAAAACCCCACGGCCGACCAAGAAAATTTGTAACCCCAACCCAGCTCTAGCTCAAAGCCAAGAATAACTTTACTCCTCAACCACTTCCTGTTGTTGTGTATTAGAGAGAGATCGAGATCGAGAAAGTTTTGTTTAGAGAGAATGGTAGAAGGTGATGGCGTTGATACAGATGGGAGGGAGATTAGTTGTTGATGATGGTGAGGGTTTATTAGAGTGAGAGAAGTAGGGTGGTTGGGATGGATTTGAGGAACAAAGATGATGGGGGATCGATTTAACAAAGGGAGATCTTGAGAGGAAGATGAAGATGACTTAGGAGAGAGAGTTTTTTTTCCTTTTGTTTATTTTTTTAACGGTACATCATAAGCATATAGTTTATCAATAATAATTCAATCTGTGAATTCTCTTCCCAAGATAATAAACAACGGCATCGCATTTTCCCTTGTTTAGGGTTTCCAAAACTCTTCTTGTTATTTCCTAGAAAACGGGTCAGTCCTTTGGGCCTTTTGGCCCAGTCCTATTACCAGCATTTCACCTTGCCTTTTAATCAAAGCTTAGTTATAACAGACAAGTGGCTTTAGTTCAATGGCAAAGCATAGCTTAAGTGACTCGAGTTCAACACCTTGCCAAGACTTTTCTTCATTTTTGTTTCTAATTATTTATCCTTATGACAAGATTAGTTTAGTTTTAGTTTTATTTTAATTTTAAGATTCAATTAATTTTAAATACAACCTTTTGTAAATTAATTAATTTTTTTTAGTTAGTTTAAATTAGAAACTTGTGAACAGTTTTATTAGTTAATTTTTTATCATTTAGTTAACCTATTCTTTTTTTTAAAAATTTATTCAGTTTCTATACTATAAAAAATGCTAAAAAGATAAAAAACATACATCTTGACTTATTTTAGTTAGATGTCCTCTTTAATAGAATAGAATTTTGCTTTTCTTTCCAAGCTTTTCAGACAAATACTTAGAATTCCATTTTCATACTTTTTACTTTGATTAATTAATTTTTACTTCATTAAATCTGTTATAATTTTAATTAATTGTTAAAATTCGATTTGGTTGTATTGTTTGTTATTTGAGCTTTTAATCGTACTCGACTCATCCCCATTTGTAAAAATTGTACCCCCATTCCCGAAAGCTCTGTAATAGTGTAGAATTACAATTCCGTAATTTACTGTTTTCTTTATACTGTATAGTAATTAGGCGTGTATGACCAAATTCAAAAACAATCGCTAGATAACCTAATTTTAAAGACAAAATAACTTGAAACGAACACACTTTTTCACAGGCGAACCTCTAGGGTAGCATCGCTCGTTGCCTCGGAAACACAATCATGTCCCTCGAATATGGTACGTTTTAGCAAAGACCCTTTGATAAAAAGATCGTAGTACCTCGATGACCCTCGACGTTTCCTTCGATAAAATGATCTAGTCCCTTACGAAAATTGCTAAAGTGTCTCATAAGTTACTTTCGATGACTGTAAAATTGACCCGTGCCTGTCCCTTCACATCCAACGATGGGGCTTCTTACCAAATCAATGGTAAGATAGCAACATCTAAAGGAGGAAGAAAAGAATATTTGAGACCTTTCGAGTAGGTAGATTCGCTCCTAGTTACTCGCTTGATTGTCAAACAAAATCAAGTGATCTAGCGAGTAACTAAGAGCCCATGGAAAACCATGGATGAAAAGGGTGCTAATACCTTCCCTTTTCATAATCTACCCCCCGAACTCAAGAAAACATCTCTAAAGGTCTTTCCTGTACTTTTTCACCTTTCTTTTTTGGATAAAAGAAAAGTCGGTGGCGACTCTTGCTAAACCGCAACATTTGTGAACACAAACGCAAAACCCTCAAGTCAGTTCTACCACCGTATCACAAAACTGACGACTCTGCTAGGGATATAAATTCTAAAAGTGGGGTTACCTTAGGGTTAGATCACCTTTACTTTCTTTCATTATTTGATTTGTAAGCTTTACATTTTGTTCTTTGTTTGGGCTTGCTTTGATCCTCCACCTGGATGTGGGACACCTTTTTAGGTAAATAGCAATAGACTGTGGAAACTGTATGGCGTAGACCGATATGGTTGAAACAATGGCTATGTTAGTGCGGCGCATTTGTGGGTACCTGTATCCCTCGTGGTGAATCGAGGAGAATATGGGGCTGTTGAGTGGCGTCATGAAGCACTAACTGACTTCAGAACCCAAATTGAACAAACTTGGCCATTAGGACGTAGTGAGATAACCGGTTTTGGTGTAGAGGTGAAAATTAGTTGATACTCGATACTACACTCATTGAGGCTGCAATTTTGGGATATCTCGACCGCAAGAAAAGATTGTTGTGCTGAGACAATGCCTAAGACAAAGGTCGGTGATATTGAGATCCTTTAGAATCCGATCACTATTCCTAGGACAGGTTGAGCCAACTAAACTTCAAGAGGGTACTTACCTATAAAACCCATGCAAGCCTAAAACATAGTGTTGTACCCCAAAATTTGCCCTATCATATTTCTCAAAACATTGCAAGAAAAATCTCCAAGTGGCTCAAGATTGCTCAAGAGTTGGACAGTCAAGCTATCTCCTAAGGCAGTCAACCGCAAATTAGGGTTTTGTGTTGCATCAAGATATTTGAGTCCAAATGACCTCAAGTTCTCCCCAATGTCCTAATATGTTCTCAAGATCATCCATGCCAAATTTCAAGCCTTGCAGAAGAAGTTTGCTCAGTCAATTGCTCAAAGGGCCCAAAAATCGACTGTGTTATGGCAAAAGTCAACTGTGACCTACAAATAGTCAACTTCAAGATTTTTTGTCAACATTATAATTTTTAAGGATATTTCATCATTTGATCAAGGGTTGATCATGATTCATCAAGGATTGCTCAAAATTCATCAAGACTTAAAAGTTGCTAAATTAGAGTTTTGAAGGAAAAGTCAACTCAACTTTGACCAAGCATAACTTTCTCATACTTTATGAGAAATGAACTATCCAAATCTCATTTTGAAGAGGATGAAATTTGCAACAATACATATTCATACCCCAAGATCAGAAAATGCACTCACAAGAAGTTAAAAATTTGGACATTATAGGTCATTTTTGAAAGTCAACAAAAACACCTTTTTTGCCAAAGCTTACAACTTGAGCATGGAATATCAAAATGAGATGATACCAAAAGGGTTGGTTAGAGGACATCTAAAGATTTATAAAACGTCCAATAACACCTCCAAAAGTTCAAAATTGAAGAAGTTATGCATTATTGAAGTTGGGAATTTTTGCAAAATTGCCAAAAGTCAACTATCCCCAAAACTTCAAATTTTGTCAAATGGGTCCATTCTTTTCCACTTAATTTGAGCTTCCCCCATTGCACACGTGTCCTAGATTCAGCCTTAAGATCATATTTCTTTTTTATTATTTTATTTGATTTTTTATTGAATTATTTCATTTTTAATCAAATTAAATCAAATAAAATCCAAATATTGATTACTTGAGATCTTTTTGGCTATTTCAGGTTGAGATCATCATCATTAATCTCATCAAATTTGTATCACACTAAACCATGTGCAAAAGGATTGGTTTTTGACGAATTTGGAAAGCTTTCAAAAGGAGATCAAATCAAATATGAGGGCATTGATTTAGAGAGATTGAATCCATAATTCTTAACCTAATGCATTCCATAATAGATAAGGAGGCTTAAGAGACGAAAACAAGGGCTAGAGGCTGCAAGAACAAGCAAAACAAAACTTGAAAAATGGTGAAAAAACTTGAATTCGAATTCATACTTAGGAGCAATCTCAGAAGCCAAGAAGCATCCCAATCGATTCCTAGGTGATCACATAACCCTCCTGGATCCAAAGCACGCACTCTCAAGCCTTCAAAAGCTCTGTAAGTATCACGATGCCAAGCTTTGTTCTTGAAACTGTAAATCCTCGTTCTTGCATCATTTGAACAAATTCTTGGCATATTTATAATCCTTACAACATTTCTAAACTTTTGGCAATATTCAATTTGGTTTATATGGACTGTAACCTCATAATATCATGGCTAGGGTTACGTTTTGATTTTTAGGGATTTTTGTTGCAGGTGAAATTGGTTCCCATAATAGGCATGGTTGCACTCAGGAGAGGGAGACGAACCTAACCATATCTTAGAAGGTCGTTTTTATGGCATGGAGTTGATTTTTAGATCGAACTGCGCTTTTAGATGCGGATCCAAATCCGCAGGTAAAATTACAGTGGCTGGAGGTAGGGGACGAGTGCTTGTCAGTTTCCAATTGGCCAGTTCGAATGATTTTCGCGCGTTTTGTTTTTCTGATCCATAAGCGTTGATTCTTTTTATTATATATTATTTATATTTTATTAACAATTGAAGCAAAGTGGCCCAGTGGTCAGTGTGTATACTTCCAAGGCATTGATGGCTGGAGGTCAGGGGTTCGATCCCTGCCTCCAGCGCTTTGTATTTTCTCTTGTTTTTTCATACAATCAGGTGCAAATCTAGGCTTGCAGCTCACCATGTGCCTTCACGTATCAAAGTGTCAGATGGCCCAAGGCCAAATCTGGTGATCCATGAGTGAGGGTCCATCATAGATCCAGTCAATGCGCATACATCAGATCCCGGAAGGTCAACAAGGCCAACGCCTAATGGGCCTCAGATTGCTTCTCAAACCACCCTTTTTCAGGCCCAAACCCCCTATCTCTTTCTATTTCATTTATTTTGTTTTAATTGTTTTATTATATTTTATTTAATTAACTAACCAATCAATTTTTTTTATAAAATTAAAACCACAAAAAACATTTTCTTTATTAAATTAAATTTTAGTATTTTATTTTTTATTAACAAATCTATTAATTAATTTAGGCTATTAATTAGAAATAACTTTAATACATTTTTTGTAAATAATTAAAACTAATTAGACTTAATTAGGTTTTTACTAACATTAATTTTTTTATTTCTTTCTTAAAATAAAAAAAAACCTAAAAATAATTATTTTTATTAATTAATTTAATTAATTTAATTTAATAATTAATTTAGGATAGTTTCTTTCTTAAAATAAAAAACAACAAAAAATGTCTTTTCTTTAATAATAAAGGGTCAAAACCCTAGAACTTTGCGCTCGATTTAATTTCCGCATACGATCTATTTATTCAATATTGTACTTGTTCCCGGAATGTAATAGATAATTAGGACCATTTAATTATTTTTATCGCTTTATTTATTTTCCCGCATTTAAATTTCAAAGGGTTGCTTTTGGCGATGTAAATACCCGACGCCTTGTAATTTAATTTCCGCAATTTATTTTTCGCAAAATATAAACTGTTAGATGTTTGATAATAGGGGATGCATGACAAGACTGAATGTTTTAACCTAAAATCAACTTAGATCACCATTAACATGTACAAAGATAAAATTAACTGAAAACGAAACACTCGCACATGCGCACTCTTAGGGTACACCCCACTTGGTTACCTTCGTATGTGGTCATTGAGTATAGGTTACTTTAGAGGTCACCCTCTCGTCCAAAGATCATAGTTGCCTCGAAACGGTTGCCTCAGATATTGTTGCCTCAAAGCAAATGATCTAAGACATTAGGGTTACCGCTAAGGCGTCCTAACATTGCTTTGGTGACCGTAAGTCCCTAATTCGAATTGACCCTCAAACTCCAACGACGGTGCTACCTACTCATTCATAGTGGGATATCATTGTCTAAAGGAAGATAACATAAAACAATTCTTTTTTTCGAGTAGGTAGATGGTTCTTAAGTACTTGCTCTTTCAAAAAACAAAAACTTTTCACACTTACACTTTTTCGAACAAAGTTTTCAAAAAACACTTCATACGCTCTTGAGGACAGAAGCAAGAGTTAAATCGAAGTTTCAAACAAAAACTTTTTTTCAAACCCACAAGCACAAAGAAAGCAATTTTGAAAACAATATGAGAAAGTACCTAAGAGCCCGTGGATAACCACGGATAGAAAGGGTGCAAACACCTTCACTTTCTATAATCTACCCCCCGAACCCGAGAAATATCTCGAAAAAGGAATTTTTCTGTGCTTTTTTCCTTTCCTTGTTGGATAAAATAAAAGTCGGTGGCGACTCTTGCTTACCGCGACATTTTGCAAAAACAAACGCGAAACACAAACCAACATTCCAAAATAGTCAGTTCTTTCCCACCGTATCACAGATCTAGAGACTCTGCTGGGGACGCTTATAAGTAGGGTGTACCTTAGGAATAGTTCATAATGTTTTCAATTGCTTGATTTGTATGCTTTATCTTTGTGGGTTTGAATCGGAGTTACTATAGATCCTAACCCAGATCTGGGGGATACCCTTTAGGTAAGTAGCAATAAACTGTGAGGGAACTGTACAGCGTAGACTGATACGATTGAAGCAGTAGCTACGTTGGTGTGGCACTTTAGTATGTACCGATATCCCTTGTGGCACAACGAGGAGAATATGGGTCTGCTAAGGGGTCATTAAGCACCAACTGACCTTAGAACCTTTAAATTGACCAACTTGGCCATAGAACAGTAGCAATATGCTACACTCATTGAGACTAAACTCTCGCGATGATTCCGGCCGCAAGAAAAGGTTGCTAAACTGGAATTATGACCGATCGAGGGTAGTCAGTGATATTGAGATCCTCTAGAACCCGATTACTATTTCTAGGACAGGTTTGAACTAACTAAACTGAAAGAGGGTAATACCTAAACTCCTTGCCAGCCTGAAATCTAAGGGCTCTTTGTGTGACTTGTGTGCCCTTACCATGTTTGCTATTTGTGGATACTTGTGGGGTGCTTTCTATCATGACATCATGACATCATAACATTGCATACATCTTGCATTGGACTAACCTATTTCAAAGACAGGAGGGATTCATCTTTGTTCTGTTTTGAAGGTCATGGCACCCATGCGTAGGAACACCATCCGGATCAACTTTGTCCAGGTTCCCACTATGCTTAAAGAATTGGCTGCAAAGATGTCAGATACTACTTCCTTTATCAGAAGACATGGGCATCTTCTTGGTTTGGTCACCTCCAAATTGGACGAGCAGATGATGAGTGTCCTAGTCCAGTTCTTTGATCCACTGTACCATTGCTTTACTTTTCAGGACTACCAGTTGGTCCCTACCTTGGAAGAGTTCTATGATCTGCTCGGTGTCTCTATTCTGAAGCATACCCCATTTACAGGTTGGGAGAAGATCCTTAGGCCGGAAGATATTTCTTCAGCCCTTCATCTGACAAAGGCTGAGGTAATGGCTAATTGGGAAACTCGTAGTGGAGAAAAGGGCTTTTTGACTAAGTTCTTGGTTGGTAAAGCTAATCATTTCTGGGACAGCCTAGACTTCCAAGCATTTGAAGACATTCTGGCTCTTCTCATATATGGTTTGGTATTGTTTCCTAACTCAGATGCTTTCATCGACGTGAATGCGGTAAAGATTTTTATGTCTGGTAATCCTGTACCCACTCTCTTGGGTGACATTCTTCATCAGCTTTATGCCCGTACTGCTCGGAAGCGAGGAACCTTGATGTGCTGTGCTCCATTGTTGGCGAGGTGGTTTATTTCTCACCTCCCCAAATCAGTTCTGAAGAACAAGGAAGGCATGGGCTGGGCCTATAGGATTATGTCTCTCTCCCATAATGATATCATTTGGACTATTAAGGGCATGGACGAGGTGGCTATCATTGATCGCTGTGGGGAATACCCCAATGTTCCACTGATAGGAACCAATGGAGGAATCACTTATAATCCATGCTTGGCCTTACGTCAGTTTGGGCGAGCTAGAAGAGAAGGACCTCATGAGTTGCTAATGCCTAGTATTGTCTTTGATTTCCAAGGGGATAGTGACGAGCAACGCTGCAGATTCATAAGAGCTTGGGATTCATAAGACTTCTCTACCAATGGAACCATACCTCCGATGGGTTTGCATACGTGCCCAAAAGCCGGGAATGCCCTACGAAGCCGTCTTGCCTATCATTGTTGAAGTTGCTGATGAAGAGGGGGTTCCTCCTACCATTCTCCACCCTTACATGCCTACTGACATTGGGGCATTGAAGAGTTCATGGATGCAGCTGAGAGAAGAGCGAGATACTTACTGAGAAAAGTATCACGAGCAAGAGAGAAAGATCCAGAAATTGACAAGGCAGTTGGAGAATGAGAAGATCATCAACGACTATGTCAGCACTAAAGGCAAACGACCATGGGAGTGCTGATGTCTTTTGATTATTTCTAGTTTTGATCTATTTTTCAGTATTTCCTTTTTTGTAATGCCTTAAAGGCATCTGTTGAACAATTGAATTTCAATTTTATCTAATAAAAGTGTGTTTCATTTTTTGTTTACGAATTTGAATCTCTTGACGTCTTTGAAATCATATCATACGCATATCATTCCCATGCACTTCATAACAGGTACCCTTACAGGTCTCTTATCTTTTTCGCTGTTTATTTCAGCATCATGTCTTCTGAACCATCAATTGAATAAGCAATCAAGGCTCTACAGGCTCAAAACGCCCAGTTCCAAGAATTATTCATGAATCTAGCTAAGGGTCAGCAAGATCTGAAGGCCCTTATCTTGAAATAGAAGAAGAAGAAGAAGAAGAAGAAGACGATCCTATTCAACATGGGCCACAGGTTTGGAAACAGGATACGAGATGAAGTTGATTTGACCCCCTCATCTGGAGGGAAAGATAGTCAGGAAGAAAGGAGGGCTCCTAGCCCTGTGGTTTCGGACAATGAGACCGACTTTGACGAAGACCAGTATCCTCCGACTGAGGATAGATATAAACAACTGGAAGACCGGTTGAGTGCGATGGAAGTTCAGAAAGTGCCTGGTCTGGACTTTGGTGATCTGGGTCTGTCATCTGGGGTGGTGATTCCCCACAAGTTCAAAGCACCAGCCTTTGCTAAGTACGACAGAGTTTCTTGTCCGAAACTGCACCTCCGTTTGTATGTTAGGAAGATTCAACCATACACCGCTGACAAGAACCTATGGATCCACTTCTTTTAAGACAGTCTCTCAGGGACTCAACTTGAATGGTTTTACCAGTTGGAAGGAACTAGCATCCGTAATTGGGAGGATTTGGCTGCTGCTTTCTACAAGCAGTACCAATACAATGCCGACCTCGCTCCCACGCGTACCCAACTCTAGGGTATGTCTATGGTTATGGGTGAAGGTTTCAAAGATTATGCTCAAAAGTGAAGGGACCTTGCTGGAAGAGTGAAACCACCCTTGGCTAATAGGGAGCTTGTGGATATGTTTCTGGGGACCTTATCTGGTCCATATTTCAACCATCTGATTGGGAGTTCATCATCTGGGTTTACAGAGCTGATCATGACCGGGGAAAGGATTGAGGCTGACATCAAATCCGGTAAAATACAGAAGGGTGCTTCATCAGGCACCGAGAAGAAGCCTTTTAAGAAGGAGTCCAGTGCTGTTTACAGTTCGAAAAGCCAGAATAGACCTGAACGCCGCCAAGTTGTTAATGCAGTTGTTATTTCAAGACCTGCTGGTGCTCCTCAGCGCAACAATCAGCCAAGGGCCGAGAAACCTCGAAGACAATTCACTCAGCTCAACATGACTTTATCTCAGATTCTGCCACAATTATTGAAAACCAATCTAGTGATTCCAAGGGAGGCCCCGCAGAATCCCAACACTACATCACCAAAGTACAACCCTAATGCCCGCTGTGCTTTTCACTCTGATAGCCCGGGGCATGATACAGATGATTGTTGGGTTTTGAAGAACAAAATACAGGACTTGATTGATGCTAAGGAGATTGAGTTCGAAGCACCTGAAAGACCTAATGTTGTGACAACTCCTATGCCCAAGCATGGAGTATATGCTATAGAGGAAGACTCGTTTGTGGTTTCTATGAAGGATATTGCTACTCCGTTGATGAATGTGAAGAAGAACCTTTTGCTATCCGGTTTATTTCCGGGCTGTGATGAAGGTTGCCGTATGTGTTCTGTCCTACCTACCAGTTGCCATCTTTTGAAGTCAGGTGTCCAACGCCTGATGGACAATAAGGAAATTCTGTTTGAGAAGACTCTTGTTCCTTTAATCCCCACTGAAGAAGTTGCTATTATCACCATTTTCGACAATTCTTCCAAGGCTTCCTCGAGAAATCCTGTTAGAATTACATCTTGTTGTACCCCAAAATTTTCCCTCTCCTTTTATCAACATTCTCTCATCACAAGACTCTTGGAACTCAAGACCAAGCTAGGGTTTGCTCTGCTCAAGACATCTCCTTGCACTGTTGACCTAAATTAGGGTTTGAGTTTGCACAGGTATATTTTGACCTACAATGCCCAAAGTGACTTTCATACTTCATGTTGGACTCACAAGTTTGTCCATACCAAGTTTCAAGCCTTGAATCAAACTTTTGCCCAGTCAATTGGACAGTTGACTTAGAAATCAGCTGTATTGGGGAAAAAATCAACTATGGCCAATTGATTCAAACCTCATGAATTTTGACCCACATCAACATTGTGAACTCATATGAACCATTTTATCAAGTTTGGACCATAATTCCACAAGAAATTTGATCAAATCACCAAAAGGGCAAAATGGTCATTTTTAGGGTTTTGACTGTACAGAGGCAATTTTTGACTGTTTGACCTAGCCAATGGAAAATTAAGCTCAACAATGGACTAAAGGACTCAATGACATCATCTTGACCCATTCAACAAGTTCAAAAGATCTCAAATGCATAGGATTGACAGATGAATTTTTCAGTCAACTGACCAAAATTTGACTGTACACTGAAAAGTCAAACTTTGACTTTTTGATCAAAATCAAGTGCCAAGGGTCATTTTTCATCAAGATATGTCAAATTATGAAACTTGTTCATCAAGAAACCCAAAATTGCAAATTAGGGTTTGAAATTGAAAAATTTCATAACTTAGAATTTTTCTAAGTTATGAAATTTTCTTAATTTTTCCTAACTTTGTCC
Organism: Vicia faba; assembly: GCA_948472305.1. NCBI lineage: Eukaryota > Viridiplantae > Streptophyta > Magnoliopsida > Fabales > Fabaceae > Vicia > Vicia faba. Next base: position 35,438,196 of record OX451735.1, on the reverse strand, counting down.
CATATTTTCACCAAGATGAAAATGGATTCAAACAAAACTTACAACATGAAAGTTTTAGTCCTCCACAAAGTCTACAACTTTGGTTCACAAAGTTTTCTCAAAAGAAGCTTGGATCTCAAGTTATGATTTTTGGAACAAGGGTCCCTAAAACTTTTGACTTAGAGAAATTTTGCCCTAGTTTAGGCAGGATTTTGACCCATCTTCTTGGCCATTTTTCACATAGTTCCACTTGGAGTCTCAAGTTTCATTTCAAATATGTATTATAGTACATGTTGCAAGCTTTCAAAATTGTCCAAGAACTCCTCAAACACCTTTGTGGTTAGGGAGAATCGAATGCTTGAAGTTGGAAAAAACTCACTTTGTAACCATGGCCAATACATGTTCATACAAGTTGCAAATCTGACCAAACTAGCTTTGTACTTGATTACAGGTCTCTAAACCAATTTACACTCAAAAATTGAATGCAAATACATTGTTTAGAGGCATTGTTATGATCAAGGGAGCATTATACAATGAATAATTCCATTTTGGGCATAAAGATAACACTTCCATTTTCATAAAGCATAACTTTTGAAAAGTTGTTTTTCTTGAGCCTTAGACTTCTTTCTTTGCAGCAAACAAGTTCCACAAACTTAGGCAAAAGTACAAGAAGCTTGTGCATGCTTGGAGATAGCCTGTACAGGCCTATCTCATTTCACTTCACACTTTGCTTTCAAAACAAGTCGACTTGCAAAAAGTCCATAGCTTGCATATCTGATATATTCAAATTAAGCCAACATTTGAAACAAGTTTTACACATCCTTGTAAGCCAGAAACACGAGCCTTTCACCCCTAAAACATCCTTATACTCAAAAACCACATTTTCTTGCAAAAATAGGACAGGATCTGCAAATCACAAGCCAAATCACATTCCACTCGCGCGTTTTGCTTGCAATCAGTTCCAATACCTTCCACTCAACTCACTCAAGCTATCCCAAACCTCCATTGCCAACTGTAACTCCATTTACAGTGTTCACCATTTCTGTTTCAAGCTTGTGCAGGTTGACTTCTAGAGGTTGATTCAGGCCATTTCAAAACAAACTAAGCATCGGGGAAGATTCAAGGAACATCAAGCAAGCTCAAAAGAACCCCAGGCCTCACTGAAAGTTGCTGCATTGTCCAACTCGAATCCACCTGAAACAGGTTTTTCATGAACTTCTATCTCTCTATTTAGGAACATTTAGCCTTAGGTTTGTGAATGAAAGATGTAATACTCAATGCCCTGAAACCATACATATGCTCAGTTTTCATTTATATTAAGTGTGCTAGGAGAATTTCATCCATGAACATGCTGAAAAAGTTAGGTTAGATTTTAGGGCCAGAGAAAATCTCTCTGGTCTTTGAGAGTTAGACTTAATGTTTTATATGGTTGAAATTGTTGTTTGATGCTCTACAAGTTTCATGTTTTGAGTTTTGGCAAAAGATCACAAACGCAAGAGATACGGATTTGAACACAGGGCGCGCACATCCTTTGTCACAAGGTCAGGGATGAAGTGGAAATGGGCTGGGCCTGGCCTTGTCCTGCTTTTTGCACCCCTATGCTTGCTTTTCACACCCCCTGGCCCATTTTCTTGTATTTTGACATTTTTGCATTTTTATTTTCTTTTCTGACTTTGATATTTTATTTTCAAACATAAAAAATGCTCCAAAAATATTTTTATATTTTTATACATTTATTTGGCATTTTATTTCATTTTTTTATATAGAGAACATTTTATATACTTTTATATTATTTTGTTTAAATTTAAAGATAATGTAAATAATACTTTTATTTTTATTATTTTTTATTCACACTGAAAATATTTTCTTGAATATATTTTATTTTTGTAAATATTTTATTTTATTTTATACATACTTATATATATATATATATATATATATA